>JAYKQN010000004.1:9805000-10405000 GCA_036785175.1 Eupleurogrammus muticus | reverse complement strand
TTTGACAGGGCTGTTGGGTAACCTTCGTGGTTTAATGTCACCAGGTCAACAGTCTATTAGCTGCAGATCCAGAGCAGTGTATGCAGCTCATATATATATATATATATATATATATATATATATATATATATATATATATATATATATATATATATATATATATATGATATCACGAAAGGTTGATCTCAAGCAGGGCAGTTCAAATGGTGCAAGGACATGAGCTTTCCAAAAAATATATTTTATTGTGTATGGGGAATTAACAAAATACAGGTAGGGATTCAAAAGGACTAAACCAAGCTTCTTTATAATCACAACAGGAATCGTGGCTCTCAAAAGGGGGGAACAGAAAATAAGTCTCTTTACAGACATGTCTCTCCTGAGAACCCTCCAGTCTCAGTTCAGTCTTTTTCCAAGGAACTATTTCTCCAGGTAAATCCACCAGAGAAGGAGCTTTGTCCCAACTGTCCGCAGTGTTTTTCCAGGAGAGTGAAGCCACAACCAACCTCTGCACAGAGTATCTCAACTCCACTGCACACACACGAACACAGGCAGGCTCAGACTGCTTTATATGCCAGCTCTCACGTAATCAGCCGTCGTCAGCCACACCTGTGTTGAGATGTACATATATCTGTACACACACACATATATATATATATATATATTTGTTATTCTTGATTGCCACCAGATTGCCGCTATGACACTTCACAACATAGGCAAAACCTCTATGTGTTGTTCGACCATGTTAATGAAGGATGTTTTGCCTCAGTGTGACGTGAGCTGACTGCTGTCAAAACTAACAACTGAGAAAGACTCAGAGCTTAGTGTGTGTCTTTCATCAATTCCTGCCAGGAGATCAGCTGTGTTCCTCCAAACAGCCCCAGGTTCCACCCAGAGTGAGTATAAACATGAACGCTTATAAAATACTTTTTTCTTTGTGCTTATTATATTCCTCCAGGAGCTCAGAGCTGCCAATGCCAAAAACATATTTGGCGCAGTATCATGTTATAACATGATACTTATCACGTTATAACATGATATGAAATTATCACGTTATTTTAGGATATGGTATTTTCACGTTATAACGAGAAAATATCATGCTATAACACGAAACTATCACATTAAAACATGATACTTAATTATCATGTTATAACGTGATAAGAAACTATACGTTATTTCATGATACTTAATTATCACGTTATAACGTGATACTGAGCCAAAATATTTTTACTTAGGTGGCAGCTGTGAGCTTCCGTACTTCCCTTTCACTTCCCCTCGCAGCAGCGCTTACACTTATTGTATGAGAATCATAGCTGAAAACGATTCTCCACTATCAAGACTTGTCCAATGTTGGTGTGTACCAGATGACTGCCTCATTAGAATGGAGCAAGATCATGTAAGTGTATTTTACTGTAGCATCATGATACATACTTATCACATTATAAAGTGATAAGAAATTATCACGTTATTTCATGATACATAATTAACACGTTATTTCAAGATATGCAACTATTGCTATAGCTACAGTTCTAAGAATAATAAAGGATGGTGAATATCTGAAGCACAATGATCATGTTTTTGTTTATCCATCATTTTTTATTTAGTCCGGTTAAATTATTGGGCATGTATCTGATAGTAATATTAGGTGCTGTCCCACACAGTGCAGTGGACAATCAGTGCTATGGCCTTTGGAAGACTATCTATTATAGTATTCACATTTAAAACTCATTAACATAAGGCAACAGGCCTGCTTTGTTTAAATTTGACAGTATAAAATTCTCTGCTTCAATATCTAAAAACATGTTGAACAACAGTATAATGAAAAAAGAGAAAAATCTATCTATTATAAATCTATCTATATCTATTATAGTATTCACATTTTTTGTGAACAATTGTTTTTATTTTGAAGTAGCAAACGTATGATAGAGTACAGAGGTACAGAACAGTTTCCCAAAATCCCCATCCACCCTGTGGTAAACATCCAATTGACAAATCAAACAAGTAGATGTAAACGCATACTGTATTGACAGAAAATAAATGAAATAAAACTCAAATACAGACAAACATCTCCCCACAATAAACACAGAAAATAAGAATATGAAAAAATAAATGTATCAACTCAAGGGGGGAGACAGAGATATTAATTGGCTAGATTGCCAGAAATAAAAGTTTTAACTCCGTCAAGAGCAGCACTCCACCTCATCAGTGTCTGAGAACTAGCCCCATGTATCCTAGCGGTTGATAACTCCAAGGAGATGATATCAAGCAGACTTAAAGCCTATATGCGCCTACACATTAAGTGAGGAGGATTCCAGCGGGTAATGAGCAACTTCTTGGCTGCTGTAAAAGCAGCAAGAAGAAGGTTTTTTTTGAAAAAGTGAAAGTTCAAGGACTGAGAAGTCACTTAAAAAAACATGCAGGGAGTTAAAGTGATATCTTTGTCCAGTAGGACTGAGGTATCATTAGCTAACTGACGCCAGAAAGGGTTGAGAGCTGAGCAATCCCAGAAAAAATGAAGAAAGGTGCCTGGTACCCCTCTTGGACATAAATTGCAGTTAGGAGACACAGAAAGGCGCATGTGAAAACGTTTTAAAGGTGTTAAATACATTCTGTGTGCTAATTTCCAATGTATCATCTGATGATTGGGATTTTTGGAAGACATTGTTATTACTTCCCATGTGTGTTTAGAAAAAGTGTCTTGGGCATCAATTTGTAGGTCCCTAGACCAAACTGCAACTACTCCCAAAGGTTTATACGAAGATTCAAGGAGAAATGAATATATAGATGAGGCTGAATTAAAAGAAGGGTTGTTGAAGAACCTTAAATTGCAAAGAGGATGTGGAGGCAACTCTGCATCCAAAGGAAGCCCGTAGGCACAGAGATCTAATACGCAAATACATAAAGAAAGTGGAGGATGGAATGTTATACTGGGCCCTAATATCTTGAAATGTCATTAGGCCTTTATCATTGAACAGGTCCCCAAGAACAGTAATACTGCACTCCACCCACTGAGAGCATCTAAAAGGGGAGTTACCAGATAAAAAATGATTGTTGTTAAACAGAGGAAAGTGATAGTGCCACTTTGGCATGGAATCAGTCTGTCTTTCCAAAGATCTCCAGGTGGACACTAGATGGGATATTATTGGGCCAAAGCGTAGATTACATTGTTTAGTTGAAATGTTGCAAAAGACTATGTCTTTTAGATTATATGGAGCCACCAAGGACTCTTCAATAGCTCTCCATACCACTTTGGAACCTGAGTTGAACCAGACTAATAAAGAGCAAAGAGTGAAAGATTGAGCGTAGAGTTTAAAATTAGGAAAGGAGAGACCTCCATCTATCCTACTACGCTGAATAGTGGTCAACCTAATGCGAGAACACTTCCCATTCCAGATTTACTTAAGTAAAATGGAATCAAGTTGGGCCCAGAAGTGAGGAGGGGGGGGCAAAGGCAGCATGGCACTGAAAAAGTTGACACGAGGGAGGACATTCATTTTAACGACTGATAGACGGGCATACAAAGAGTTAGGTAAATGAGTCCAATTTGAAAGATCTGAGCTAATGTTTGACAGGATTTTTTTGTTCACAGTATCATATAGAGAAGGGTAGATGTCTATGCCTAAATAATGGGAGGGGAGACAACTGGTGCAGTCTCTGGGAGAGGTAAGGAATTAGAATCAAAATTTAAAGGAAGAAAACAAGATTTGCTCCAATTAATCTTATAACCAGAAAGATAACTGAAGTGGTCAAACAATGCCAGAATGTGTGTGTGAACGACCGACACGGTCTCCCCAATAAAGGGATCAGGGCAACTAGAAAAGAAGCGGAGACAGGAGGCAAAGGAACTCACATAATAAAAACATTTATTGACGGCGGTACAAAAAACACAAAAACCCAACACGCTCACGTCAGCAGGAAAAGTCTCGCACCAGGTGGACCAGACAGGCAGTCCCATGCGTCGCGTCACCTGTCCCGCACGCAAACATGTCCGGGGGGGAACTCCCCCTCTGCTACGCAGTTCCCCCTTATAACCAGGTGAGAAGGGGAGGGCTCATCAACTTCTCACACTTCCCTCCCCTTCTGCAGTCTCGCCAACGGGGTGGCGAGACAGAAGTCCGTGACCGTGGTGTGTCTGCCTCGGGGCTCGCTCGACCACACTCCATTTCCGGTCGTAGCCCCGCCAGCACTTCCGCTAGCACTTCCGCTAGCACTTCCGCCAGCTCCTTCGCTGACCGTCTCCGCTAGCCGTCTCCGCTGGCTTCTACGCCGACCGTCTCCGCCGGCTCCTACGCCGACCGTCTCCGCAAGCCGTCTCCGCTAGCCGTCTCCGCTAGCCGTCTCCGCCAGCTCCTACGCCGACCGTCTCCGCTAGCCGTCTCCGCCAGCTCCCTCGTCGACCGTCTCCGCCGGCTCCTACGCTTACCGCCTCCGCTGGCTCCTTTGCTGACCGTCTCCGTTGGGTCCTTTGCCGACCGTCAGCGACTTCCGCTGGCACTTCCGCCGGGCACTTCCGCTAGCCGTTTCCGCTAGCCCTTCCGCTAGCACCTCGCTAGCCGTCCCCGCTAGCACGTCGCTAGCCGTCCCCGCTAGCACCTCGCTAGCCGTCTCCGCTGGCTCGCTCGCCAACACGCTCGCCGACACTTTCGCCGACACCGCCGACACCACCGACGATCCTCTCGGTACCCCCGTCACGCTCCGCGAGCTCCACCTCCTCTCTCCAGCTTCTCAGGCGGCGCCACAGATCCCACCGCTGCCACCAAATGTGAGCGACCGACGCGGTCGCCCCACAAAAGGGATCAGGGCAACCAGAAAAAGAAGCGGAGGCAGGAGGCAAAGGAACTCACGTAAAAAACATTTATTTGACGGCGATACAAAAAGAAGACCCAAAATGCTCACGCCAGCAGTGAAAGTCCACCTCGCACCAGGTGGACCAGACAGGCAGTCCCACTCGTCGCGTCACCTGTCCCGCACGCAAACATGTCCGGGGGGAACTCCCTCTCTGCTATGCAGTTCCCCCTTATAACCCGGTGAGAAGGGGAGGGCTCATCACCTTCTCACACTGTGGGATAAGCTACTTTGAAAAGCTTACAAGGGCCTTTATTATTGTTTATGTTCATATCGCCTAGTGTTAATTAAGGGTCTCATAAAGTGCTGAATTTAATGCTTCAGCTTTACATTAGTTGGTAAGCTTAACCAACTGCTCTCTTAAACTTTAAATCACCCGGGGTTCAACCACGTTATCTTTAACGTGACGGCAAATTGGGTGTAAGCAACATTTTGGACTTTCTTTTGCTTTGGTGGGGATCAAATTCAAGAGTTTGACCTCTTAAGTGACCTATTTTGTGCACATTTTCCCTCTTGATAATATATACACTTGAGCCTGTGTGGTAAGTGGCGAATTAAGAAATAAATAAATAAATACATATTAAACACAAGGCTTTAGATAGAGCTGTTGAAGACCGTTTTTTCATGACTGTAAGTAATTTTCTCTCCTGTATTACAGATAGATTTAGTAGAATTTATATGACAAAGGACACTTCAGTATATTGCTATTTACAATTAATAACTGGCAGGCACTTAGAAGTGTGTGTACATCGTGTTCTCTAAATCTGGAAGCAAATTTGAATGGTGCAGCTTGTTGTGTCAGGGCTTATCTCCAAAGTACAGAGGAGCAACCATAAACTGTGGGTATAAATGATTAAAGTACTTAGAATGGGAGTGATGGGGCGATTATGCATGATTGGTGTGTGTGTGTGTGCGTATGTGTGTGTGTGTTACTACTTCCTATAGCCACTATGTCTTTCATATTGTTTTTATCTTGATTTCTGCTGCGCTACAGGGAAGGCAGTCTGTTGAAACTGTATGAATATTCATTATTTTATGACGCTACAGCTCTCTCACAGCATAAAACATAGAATTGGCAATTTAATGTATGACTGTATTTGTGCTGATTTCTTTTTTGTTTAACATTTAAATACAGTAAAAAATAGAGCCACACATAGTTATAAGTAAAAGTATGATTTAAATATACTCATGGTACAGAGAGTGTGAGAAAGTGAAAGTCTTTATATTTTTTAACACTCTATTGAATGTATATGTATATGTGTGTGTATGTGTGCACCATGATAGGCTGGCATTCTGTCTGAGGTTTGTCCCTAACTCTTCCCTGTAGTCGGCTTCCAAATGAGGAATAAGTGGGTAGAGAAAATAGCTGCCTGACCATATAGAGATATATTATTTCATTCAAAAACAATGGCTGCATGTGTGGTCACCTGCAGTTTGACCTTTGACTTGATTAAATGAGAGCAATGCATGTTAAACGAATGTCAAATATGTTTGATATTAAATTGGGTAATACAACATTAGAATAAACATACAACAAGTCTTTGATGCCTCAAGTGAGAGTGAATGCCAATGTACAATGATCTACTGCAAAATAGTATAGGACAAAACATACACCTTGTAACTTCTACTCGTCGAGTAGCCATAACTTTTTGGTGGCAATACACACTTTGCAGTGTTAACCTGTTAGCTGATGTCCAGCTCCTAATGTTTAGTTTTCCAAAAATGTCCAATGAAAACCTATCCCAAAAAACGATCCTACAAATATCTGTTTCCCTATTTTTAGACCTTTGCAAGGTCATGAATGAATTAGTTTGAGAGTAATCAAAACCTTTAGCAGGCTGTACAGGAGAATGGCAGTGTCCCATTGAAATCACAAGTATAAATTTCAGTATGAAAAGTCAGTTCTACACTTGATTAGAGCATAAGGGTCTCTTTTTAATGATGCCTAATAGTTTGTATTTTTAAAAAAGTTTTCGTTGTTTGGTTTTAACATCGTGTCAGAAGCTTGATTCCTTTATGTTAGCAGTTGGAATTGCAGTTAGAAGTTGGGACTTTGAGTTGTTCAACCCTCAAAACCTAATCTAAATGCTAAACTTATGTGCTTTGTGTTGATTCTCCGATCCCGCCCTGCACCACACAGTGGTCCGCATTCGTATCAACGGAGGGGGGGAGATTTCTCACCAGCCATTTGCAGGAGCTGTCACCATGCCCTTTTCAACAGGGAATGAGATTAAACAATATTTACGAGACTCCTCTCAATAACCCAACAATGTGGAGAAGATGTGCCGGGAAGGCCTAAATCAGCATCATAAGATTTGAGCGGAAGAGAGAGTTAGAGGGTCACTTTGTGCCGTAATGTTCTCCGAAGGCTCTTACTGGTCACTGAGTATCATAAAGTAGTCGGAGGATGTAAATTGACTCCAGCTTAAATGAGCATCGCGTTCCCTTTTATGACGACTGGGCATCCGAGTTCTATTGTTTTAACGTGAAATTAATACCACGGAGGACCCCGGCTTTCAAAGGATTCCATTTCGCCGGCGCTCTCGGTGCGGCACAAGCCTGTAAATAACGCAGATATGAGGGGGTGGGGCAGGGGCGGGTGAGGGGGGTTTAGGACATTTCATCAGCCCCCCTGGGAGAGCGAAAGGCCCTCGAGTGGCAGAGAAGTGGGAGGACAAAGAAGTGGGAGTTAGAGAGGAGAGAATGAGCAGAGGAACTAAAAAAAAAAAGTGAGAGCTTGGTTGGACTTTGGAGAGTCCTTGACCCCCCCTCAGGGGTCAAGTTTCCTGCATTAGCTCTGGTTCAGAACGTGGTAATGAGCAGTCACATATTATAAGGGTTGTTGAGAAAGTAGGCCACATGAGGCATGCGGGTGGGGGGTTGCAGCGGGTGGGTGGGGGGTTGCAGTGGGTGGGTGGGAGGGGTGTAGTGGGTGGGGGGGCGGCCGGCCTCACACCCCACCAACCCCAGAAAAGGGAGTCAATGGAAGGTGGTGGAGGGGGCGGTTGACAGGCTGTCCTCCCGTGTTTCTGGGCCAAGGTGAGTCACGCCGCCGAGAAAAAAAAAAACCTCCAGCCCGAGTTCTTGGAAACATTAGATGTAAAAAAAAGCAGGAGAATCAGACGAAAGCGCCTCTGTACGTTTTCTTCTATCTGCGCCTCTTTCTCTCTGCAAACAACACTTTGTTGTATAAAATATGAGATGGTATAAGATGGGTGTTTGGAATGGCAGGAATTTTTTTTCTCTTCTTCTTTTTCTTCTTCTCGAGCTGTCACGCCGGAGATTTTGAATGCATGACACGGACCCCGTATAATGGGCTGCAGGGGACATGCAAAGTAAAAAGAGAGCAAGCAGGAGGTGGAAAAAAATGAAAAAGAGACCGACAGAGAGAGAAAAAGTAAACTCATTTGCAAAAGGGAACTACACTTGTAATTAAATTTCATGCTAAAAGCCCTGTTCATGCATTCTCATTTGCATCCCTTTTTAAATATGCATGGATTCATTTTGCATGAGCGAGCACAGTGTCTACACACATGAGACGTCACACATGATTTGCTGGGACAAAAGAAGGAGAAAATAAAAAAGGCAATAATTCAGTTCATTTCAAATTAGCTTTATTGGCACGGATGTTAAAACAACAATATTGCCAAAGGCATCAGTAATCAATGAAATCAAAATGAATGCACTTCATAAATTAAGACATTGGCACAGTGAATATTTAACAAATTGCTTCTGATTGGGAGCCATCAGAAAAGCTCTGTGATGTCTTCCTCACTGTTTACCTTGCACTATAATTTCAAATCAGCTTTGCTGAGTGCATTTCTTCAGGGCTACATGTATTCTTGATGTGCTCTTCATGTATTGTTTAGGATAACATCAGGGGGCCATGTGGCTTTATATCCTGAGAGATCACAGCACGCTCCAACAGCACAAACATCAAACCCTGCCTCACTATAGATCAAATTGATCTGTCTTGCAATATATATTCATGCGTTGCCATGGCTTTCTCCCTCTTTCTCTCTCCCTCTCTGTGTCCCGCTGCGTAATTTCTTGCTCCATCTAATTTCTCATTCGATCTAATATTCCTTTATAAGAATCTAACAAGCTCCAATTGATTTCTTTAGTGGAAGGTTATCAGGCAACATGTATTGAAAACCAACACAAGAACAAGGCACCATTTATTGCAGGTTTCACTATGCAGGTTTGAGGAGATCACTCACACACCTAGCTGGGTTTAATAACACTCAGGCTCGCGTTTACTGCAGCATTCTCTTTGTGCCTGTTTAAGGTTCACAAGATGTGTGTTTCCCTTCGTGTCATAAAGGACAATAAAACAGACATAGGAGAAGTGTTAAAAGTGAATAATTATCATTATTTAATGATTTCACCTTCATATATTTCAGACTTAATATTATGTATTTATATATATATACTTTTTGTTATATAATATAATATTACTAGTCTTCTCTGCACTTCTCACTTTGATGTATTTACTAGATTATAAACATTTCCTATTTCAGAAATTTATTCTATTCTGTAATTAGTGATTTGAAAAAAAATAGACAACACACTACCCGCTTCCTGTTATTGGTTTAACACTTTATAATAATCATTATCTATTCTTTATTCAATTGTAGGTAATATATATAAATATATAGTATTATAGTTATTTAATGTATTATAAATATGTGAATGTATTTCTTTTTTTTAATGGTTAATAAATAATTTGTAAAGCATACAGTTTACAAACTAATTATTAACCATAAATTAACAGTAAAATCACCTTTGCTAAGTTTAATTAACAATCTGTTAGCCTTTTATAGACAGTCATTTGCATGATGTGTTATTTATTATTGAATCACAAGTAATGACTGATTTAACTGATGAGCACCTTTAACTAATGCAAAGCTTGAACATTAAGACTATATATATATATATATATATATATATATATATATATATATATATATATATATATATATAATCATTTATTAAGCAAAAGAGACATGGAATTGGATATCTTTACATTTTAAAAAGCATGTAACTTTGGTTTGTGGGTAATCTTTTGATATTTTTCTGACATTTTATGGGCCAAAAGATTTACTGGGGCATCAAGACCAACATTGTAACCTAACTGCATGACAATGAAACATGTGACTTTGCGTTACTTTAAGGGGTCACATCCAAATAGGTTGGAAACCGTCGTTTAGTAAGTAATTGTGGCTGCATTATTGTTTGTGAGTGTGTGTGTGTGTGTGTCTTCATAGTGATCAAGGAATATGTCACTAATGTCAGCAATGTGACTCACTGAGTTGATTCTGCACATGGGACTGGATGATATATATATATATATATATATATATATATATATATATATATATATATATATATATATATATATATATAGCCAGACCAGAAATCTCAGATAGAAAAAAAAACTAAAAGGAATCTTACAGGCTGCCAGACACCAAATGAATAGTGTCCCATTGTGAAGCTCTCTGTGTTTTAATAAATCACCAAAGCAAATGCTTTGTGTTCACTAAATGGTCCGCTCTCTTTCTATTAGCATCACATTTAGGCCCCGGTGATCTTTGAGGACAAGAGCATTCAACATGACAGCATTCCACCGCTGCATATTTAACACTGCGGAGGGACAAACGCACTTGGTAAATAAGTAAAAGGCAAGCAGTGTGTGTGTGTGTGTGTGTGTGTGTGTGTGTGTGTGTGTGCTCGTGTGTGTGTGTTGGTGAGGCCGGGTGGGTTATAGGTTTACACAAGAGAGATTATCCATGGCTAAAAGTGTAACAATGCTTCTCTGTTCCAAGTTGCATAATTCAGAAGCCGTGGCTGTCCTGTTGTGTTGTGTTCTGCTTCGCTTCAGGACGGGTCCTGAGACACTGCTGAGTTCTCAGCAATTGAGGCATCATCGTACAAGACAGGGAGAGATAGAGAGAGGGAGAGGAAAATTAAGAAAAAAATACCAAATATACGTAAGTACAAAAGACAAAATATATTTGTCCTAAAACTACAAATACAAAGAAAAAACATATGACAATAGCAATTATATATAAACATTTTGTAAATTGTATTATTTATTTTTATTGAATACAGACTCGTCCATAACTAAACTTGTATATAAAATGATGGTATAGCAATTTTTGTGCCTTTTATTAAAAAAGAAAAGGAACCCTGTGTTTCTGTTCATCAAACTTGATGTTGCATTTGATCATTAATGAACTGTAACATCCCTACAAGCGGCTACTAAACTCTCTCTTTCTCTGTCTGACAAATAAGAAAAAATACACCCTTAGTAATTTTTAATTAAGAGTTTAACACGCTTTCACACGCTTTATCTCTCTCTCTGTAAGAAATTGAAAGAAGTATAAGGAAATGAATAATAAATAAAGCACCATTATATTATTTTAATTAGGAGTTTAACACTCAGACTGGTCACAGAAAACACAAGTTTGGCAGAGAATTAATGTTCATTGTCAGATGCATTAAACACCAGCAGTAACTTAATAGTTTTATCATTTACTAGCATATTAATTAGTTTTAACTGAGATTCTCTTTTTGTCTCTTTTTTGTTTCATTCATTTTCTGCATTTTCCCTTTTTTTATTTTGACAATGAATTGCATGAATGCAATGTGTTCATCCAGCTCTCAATACCACCTTATCATATATTATACATTATTTATTCATTTATTATAACTAGTAGTATCTTTTTTCAGATATCCGTTATCTGAAACTCTGATATTTCCTGAAACAGCTGCAGTTTAACGTAATACATATATATAGTAATTGTTTGTTGAGGACCAGATGAAGCCACATTTGGTGCAATACAGCAGTGGTTCCCAACCCACAACATCTTTAATCAAAATTTTCTTTTAATTATAAATTAATTTGATTAATTATATTACATCCACTCATTAGGAAAGGAAAATATATATATTTTTATAGAGCACATCACAATAAGCCCAGATCATATTGAACTGCTCTACATCCTGTGTCACCTTGTTATAATTAGAATCAATCTTTATTCTGACTTTCAGCATCCGGGTATACAGTAACTTTACATCAATATCGATGGAGTCGTCAATCTTCCTCTTCCTGTTTGCAAAAATAGCTCTAGCACTATAGGCTGATCCAGTAAGATCCCGAACAAAGAGTAGTCATTTGCAAGTGCATTCTATCAAAAGGTTGCGTGTTTGGTGGATGAATGTTTTGTGTGTGTTTACTCAAAATAATTGTGCAAAATCTGCTTTTCTTTACTAAATGTCTGGATGGTTAAGTGGTTACTATAAAAGCAATATAAATTAAAATAAATTAATTAATTTGCTAAAGCAGATTAGGTTTTATATGATTTTATCGGATAGATGCAATTTCAGCGTTAATGTATCTGACCTTGTATATGGTCACATAGTTTAGTAATTAAGGTTATACAACAGTGTGTGTACTGCATTATGTCCCAAGGATAAACAAATTTGTTGAAAAGGAAGTTGTAACAGACTGTGATGAGTGCTGACATCCTCAGGCCCCCTTCATAAAAAAGCAAATATGAGGCTAGAATAACTGACTATTCTGAAGTGCGTAGAAGTGTGTGTGAGTCATTCTCAAAGTATTTAATCATGGTAAACACAGTGAATGGCTGTGCATACCAGAACTGTGCTCTGGCTTCGGATGCTATGAATCTCTTAAAGTATCAGTCCTATATTTGTGCCTTCATATGCTGCTAAAAAATACAACTAAAACACATTTGAGTTTGCTCATATTTTTACATATGCTCCACATTGTTTTTTGGAATTTTTATTCCCCCAAAAACCAAATTTTGTTCAGGAAATTTGTTGAAACGTGAGTACTTTTTTTCCCAATGTAATCCATCCATCTAAAGTGGTGGCTGATTATACAGAATACTTATTGCACACGTGTTTTGGGATCGTCAAAACAAAATGCTGCTCCAAAATTTGGAGTTGTATTTAAAAGGAAACACGTTTGGGTGCAGGAAATCTGTGAGTATGCATTGTGACATATTGCGTTCACTTTTGATTGTTGCTGATGGTGTGTTGGTCTAGTCTTCTTCAATGGCTGTGCAAAGTAGATGGATATTGGCAGGAATTGGAAGAGTGATGATCCAGAGCATCCTAAACATGTGCAATGGGTGACATATCTGGCAAGTATGTGGGCCATGCAAGATTTGGTATGTTTTCAGGCTTCCGGGAATCCCGTACAGATCCTTGGGGCTGTGCATTATAATCCTGCAACATGAGGTGGTGGTAGATGAATGGCAGAACAATGGTCTGCGTGTGAGAGGCCAGTTTGATGTGCTGCCAAATTCCTGTAAATGACGTTGGAGACGATTTATGGTAGTGGAATGAATATTTGATTCATAGGCAACAGCTCAAGAATCATTAATGTTATCGTTATAAAATAGGGACAATTACTTTTTCATGTATTTGGACAAACATTTATTACAGAAAAGCTGTAGCCAATGAGATTTTGTTTCTGTTTATGAGAAAATGATTATAATTCAACCACTACTTTCAGTTCTTTAATAGAGTGTGATATTCATTTGGTAAATTACCCTCCCATTTGGAGCTCAACACAGAGTCAAAGAAAGGAACAACAGCCACAAGTTAGAGTTCCAACGACTCATTATACAGTCACATTCGGCTCCAAAAAAACAACAAGGCTAAAGCCAAAATGCCAAACTCACGGCTTACAAAACAGCAGCCCCAAACAAAGTCAGAGATCCAACCTCTCAGTCAAACAAGGCAACAGCCAATATACCAAACATTAGGCTTGACAATGGCAGTTTATAAATAATAATAAATGGGTGATGTCACCATTGTTATGTCCTCTTCACTTGCTCATACATGGTAGCTTCCATCATAGGAGCCAGCAGGGAATAAGAATGGAGGAGAACATGAGCAAATCTCATAGAACAGAGCCAATAGTAAGTGAATAAATTGTTTCCTAACAAACATTGGATCAAATAATTGTATAATTTAGTCATTGTGCTCTTTTCTTTTTATCCACACTACCGGTATATTATTGCCTGTTTAAAATTTGCTTTTTTAGAGGTTGCACTACCATGACTACTATGTGCCAAAACATATTTACAAAGTGTCACTTTCTACTGCAGGTATAACTGATTTACCCATGCAACAGCATCAGCAAGGCTAAACAACATCAATGAAATGCATTTGGAAACCAAGGAATAGCCTACATTCATAAAGTGCACTCAGACACAAAAAAGCCATTCACCAGGTGGACAGACCTATATATTTCACTCTCACTTTGTGTCTCTGTCTCTCTTCGCCTTGACTTTATATGTTCATAATAATGTTTCTTTTCAGTTCAGATAAACAGACACAATGCATGTTACAATCCTCTTTTTGCTATGGCTTACTTTACTCCCACATAGCCAAGTCTAGTGACATAAGTAAAATAAATACATACACAACATTTCATTTACCATGGTCAGCTCCTGCTTGATCCTTTTTTTCATATGCTCCTTGCTCCTGCTTTTTTAGTGGAGCCAAGAGCATTATCAGATTAGCGTATATACCACTAGAATAACCTGGTGTCTGCATCTGCAATGGTAATATTCGTAAAACGCAATATTTAATGAATACTTTGAATATAAAATGACAACATAAATTGATTTCAAAAGCTACAGAAAATAAACACTCAGCCATGCATTAAAAACCTCATGGGAAATGAATACTTTCACATATCCCTTTGTTTGATACAGTTCAGCGGTGATTGTCCTTCATACAAAACACTTATAGAACTCAACAGGCAGTCCATCCATACAAGGTTTTTTCCCATTCCCCAGGCTCATCAGAGTAGCATAAAGTTCATCGAGAGATAGTTCTTTGTGCAACACTGCATTAGTGGCTGCATCCACCTGAGGCAGTCCATTATTAAAAGGAATCATCCAACTCTGAATCCTCTACATCTTACTTCTTTTATAGAGCTCTTTGTAGAAGGAGGGTCTTGGGCATTTCCACTATTATGGATCCATCTTCAGAATGTAGACTGAAAGATCATTCTCTGACCATTCTTCCAGTCCAAACTGAAGAAAACATTATAACAGAGGGACCATTCATTTACGCGGCATTCATTTGTGGTGCATTCATGCAATGGGATCAGGCTAAATTGAGTTGGATAAAATTAAGGGTGAGCAAATGCCCATGATTTCCTCTGGAATCCCAAACACTTATTAATTATTTTTTATTTTACAATTTCAATCTGAAGGTCTCAGAGATGTCAGATAATGAGCTTGGTGACACTGAGTGCTTGCTGCTGACAAAATAGGTTTATCAGATTTTTTTTTTTTTTTTGCTTTGTAAGATCCATACAAACTGAAAACCCTCTCTAAAACATTATCCGTGAAAATAATCAAAATGCCAAAAAGCACTGTGTAATATCACATTGAATATGTAAAGAACATGCAGCTTTTTCTTTAGGGGGCTTTTGGTATTTTGTCTGTCCTATTAAAACCTCTCTAAACTTCTTTTAATACATACATTTTCAATTAGATCCTTGAGCTTGGCAGAAAAAGCAGGATGAGGCTCTGAATGATTCCCATATACCTTAGCGTTTTCAGTGCAGTTAAAATCACCCCCCCATACTAAATAAATACATAATCATCAGTGTGACCATGAAAAAGATTGCACGGCAATTTCCATAATCAATTTCAACAGACTCCTGTCTTACATTAACTTCCAAAATGTAACGATGCATCGTTTTTTCCACTCCAGAAGAAGAGGCAGTAAAACCTTTTTCAAGAAAGCACTCCTACTCCCCCACTGGTTCGATGATTTATGGCTTAGAATGAATTCCCCACACCACTCCTTCTTTCACTTATTTTCTTCTTCAGTATCACTGACTTTCTTGTACAAACACCACATCTAATTCCTTCATTTCTATCAATTTGAAAAGAGAAGCTATTTTACGTAATTTCTTGCTCCATTAATATTTAAATCACCCTTTTTTTTTTAAAAGGAAAGAAAAACACATGCAACAAGTATGTAGAGACGCATCACTGAATTAATCATCATCATCTAGTTATTTTCAGTTAGAAATGTATGTATTTACTTTCTCAAGAGGGTAATGCAGACATCCCTTATGATGGCATATATTTATTCATCATCATCAACTACCAAACTATCGGGCTCTTTTTTTGCTTTAACACCATTCTACTGAATTGTTGCATTGGCTTGTTTTCTCGGGCATGGTTTCACCCATCAACACATCCTTGACCACACTGTCCAAATTCTAGGACCTTTTTAAATGACACATAAATGGTTTGTCACATCACAGATTTACTAAATTTTCCGACCAGCACAAGAGTCAATTATGCACACTTTAATGTCCATAGGAAGTTGTACATGTCCCCTGAAATTGTGGTCACATTTTACTGGACAACCACAGAAACCATTTATAAAATTCACCATTTTTTTTCAAATGTAGACACTGATTTGCATTATAGATTGTGTGAGTTGTACGATCATATGCTAGTGGGGTCCCTCAGGGTTCAATTTTGGGACCTCTTTTATTCCTCTCTCCCACTAGCAATGCTCCGACTAGCTAAAATTACAGAAGAAAACAAAATATTTATGTGCCAGACTTATGTGAATGATACACAAATTTATATCAGAAGTAGATTATCCATAACAGATAGTATTCTGACCCATTAAATGACTCAACCCTTTTTGCTAATCTCAAAACAAAACCAGTTGCCAAAATAGAGAGATCTTAGTGAATTTGTCTTATTTATTTATTCTTTGCATATGTATATTATAGAAAGAAAAGCAGAGATCACACTTTCGAATTTGTTCTTTCCATCAAACCTTTTTAAATGTGATATTTCAAACTGTGCACAAAAGTAAGTTGATGCTCTTCTGCCAGCTGTGCAAGTACGACACAGCTGAGACACAGCTGCACTTTGTAACATAATGCACCAAAATCCAGCCATTATTACAAAAATATTTCCTCAAATTCCTATACAAATACACTAAATCTGACAACTTATAACATGTAACCCTAACCCTTCATTATCATTAAGCATTATTCAAGCATTATCGATGTATATTACAAAATAAATTATTAATTAATAAATACTTTTGATATGGCTGTTATCATTAAACCTGTACCTAGTGATGGGTCGATGAGGTGTCATGAAGCATTTCTATACATTGCAAAACTGTGTTGATACTGTGTCGCTGAATAGTGACACCTGCTGGACGTTAACAAATCCCTACAAGACCTAGCTGACAGACTCAACTGACACTGATTTGATGACCTAGTATGTACAATAATTTAATTTAAGTCATTGTATTTTATATAGTATTATTTCAGATCTGTATTTTAATTATAAAATAAGTATATTTGTTATTTTTAGATACAGTCAATAAGTAATATCATCATAATCATAACATGAAAAATTAAGTGAACATGTTGAGAATGAGGATGCTTGTGGACTGGGATTTCCTTTCACAAATCTTTATTTGAGAAAATTAGTTGTTCCAAGGTTTTGAAGTTCAGTCTGTTGCCCTTTTTTCAAACCACTTTTCCAGCTTTGGAAAAAACCTGCTCACACGGCACAGATGATGCTGGAGTGCAGAGGAATTGTAGGGCAAGCAGGAAGAGGTTTGGATAAAGTCTTTTGGTTGTCCCAGTGTTGCAAAGGATCCTGGGACCTGGTAACGTTGCCCTCTGCCAGGTATCGCTGCACCTCCTGGATGCCATCAAGTGGGGCCCTTGTGGTCTGCCTGCCCACTTCCATGTCTAAATGTTGTCAAAGGTTATCTAAAAAACAACAAATTGGCATTTTAGAACATGATTTCTTAACAACATATAAGTAATGCTGAATAACATGCCTGAAGTGGGTGCAGACTACTACAACTACTACTTTAGATAATTTTAACACAAACCTTTCTGGTCTGCAAAACATATGAGGATCAAGGACCTGAATCAGTTCCCTGAAGCCTTCACTCTCCCCAATGCTGAGGGGCTGCCAGTCCTTCAGGATCAAATTCAGCACAGAAACTTGAGAAATAAAAATGTAGTGAAGTAAAAGTAAAGAATAAATATATAGGAGTTAATTATCAACTAAGCACCTGTGAGTTAAGTTGTAGAATGGCCGTAGACCTGAGCTTCTCCTGGGTGTATCTGCGACTTCATTTTAAAATATTAAATAAATAATAATTTAAATAAAACAGGTCTGTTGAACAAACGCAACATTTAACCTACAGAAAATAATATGAATATTAAACTAAGAATCACTTTGAAATCAATTTAAATTCAAATAGATCAGGTGGAAATTCGGAGAGGAACAGGACGATAAATGAAAGAAAGTAAACCAATAACTTATTTTCTGATATTAGATCAAAATGGTCCCACACTGCGGAAACTTTTCTTTTGGCTTGAGGTTGTTCCATAATTGTTGACTACGAACAGCAGAAGATCAGAGATTCTTTTTCCAGATGTATCCCGTTGCCAGATGTGCTTATTTATGAACACATTTTGAAACACTTCCTGTAGCAGTCACATGACTTTCTTGAAACGATATGCGCACTGACACAATGTTTCGCTCTATGTACACCTGTAACTACCCCTGTTTGTATGAGGTCAACTTTATCAATTGATTTTGACAATACTGTAACTTACTATGGTTAATTCTAATGAAGCCTCTTTGAGTTTGAATTTGAGAGAGAGCGAGTCTGGCTGTGCTGTGCTCAGCCCTAGTCAGAGCAAATCACAGTTCCATGTTTACGGTGCAGCAACCGCTTTTTTTCTTCTTTCCCAGAACACACTTTGCATTTTAATGAGGGCCTGGCCTGCATACTAAGTGCACATTAAGCCGGCTTTGTGGGGGTGAGTGCAGCGATACATCATGGTCAAAATGAAGCAGCACTCTTCAAATTTTAAAATGAACAAAAGCTGAAGTTTTTCTGTCCGGTGGGGTGTGGGTGGGGGGAGGAGGGAGGAGAGGCGGATTAAAGAAGATGTGTGTGGTGATTATGAAGAGGTTTGGGGGAGAGTTAAGGAAGGTGGGATTCTGTGAGGGAGGGGCTAACAGCAGGGGTAGGGATGGGGAGAAGAGTTAGATTTCAGGGCCCCTTGAATAGTTTATTGTGAGGGTGATTACAGCTGAAGTGGTAGTGTAGATAGCGTTTGTGATGAGACTGATGAGATGCTGGGGTGGAGATGCACATACACACTTCATAGTGTTTCATCATAATGTATCATGTTAGCTGTGTCCTGATTACATACTAGCACCATACAGTTTGTGCAGCTGTTATATTAAACACATTGTGTACTAGAAAAGTATGCACTATATATGTCCCAGCATACTTTAATCAAACTGCCAATTAAAGGTCATGCATGGAAAGGTAAATTATTATTATTATTATTATTATTTTTGCAGAAGCTCCACCTTGTGAAATGCACTGTGGGAAAATATTGTAGATACAAAATACACTCACAAATCTACAGTGTGTAGAAACTCTTTAACACAAAATTTAATAAATTACTAATTGATTCAAAAAAAAAAATAAACAAATTATCATATTACTAGTACCACTACTACTACTAGTACTACTAATAATAATGTGTTTTTATTAACCATAACCTGCATTGATTGTTTTTCTTACCTCCACCAGGGGCAGCATTAACAAAAGGTTATATAATCCTCGCTTTCTAATATGGACACAGTACTCTGAAATAATAATAAACTGACACATGTATATATATATATATGTGTGTAATGATAATGTATATTATTGCTGCATTTGCATATGCATATTGTATATTTTAAGCAAAACAAGCAGCACTCACAGTGTAACATTCTCCAATTTTATTTTCCAGTTTTGTTTTTTGGCTCCCCCTGTATAATATTGCGTATAATATAATACTCAAATCAATGAATGAATTGTCTAAGATTATCAAAAAAAAGATATTAATAAATTATTTCTACAATTGTCCCATTTAGTAAGTCAGCTTCTATGAGTGAGAGTGACAGCAGTACCAAATAATTATAGTACAACATTAGTAGAACATGTGTACATTGCGTTCATGTTATTATTAATTTCATAATCTATAATGTATAATGTACATAATAATAATGTCATAATAATAAAAGAGTTTGTGACTCTGTTCAGTTTTACCAACAGACATGAAGCACTGAGTTTGGGATAGTAAATCATTTAGAGCTCACTTGCAATAAATAAATGCAATAAAAATGTACTCACTCAAAATCAGGCAGTACATCAAAACCTGAAAAAATAGAAAAAAGATGGTTCATTAAAAATACACATATTTATTAACGACTCACCTGATGGGTTTTAACACCGTTCATCAAAATGACGTGTGGAAAAAATATAAACCTGAGATGCATTAGTCTCTCACTCTCTCTCCTTAGTGCTGGTGTGTGTGTATGTGTGTGTGTGTGTGTGTGTGTGACTTCCTGGTTCAGTTCTTGGTTGGCGTGGCGACAGAGTTGGCACATGCCAGGTCTGCTCAGTCTCAAGCCAAATCCTGCACCGAGCGCCCGGAATCAAACCGACACAGATTTGCTTGTCCTGTCGCCTGTTGGGAGTCAAACCACGACTGACAATATCAACTGTTTCCTGGGGCTGCGACAGAGGAAATAAACTCAGCTCATCTCACCGTTTAACACCGAAGATTTCTCTGCTTTGCTATGTTTCAGGGCAATCTGAGGCTTTCAGGAAATGCAGCTGTCAGTAATTGTCATCCACTTATAACATAGCAAACAATCCCTCCTGACACATTATGGGATTTGATGATTAATATTTCTATGTCTGACCTTAGAAAATAAAACAACCTGAAAGATGGAGCCATAGCATACACAGGTACTCTACAGTCCAATTTTTGTTTGTCATAAACTAAAGTTGGCGTATGATGAATATATCCATAACCAACTCTAAAATAAGCTTGCTATGTTATTCTAGTAAAGATTAGCTTTGTGTATTGAAAGAAGAGGTATTTCATAAATAATTATGAACACTTCAAAGCAGGAGCTTTAACCACATTCATTACAGGCCAAGGCCAAACATTAAACATGGAGAAAAGAGGAATCATATTTAAAGGCTCACACATAATCATACTAATGGTCTTTTTTAATAACATTTCAAGTAATGCAGCACAGTTTTAATATATATATTTTATTTATTTGTTATTTTTTTCATAAATCACTGAATTACTCTCTGTTGTGTGTGTGGTTTTCTGGAAAGTTTAACAAATGGGGAATGATTAAATGGACTAAAGAAGAAACAGAACTGCAACTGCATCAGTGACGTCCATTCTTTCTACATAGGTCTGAGAATGGCTACCGGTTAATATTTCTGAACACCCTTTATAGTAGTGCATTTTCTCCAGTGTCAAATGATGCATGTTGTCTGTGATTCATAGCTCAAAGTTGATGGGGGTTCATCCTTCCATCCACGTAAAGAGATCCAAAGGCTGTCATATTTTTTGCCTGGCGACTAAGGTATAAATTGTGTGGTGCTACTCCAAAATACTGAGGAAGTTTTAAAGTTTTAAATTGCTATAAATGTTGACCAACAGGTACAACGAAATGCAAAGAAGAGTGAGGGAGATGTTAATAAGTCAGTCTCTTCACATTCTGTACCAAAACTGTACAATGACTACTGCTGCCAGGACCCTCTCCCCCTCCATCTTCCCCACTAACCCTAACCCCTAACCCCAACCTTAATCCCAACCCCAACCGCTAACCCCTAACCCTAATGATAACCCCAACCTTAACCCAAACGCTAATCCTATTTTCACCCCAACACCAACCCCTAACTGAACAAAGAGGTGAATTTACGGGTGACCACACTCTAAGTATGACATCATAAGGTAACTGCAAAATCAGTATTAGAATATGAATAGATGTTTCCCCCAGCAGTAGATAGGAATGAGCTGTGAAAACCTCAGTGGTTCTCGTTTCACATTAGCATATGCTCGGCCTCCATCTGGCTCACACTGAAGCTGCTACTGCTGAGACTGTAAAGAGCCTGGGACCATTGGTGGTGAGCACCATTGGTGGGTAGAGATGCCCACCATGGTCAGAAATGGGAACTCTGAAACCATATGATGAATCCTTTTGCTATCTGTTTGAATTAAGATGACATTAAAATGCATTAATATGCATAAAAATATGTAAATTTTGCCCCCCCCCCCCATGCAAAAGTCAAACTTCACCTATGCTGATGACACAAGGTTTACTGTTGCAGGCGACCAACAGGGCAGAGAAACAAGGCATCCAGAAATTCCATACAGACTGGGCTAGATTTTGGCGGGCGGTGGTGGATGGATGGGACCTAGGTTATTCACTTCCTCAAATTTTGTCATCACAGCAAGGCTGCCTGGCAACCAGCAGCAATATGAAAAATAGACACAGTGTGTAACAGTAAAATTGTGCTTGATGTTATTTTTTCCGTATAGAAAGAGAGATAAAAGTGTGCCGACCAATCTATTTATTGTGCCTGTCGAAGACAGAACAAAGACAGACATCTAAGACATTCTTACATATAGGCCACAAGAGAGATAAGAACAACGAGACAATGAGACACCGGCTAAAAGGCACAGGTTTGTCTTACAAAACACAGGAACTGTGTGAATTGATTTTGCTTCGCTTTGTGTATAGTTTGCTTGTGGGTTGATCAATTTCTCACTTTTTTTTCATTCATGTTAATAAATCTTTTTTTTTCATCTTTAAAGGGAAGTTTTGTATTATTTGGATTTTAACATTGCTTTAATGCTGATTGAGAGTAAATGCTTCACTTTTCACAAATATCAATATCCTAGAAGATACTGACATTTATGAGAGAACAACCACTTTGTGAGAGTTACCTAAGCTGCTTGGTTAGTGATCCCAGATATATTGTTTAATATTAAAACTGTTTTTTTTTTCATTTATTAAAAATATCTTTGATAATTATGAGCTCTTTACTAATAACCAAATCTGCTCACAACAAACCCCAACACATCCATGCATGTAGTCACTAATTTCTGTTTTAATTGTGTTCTGTATGATGGAGTGTAGCCCAGTGATAAAACGTCATCATTAAAACACCATTCTTTCCACCATATTTCCCATTAATATTAATCATGATTTCTATACTTCAGCTCTGGAACATCAGTGAAAGATACGCATCTACTGCCATGCATTTGTCTGGTTTAAATTACTTTCATAACATACTATTTGCTTAAGGAAAACATTTCCTGTCGGCAGCTTGTCCACAGTAACGCTGCCAGGAAACAAGTATTATTTCTCCAATCTCCATTCTTACACTGGCTGAATTGTAATTTTTAGGGTTTCAGTGGGTCTTGTATTTGCAATTGTTAAAGTCTCTTATCGGGACAGTTTCCTCTTGCAAAACTCTTAGAAACACATTTTTATTGACATATGAATAAAAATGATCTTGTGAATTATATCATTATTTGAAATATGAATTCACCTAGAAACAGCTATTTTAATCTGCTTATAAAATCCAGTTTAGTTTTTACATATGTAGTAGTAAAAGTGTAGCTTTACATATGTAGTATTCCTAAAACACTGCACTCTGAAAATCAGAGCTGCAGCTAACGTCTGTTTGATTAATCTATTGACTTTTGCAATGATTCACGATTTGTTGTTTGGTTTTATAAAATATTTTTCACTATATCCCAAAGATGAAGATGTAACCTAAATTATACTTTTTTTTAACCAGAATTACATTACACAACCCCAAATCATCAGTTTACTATTAGAGAAGACAAAAAGAACCTTTGAATTCGGTCGTTTTCTTCTTAAAAATGACTAAAATTGATGATGTGATTATAAAAAAGAAATGGCGTAGATTTGTAATAGTTGTAATAGGTAGCGACTAGTTAATAACAATGAATTACTGCTGCTCTACTCCAATGCAGTTTAATGGAGACAGCATACCAGTGTTATGCATGTTGTATTCAATTTACACATAAATGAAGAATTAAAAAGAGGATTTTACCCGACTTTTCGCTCTTTGCCATTTGACCTTTGTCACTCCCTCCCGGGTTTATGTAAATAAACAGGCCTGGAAGGTTTCGGTAACAGTCGACACGTCGTCATCCTGCACACGATTCAACTTTCCCCCTTTGACCTACACTCGTCTCCAACCGCTCCAAACGTCAGTGGTATTTACAGACGGCCTGTCATAAAGGATCACAGTCGATTATGGCGAGAGGAGAGCAGACGTGACCTCTCTGTGAATGTGATATGATCCGCAAACACCTATTCACACATACATGAACAATCCCCTCCTGGCTAACAGTTTTTTTTTCTTCTCCCAAGCAGTTCGAGAGTTAAATCATGTGTGATATTCCTCCTGGCAAAACACATGGCAGCGGAGGGAGTTTCTTCCCCCTGGCCTTTTTTGAGTGTCAAACAATGTTCAGTCACCTAAACCTAAATAAGCTAATTTGAAAAGAGCCAGGCCTACGCAGACTCAATCAGCAGCGACCATGCTGCTTAGAGTTGTGTCAGGTTTGATTCTGACTTGCACATGTGGAGGAAGAAAACCTCTGGAGATCAAGGCTCAGGTGTATGAATAACGGCATAATGTTCAATAGAAACTCTTCTGTTTTGTTTGTGAAGATTCTGATTCGGAACAAAGAATTCAGGCCTGTTGTTAATAATGATGAAGGCGAGTGCCTGCCTTGGCCAAGGCCAATGGTCAGTTATCTATCTGAAATGCAAATGTGCAGCACAACATTCTTCTTTTAGTGTTGCATTGACCAGCAGGAGCCACTAAAACAGTGATTGTGAAAAATTCACAGGTTGTGTCCACTCCATACCATACTTGGCCAATTCTACAGCCTACCACAAAATTTCACTAAAAATCGCCCCATGTATTTTTATTTATAATCCAGTTTCATAATCCAGTTTTAAGATAAACAAACAGGCAGACAACTGGCACCCAAAACAATACGCAGGTATACTGAACTGCCATCAAAATGTGAAGACAAGCGACAGGAACATTGTCCTCTGTACAGATGTGAAACTTGACAGTTTGAACAAAGGACATGATGTCTACGTCTGCTCCTGTTGTCTTTGTGTTTGAAGAATTGATCGCTGTTTTACTTAATTTGGTGGTAGTGGTATGGAACAGTGCCCTCCTTCTGTTTGTGCAACTTTGCAACTTTTTTTTTGCATCTATTTATCTAACCACCTCTCAACACGCCGACTCTGAATAAGGACATTTGTCACTTTATATTGATGTCGCAGGTCTCATTGCATCTATTTCAGATGTTGTGCGAGTTCTACTGAAGTCCACAGGACTTACCCTGCATGTTGAAGAATGACTCCAAGTGGTGCCCAGTGTGTTGGGGCATAACAAAACAGCTCTATTTGACATCCTTAGAATGAGAGCAGGGAAAGAATCCATTAGTTCTCTGGCAGTAGTACGAATTTTCCATATATCTATGATACAAATATTGGGTGTCAGACAGGAAGCTGGACAGCTAAAATCAGGAACCTCTGTCTGGGATTTGAATGTGCAAACATGGCACAGGTCTTAGGTAATTTTTGTATGAATGGAACCATATTAGAGGTAATTGGTGCCTGTTCCACATCTTCTCCACTGTGTCTACAATATATAGCTGCAAAAAAAAAATCTAAGCTTTCTGTGAAATTTCAAGAGCATGAAATGAACACAAAGCGATGAATGGAAGTAGAAAATGAAAACCGTGTTTTTCATTAATTCCTCCTCCTCACCTTTACAAAGTTACTGTATGTTCTGTTAAAAGTTTAAAGGTAGAGAGGCACAGGGAGAGGAAGAGGGAGACGGAGACCAAAAGCACTGCCAGGCTTTCCTCCGTTTCGGGTTCAGCAGGGCCAGGAAACGCCTGAAGACAACGGCTACGTTATCTCCCACCTCCTACGCCCCTGGACCCGCCATGGCCGCAAAACCTACTGACAGGCTGCCTGGGGGGCCAGTCCGGTACCCACGGCGTGGCCCAGAACCACAGGCCTTTCGAAGGGGAGGGATGGAAGAGGTCAGGGTGAGAGCGAGGGTGCAGGAGACTGCAAGGATACAGTATTATTTATTTCCTGACACGCTGCTGGAGACAGTCTAGTTTTACTGTAGGAGTCAGTAAGTGGTTGTGGCAAAAAGCCAAAGCCTCTAACAAAGTGCTTTTATAACGCTGGCAAATTTTCTGTGTACTTTGTTTCAAACATGAAAACAGATTTAATATTTACAATTGTGTCATATTTAAATTAAATAAAATGCATAAACAGCTAATAACACGACAATACATGATAAAACAACACAAAGAGAAATAGTAAAAGGATGCGTCAAGAGATGTTAAGCCCTTTTAGACCTTTTTTTCTCCAGTTGTGTATTTTTGATAAAGGCTCTTCACAAATTTAATTATTATTATTATATATTATTAGGGAGCAGCTCAGAGTACAATCCTATTTTGTGTGTCACAAAAAAATAAATAATTGAAAAATACTGCAATAAACAAAAATGCAGATCATACAGTACGAGTTCTCTGTACTGCAGAGACATGAAAATGCAGTACTTGTTGGTGATATGTACAGTATACTATCTTATTTACAAAGTAAAAAGCAGCTGATCTTCTCCTCTGAGCTCTGGAGTTAATGAAATTTTGAGCGGACTTTGATTTGAGATTTGAGCTGGATTAGATCTTTTAAAACGGCTCATGGAATATTTATGGCTCACCAGCGCAGAAACACCGCTGGCTTAAATGTTTATGATATATGAACCATTTACAGTGCTCTTAAATAGAAGGTTTCTCCTTCATCCGCAATACTCATGCCAAAAACACACAAGCGATAAAATAGGACAGACTCTAATAAATTTTATATTTATGAAGGATAAACTAAATAACATGTAACATTAACGGAGGAAAAAAGGTGTTATAAACATGACAGAAGAAAGAGAAGAGAAGAGAAATAAATTCTTAGCTCCTGCTATAATTTATTAGACCACCTGATATGCGCCCGACAAAGCTTCGCTTCCATCAGGCGCATATTTACACACAACAAACTGTTTTTCACTTATTAAAGAGTGTAGAGAGCACCTTCTTCTATCGCTGCGTTTTGGTGCTTGGGCCATTTTTGTATTATCTATGACCTATACCGTTGCAAAACATTCTCTGATTCTAGTGTGTCCCATATTCAACTTGTCTCTGGCTCGATCAGTCGTATCCACATGTGATGAGGAGTCTACCATTATTCATGTGCTCCAAAAACTAGACCATCAGCAAGACTAAGCAGCTGATAGTGGATTTTTGGAAGAAGCAGGGAAAGAACTACAAACGTAAAACATCAATGGGTCACTGGTGGAGAAGGTGGTCTGTACCTTCACCTGTACAAGTTCCTTAACATCCAACATATCCAACCACATGGACAATGGCCCATTTAGTCTGCTGCACTCAGGGAAACTGTACTGGATACAACAGGCCAGAGGTCCAAGAAGAATTCTTTACCCTGAGGCCAAGAGGATCCTCAATGAGGTCACTGCCGACTGTTGACTTTAGACTCTAGGAGTCATGACCTCCTTTTATATGTTCTGGTATTTTATTGACTAAATAAATGTATTCACTTGAATAATCTCTAATAAATAAGAATATTCAATTTGAGGTAGCTGCCTACACTCAAATACAGATGCTGGTATTCTTGGTGTGTATTGCATATTGCAGTAATATAATCGCTTAAAAACAGGCACATATGTGCAATTCTGTACCAATATGTTTTTCCAGGAAATGTGTTTCTAGAAGTGCATGTCGCAGAACGGTGATGTGAGACTTCCTGTTCAAGATTGAACAATATTACAACATCTCTGTACACATCTAGTCATGCGTGTAAAGTGTTCAGTGCAGATCTGAGTGTCTTCGACGCTCCCTCGGAGAGACATCTTTTTCTGCAACAAAACCACATTCAGCAACACTTATTCAGTACTATCAGTGAATTTACTACTGTAGCTCTCTGTTTTACCGTTGAGTGAATTCCCTTGTAACTACTTTGCCCCCAGTCAGTCTATCAGTGTGTCAGCCAGCCTGCTCAAAGCAAAGCAGGCTGGCTATTACCTGAGTTTATCGCCATTATTCCCTCCAGAAACCCTGTAATCTGAAAAAAAAACAATGTCTACTTGTGTGTATGTGTTTGTGTGTGTGCGTGGTTACACTCAATGCTTCCTCCTCTCACACTTGTTGATGAATAAAGAATGAAGTGCTGAGCCCATCACATCACCGCAGGGGAGAGATTTCCCAAGCAGCCCCCGCCCCGATGCACGCACATACACAAACATGTACACAAACTAACACAAATGAATGCATGCATTTGCATGCATATATTGATGCACACGCAGAAAAGCTGGCCACACACACACACACACAAACACGCTGCAGCCTGCTCTCAGGTGGTAATTATACAGTGCTGCACGGTCTGTGTGATGTATCCTGGGGATTATTTAAATGGTCAAATGAAGTGATGTACCACAGACCAAGAATTAGGCTCAGGGGAGTGTTAGGAATGGATAGACTGTGATAATACGTGTGTGTGTTTGTGTGTGTGTGTGTGTGTGTGTGTGTGTGCACTGTGCTTTAAGATGCCATAATTTCTCTCTCAAACAAGCTGTAGAGAACATGTTTCTGTCCTGACATTCCCCAGAGTGTCTCAGCTTTCTTTCGCTTCTCTGTTGGTTTGTGTTTGCACTCAGGAGCTGAAATATTTCATGTGGACAGAGATCACCCCACTCAGGGCTGCCTCGGACTAACTAGGGACCCAAAGAGACCCACCCACCGTTTGACGAAAAAGGGCAGTGCATTTGCAGCATTTTTTTTCAACCTGCAGACACCCCTACTAGTGTCTTTGCAGTCTTTTTGACCACTCAGAGGACAAGTAATCAATTATCTATTTGTAGCTACAACATAGGAGCAATCTGAATTTAAATATGTTCCACAAAGACACATCACGCATCGACAGGTAGCCTGTGTGTGTGGTGTGTGTGCGTGTGTGTGAGATGTACAGATTGGACCTTTAGATGTCATGTTATCCTGTCATTGAAATATGCATATGATTTGTGTTACTCACCTGTAGTAATATAAATGTGATGCAGTTAAGCAGATCACAGCAACTGGTCCCCATTTTGCCTTGCACAAATTAAATATTGGACATTTAAATCCTGCATTAGTCAAACCTGAGTGTGTCTGTGTGATGGTGACAGTAAATGAATGACGTTTAGCGCAAACCTTGCAGCGTAGCTTCTTCACGTCTCTTCCTCTCACCGTGTTGACGGATCAGTCCAAATGCTGTCTGTCATTCTGATGGATTAAGAAATAATTACTTTCACCGTGGCGTGGTTACTCACATAATCGGCCTTCAATGAAATTGGACAGAATCGACTTGAACTGGCACACTGCCCAGGAACTTTCAAGGGATCGGAAACTTTTTTTTTTTATTTCAAGGAACACAAACGTGGTTCTAGGTTTGAGATTCTGCCTCCATGCAAAAAAAAAAAAAGTACAGGCATTGCTCTAAGCTGTACCATTGGCTCATACTTTGTGTATTTAGCTGAGAGCTTCTTTCCTGCATGCCTTAATTCAACAATTCCATACTTCAGAAGCTATTCGAATTCTTCTTACTAAAATAACACAACACAATCAGTCTACTATTCCCCTGACAACCACTGAAGCCCCCTTTTTGTTCTTTTCCCAACAGAAGACTCTGAGTTGTACAAATCCATATGTTTCCAGGCTGTTTTCAACAATGCCCCTCTGTGCTGGTGAAACATTGTGACATTATTGTTATGTTCTCTCAGTGTTTTTTTCACTCCCTTTTGCCCCCTTCAGTTCTGTGTCTCTAGTTTGTCCTATATAATGTGTGTATGTCTGTGGTGCTGTACATGGCCACTCGCTCTCCTGCTTTGGGTCTGGATCACCTTTAGCAGCTTTAACATGAAGAAAGGTGGGATATTTGCCTAAGTTTTTTAATAACTTAGTAATATGCCTATAAAATTGGTGACATAGCTCAGAGACGTTATTATTATCAATGTGCTGCTTATCATTGGCATAATTCAACTTTCATATTCTCCAGGTCCACAGGTTCACTCTCCATCTTGCAACTCCCAGCTCCTGTCTTTGCTCGTGTCGGTGGGTTCATTAGTGCTATTCCCCTGTGATGGTGAGGTCCCTTGAGTCATTGTCTTCTGATATTATCCCATGCTCTCTTCTCTTCGGATCTTCTCCCCCTGTGCACCTGCAACACCATCTGGATTTCCCTCCTTCAAGTCCCAGTGCCTTCTCCCAGCTACTCCCTGGCTTCTAGTTCCAGATATTTTTATTTTTTTGGTCTGAATGTACCTTAAATAGATAATGTTCACGCTTTTAATACTTTTAATATGTGAGTGAGAAAATTATGCTTTAGGTTATTATTGGAAGAATGAGAAATAGTCTCAATAATAACCTTTGAACCTCAGTACCACATTTAAAATGATTAAAAATGATGGCAAACAAGCCCAGCAAAATAAATTTTACATGTTGACCTGTTTGATTTAACATCCTACTAACACAATATGGCGTCCGACTTGTAAATGCAGTAATAAAGAACTAAAACTCAACATCCAGCTGCTTTCTCTCTCTCTCTCTTTGTCTCCCTCTCACTTTCTCTCTCTGGAGGGATTGTCGCTGCTGATTTCTGTCTGAACTGCTTCATCCATAAAACAAGGAATATTTAGATTTTGTCACTCGGGAGCAGTTTAGTTTAAGCCAGACATTTTTCCTTAAGTCTATGGTCTGGACCCACAGCGGTGGTCATGTAAGAGGATTCAGGAGAGAGCAGGGTTGGTTGAATTTCTTGTTATGTGCATATCTAAAGCACATTATATATATAAGTATAAGTATTTTAACGACTGAAACTTTCAGTTTTGTATAAATACAACTTCTCTCTTCTGTGCACTGGTGTTCTCTTTTATGGTAAATGTCTTGACATTACTGTAGTGACTTCCCAACATTATGGTACAAATGTGTGCAAGTGCTTTCTAATGCATATCTAAGGCTGATATCCATTGATAACCATGCTCTTTTCTCCAATGATGGCGTCCAATGTGGTTGTGACAGTCAACATCGGAGCACATGCGATGCAGACATTGTATGAATAAATGAAGAATGTTAATGTGTGGCTGCACTCTGTGCATATTAGATAAACATGTATTATTAATTAGGAGCCACATGACAAAGGAATAGTGCTTTACGCATGTGTTTAAGGGGCAGTTTTTTGACTGTGGGTTATTCTGAAAATGTTTTAATGAAGAAACAGTAGGCTGATGTGCTACAAATAAATACTGCGGCAAAATAACGGGGAAAGTTATGAGTTCAGGCTTTCAAATTCTAAATGTTTTTTTCATGAAACTTGATTGCCTCACCCTGTGCTCCCAGCTCCCTGTAGGAGTAAACAGACGAGTAAAGGTAGCACTGAAGTGACTTTTCCGCAGCACTTTGAGAACTCCCTCCACAACATTCATAATCATAAAAGACTGTTTACACACCTTCATGAGTCTTGCGAAATTGCCACAGGAAAGAGGAAAGTATGACTTGAGATTTCAGTCACTTTTCCCTACTGATCCTCCTTGAAAACCCCAAAGTGAAACTTTTTTTCCACCAACCCCCCGTAGCATCATCGGCGTATTATTTTGCCCATATGCTGCTCATTCCAAGGCGAGCTTAAAGCACTTGAAAATGTAATGGCCGGGTCCCTCTCTTTGTGATGACGGCCGCGCGTCAATCACGCTAACCGACGGCCCCGCATTAGCATAACATCTGCTCCGCTTGATCTCTCCGTGGCGAGGTGACACGTTTTTTTTACACAAAAGCTTTGCTCTGTGTGATTAACTCGATGGTCAATGCCCACTTCCAATATTGATCAGGCCTGTGTTTCGGATTCAGCTCGCGAGTTGGCGGCGCAGGGGGAGGGGAGAAGGGAAACTTGTTGAGAGATTGTTAATGGGCCAATTAAGACTCCTGCGAGATGGCTGCGATTTAATGGCGAAACAATGCACTGTGTATCAACCTTATTTATATGGCGAGGGACATATTTAATATATATTCTACATTGTGCACCTTCGAAGGGGAAATGTTTACATGCATATGTGTGATTTATGCTGTGTGAAAAGCATGGTTGCCCACATTAGTATACAAGTATGTGTAGTTGTGTGTGTGTGTGTGTGTGTGTGTGTAGGCTCTTTTCCAGAGCAGGGATTAACTAAACAGCATCTGGATGCTCACTAATTGGCTCTCCTCTCCACACAACCATGAAAAAAAGAAAAAAAAAAAAGCACACCTCACCTCCTTGTGTGTGTGCGTGTCTCACACATAAAGTGCAACTTGTGCCAGTAATTGGGGATTACCATGGTAATATGGTAAGCAATGTTCACACCAAAAAACACAAAATACAATTATGGTAGATTAATAGCACACAATTGCACACAGAAATGGCTAAACAGTCAGTCCTGGCTGCTGTCATATACATTTGCATCTCTCCGGTGTTTTTTTATCCTTCTGCTGATTAACCTGGCTCTGCCGCTGCTGCTATTGTCTCCAGGTAAGTAGCATTTGCCACTTAACAATATAATGGCCCGCTGCCACTATTATTGCACACTAGTAGCTGCAATCAAGGGCTGTTAGCAGGGCCGACTCTTAATCTGTACAAAGTGAAGCCAAGGATAGACGAGGAGGACAGATGGAGCTGCATCACATTATATAGGCAGTAAAGGACAGAGACAGAGATGTGGAGAACTCTCGAATATGTGCTGTATATTGATTTATGTTAAGTTTATGTAAATATACTTTTCAACAAATGCAGCCTTTTTAATATACAAAAATGCCGGGGTAGGGGGGGGTTCAGGTAACTCATTGTGGTCATTCATGTTGGAAACATTTTCTTATAATGATGTTCAATCACAGAGCTGTGTTCCCCTGTCACAGAATTCATCCTCAAAGTAGTTTAATTGCCCTCCTTAACATGTTGATTTATTTAAAGGATGGATTACATTGAAACAAAAGTGAATGTCACTGTTTATTTGGGCTGGAGCTAAAATTAGCCTTCAGTTTCCAAATGAGTCAAAGCAAGTAAATCTTTTTCAACATTACAGTCTTTTTCTGTCAAAATCCATCTTTCCCTCATCCACGGTTTGATGAGGGTAATCTGATGCTAAAGATTCATATAAGCTTTACATCAAGTTTTAAATGACAGTGTGGACAGACCTTGGATTGAGTCCTCCATTAATAGTAGAGAATATTTAATGTTTTTTTTTAGATCGTACTAACAGGAACAGTTAGTGGTGTGGCCCTCTCATGTCGCCTGTGCAACTTTGCAACTTTTTGCACCTGCATATCTGGTTTGATGCAACTTTTTGCATTAACTTTTTGCAACAAACCCCCACTCGCCCTTTATCCCCGAATAAAGACATTAGTTTTCTCATTTCATAGGTTATATATAATGGTGGACAATAGAAAAGTGCATTTACTTAAGTACTGTATTTAGAACAGTTTTTCCACCTTGACAATAATAAAAAAACAAGACTTTTGTTAAAAATAACAGGCCAGCAAAAGCTGGTTTTATTGTTTAGTTTTGCTCTCCCGAGTGCCATTGTTTTTCTTATTATTACTTGAATTAAATTCATCTGTATTATTATTATTATTTATTTTCTCCATAACTCCATTCTTTTTTTCTCTTCATCCATTTATTTAGTATTAATAATAATACTTTTTATCATCATTATTTATTTAATTTATTTTATTTTTGTATTTATTTATTTTATTTTCTCTATCTAACACAAGGTAACCATAAGTGCCAATGTTATTATTTATTTGCTTTGATTAAATTATTATTTGAGTGAGATGAGGTCATTCTATAAGTCTTCTGCTTTCCAACCTCACCTGCACATTTTCCTATCTTCCTCTCCAAGCCAAGAGACATATGTGCATGTATTTGCTTTATTCTATATCTATATGTGCAAATAAAAGCTCACAAAAAAACAAAATAAATAACAAAAAAACACAGGCCCAGCCCAATGTCATAAGTGATATATGCAAATGTTGTGCATGCAGAGGGGTGCCACAAAAATAGAGAAGAACAAAAAAAATATATATGTCATGATATCTCCAAAAACTACTATTACATTAAAGAAATTAAAACTAGTGAAAAGAAGAGATGAAAATCTAAAGACGTACTCATTGTTTGTAATAAATAAAGACAGGGATGCAAAAAGAAGAGCGATCTCAGCCGTCTTTGCTCCTGCATCAGGCCACATAATTAAAGTTATGGCACTTGCCAACTGTTACCAATCAAAAAGAAACAAAAGAAGAAGATAATGTGTGTGTGTGTGTGTGTGTGTGTGTGATTGCGTGCACAGCTTCCGGTGACAGGAGAGACAAAAAGAGAGGAGAGAGAAACAGGCTGACTGATAGTGTGATAAAGTGAGTTTGAGGGGAGCACCAACATGTCGTTATTCAGACAGCACTCAGATTGCTGCAGCATGTCGCATGTTGTATTGAAGTTCCTTATTTCAGAGATATCTCGGACTCCATATCTCTACACACCAACCTTAATCCGGCTTCATCTCAGCGTTGCTGTGTTTACTCGTATGTGTGCTGATGTGTGTGTATTAGTAAGTAAAACAGTTGGATTAATGCAGATTAATGCTGCTAGTCTATGTGTATCATCCTTGTTTGTCGTACTGCATACTGTTAACAGTGTGAACCTACATCACTGCCTTTTGGCCAGAATTAAAAAAAATGTTTATAATATGATATGATATCACCCATGGCGTATTTAGTAATAAGTAGATGCACAAGTGACTTTGGCAATGTCAGTTCTCAACATAGAGTTCATGTTGTTTGGACTATAAAGTGTGTTGGATCCACTGATATGTCAACATCTGAGCTTCCTTAAATGATATTTAGTTTGGAGTTAACACCATGTATTCTGATAGCCTCTGTTAGCAAGTCAGTAGCTGGTTTCAGTCATTAGTCGTGTCAACAATTAAAAAGAAAATGCACTTCAAATACTTACTTATTTTTAGAAGCACATACTACACACATTAGTCTAACTCTAGTCTAACTCAAATAACAATTTAAATGGGCTTTAATTGGAGTAATGGCTGACCAAGTGTATCTCTACTTTGACTCAACTTCTTGAATTTTCTTTTTTTTCTATTCATAGTGATAGGATGCAATAAAGGAGGCACAGGTCATCAGTGTTTGCATGTGTACACAGTAAAATTCCTAGTGTTAATATAACACTCAAGTAACACCAGTATGGTTAAAATGAACTTTTTAAGTGTTATATTGCCTCTGGTGATTTTTCTGTGTAGTGTCTATTCAAAAATTAAATGTGGTGACTTAGATTAGTAAGTGAAAACAAATAAATAAATTCATAATAAAAACAACAGATGAGCGCTAGGCAGCATTTTGACGGTGAAATGAGAGTGATTTCAAAATAGAGGCAGAAAGGAAGATACGAGTAATTCGAATGATGAAGGCTGCCACCGCTGGTGATTGGATGGCTCTGCAATCAGAGGAGATTGTAATATTACGGAGTCAGCTTTAGCTACGTCGAGACGTGTCGCCAAACAACCCCCAGTCCGTGGCTCGTAAACCTTTTATAGCTCACCTCAAAAACTGATCATCTCGTTCCCACCGTCATTCCTCCTGACCCAAATAAAGTGCAACAACCTATTTTTGGTGCATATTGCGTGCATTTCTCCCCCTCCCACACTCAGTTATTCTTCTCTATCTATTTCTTTATTAATCTGTCATCCATGCGTGATCCTTTTTGGCACAGCCTCCTCTGATTCGATTAGATGGGCTTTCATTATGGTAATGGTGGATTAGGCAACCGGGGAGATCAGAGGGGATGTTTGTGCTTGATTCCGCTTGCCTCCGCTACAATAAAACACAAATGGCATGTGTACATACGCTGTATGCGCAATCAATTTGACAGCTTTACTTACTTTTTCCAGCTGAGGAGTTGACACTTGAACGGACAATGTGACAAGCATTTAAATGCAACGCATCGAGATGGAACCTGGTGGTTTCCGAAACTCCTGCAGTTTTTTCCGTTGACATCTTACAACAAAAATAAAAAAAATTAAGCAGGGTGCAGTCAGGGCCATGTATGTTTCAGACGTCTATGAGTCGTTAAAGGAACATTCAGGTGGGTGTTGTCGCTTCACACACTCCAGCTCTGCAAAATTGAGATTGGAGAAGATGAGGCCTCCTGTGAACTCGTGGTTATCAGGAGAACTCCATCAGCCTCCTACTGCTTTTGAAATAAAGTTTTTTTTTTTTTTATCATGTTCATTGAAAAAAGAGAAAAAAGAGAAACCCCATTCCCTTGGCTCAAGCAGTATGTTTCAATTCACCCTTTTTTATTCACGTGAACAAGCTGTATTCTCAAAACTAGAACTGTCAACATTAAAGGGGCCCTAGTATGAATCAAACATTTTTAATGGCAACACACACACACACACACACACACACACACACACACACACACACACACATACACACTGCGAAAACTACCCACTCATTCTGTTATGATGCATTATGACCTCCTCTTTTTCTCTGAAACGTTAAACACAGGCCATTTAGCAATGACTCCTGGTCCAGTACTGTGCTACTTGATCAGTATAATGCACTGAAAAGGATTTTAAATTTAGTCTTAGACTTAGTCACTGACATGGAAATTATTTTTAATTAAAGTGACATTTTACTGTTGTTTTAATAATAGTAACAATTTAGTCATGGAATAAAATGGTGTTGGTGAAGAGTCTGTAATTTCCATCTACAAAATGGAAACTAGTGTACTAGTATAGTTCCAGTATACACTGACAGATGGTGGTTATCCTATGTGGGCGATTAAAGAAAAAAAAACACTCACAGAAGAACTACATTGAACAAAACTATAACAGGGCTACGCGTTAGGAAGATCTATAATAGTTTCTTTATGCACCACAGGCTAATATCTTCCAAATTGCATTCGTAGATTTGTTGAAATCCATGTTTGTGTGCACTTCTCCTTTTCCTAAGATAATAGATAATCCATTCACCTGACAGGTGTGCTGTTACAAGATTGATGAAATTACCATTGAGGTCATGACCTTATTTTTTTTTTTTTTTCTTTTTCATGACCTAAAATAAAAATAATCCATTTTATTTGTGGAGTAAAATTACCTGATCTATGACTCCTCTTTTTTACCATGAACCATCTTTTATTCAAAGCATCAGATACAGCGAATAAACCATAAATGCTTTCATTTTAGCATGGGCTGCTTGCTTCTTGTGATTATTTTTTATGTCATTCATCCCCAGACTGCCTAACAATGCCTGATGAAAATTATTAATAACAGGCATTAACAAGAAACTATGCGTCCATGATGTAGCATTGCATACAATGAATCAATGAATAGCTCCTTACTGAGAAGTGTGGTGGTTGAAACAGGTTAATTAAATGATTATTAATTATAATAGAGGACTGAAAATCTTCAGTGCAATGTGTAAATGGTTAACCTTCGTGATGAAATGAACAGCATTATCTATTTGAGGCCAATCCTGTGTTTGCAATAGATAGCGTGTTAACAGTCAACATTCAGGAGAGCTAATTGATATCATTTCAATGATTCAACATGAAAAGCCTGAATGATGTCCACTACTCTCTGCTGTAAGTGCTGCTTCACAAAAATAAAACCATCTCAGTAAAGATGATATTAATCTAATATGATGGTTGTAGTTCTTTATAGATCTAGTCTCTTAATTTTTCCCATAAAGTGGCCTATTTATGTCTCCTGGCAGCAGAAAACTGCTTTTAAACATCCCATATGATGGGAATAGACAATTTCATGACTTTTTTTATACTCTAGATAAGGTCTTGGGGTTATATAAACACTGTCCAATGCATCAGACACTCGGAGGCTTTGGAGTTTTACGGCTAGTTTGAACTACTACTTCATTTTGTGATGTCATGCAGCATCTCTCTCTTGCACCCCTTACCTGCTATATCACTGGGAGAAACTCAAAACATGTGATAAATAAATGTTTGCCCTTATATTGCAAATACATCACGTTGGAGGGTACTGTATGTAAATTGTTTTAATGAAAAACAAGAACAGAATAGAAGAAGCATTTTATTTCCCTATTGAAAACACGTCTGAGACTTTGTTTTTCATGTTGTGAAAATTCAACGTTTTTCTGTGCCTGGAAACAGCACATATGTTTGTGTATTTTTTTAATCTTTTTTTTTTTCAATGGCAGGAGGAATTCGGGTACTAAGTGGAGTTCATTAATATTCCTAATGGAAGGTCCATTGTCTTGATTGCCTGACCTGTAGCATAAGGCCAGGCCTCTGAGGCTCAGAAGGCTCGGTCTTAACCATGCAAGTCCCAATGTCTGTATATACTTCACACACACACACACACACGCAATTATCAAAGTGCCCCTCAACCTCCAAATTGAAGAATATATCTTAATTCAGTCAAATGGCATTTCAGTGACAGAAGCTTGAGCCATGCCAGATTATGGATTAAAATAATCCCACAGAGGCAGGGCTGGTGTTTTGGCACAAGAGGAGGAGTTTTTCAATCATTCATTCAAGTGAACGGGAGGAAGGAGGGGTGGGGTGTGTGTGTTTTGTGTGTGTGTGTGTGTTTTGTGTGTGTGTGTGTTCGGGGGGGGGGGAGGTTACCAGTACAAACAAAACAATCACAAAAACAGGCTTAGGATTGTTGCTGATGCTGCTTCTTTCCTGTCAGACACAAATAGATGGCAACCTGCTACTGAGAATGATAGTCCGACTAATCCGTCCACATAATATCCGTCCAAATTCGTGCGGCCGCCGCCGGCCCCCGTCCTTACGCACTGCTAAACCATTCGTTCAAAATGGACTACAACTCCTGCTAGTTTTAAACTGGACAAATACATTTATATTATTGATTGTAAATACTAAGATACAATGTATCAACAACTATCATCTATCTATCTATCTATCTGTCTGTCACAATGAACACACACATGCATGCATACACACACACACACACACACACACACACACACACACACACACACACACACACATCTTTGTAGTGTATTTGGACTCAATCCTGCACAGAGCATCCAGCCGCTATTCACTAGAACAACAAAGCACTTTTTCTTTTCGCTGCTGAACTTCATCCCCCAGAAGCACACTGTTTTCTCCTGTTTAAGTTACAACTGTTTGTCCTTGACCAATCCAAGACTTCCATTCCAACATTTCATATTACTGGGAAAAAAAATCCAAAAAATCCAACAACATAGCATCCTGTTGAACTAGCTAACTAATTACAACATTTTTTTTTACTTCAAGACTTCAAGACTGAATATAACATTACAGCATCCAGGCTGTAAATGTAATGTAGGTGATGCTCTCTATGCTACTTAGAAATGACGGAAACAAGGTGATTCAATTCTTGTTTGTTTAGCATAACACCAGTTTGGTTGGTAATGCAGTTTTATACAATCACGTAATATCCACCAGTGATTTGGTTTGACCCTTGTCATGTTCAGGTCTGTGGCATCCATTTTCAATCTTTACTGAAAGAAAAGACCCATAGATTTTTTTTCCTTTTAACCCGAGAGTCGTTGGCCTTGGCTCTGTATCTATAAAGAAAAACATATTCATTGTGTGTATCACATACAGGATATTTCCAGGCTATTCTGTATGGAAATTATAAGCAAAAACCAAACTTTTGCTTGTTTGCTGTGTACTTTCACCCTGTCTTTCGCATACCTGTGTGTGTGTGTGTGTGTGTGTGTGCGTGTGTGTGTGTGTGTGTGTGTGTGTGTGTGGTTGCTCCAAGTATGTTTCCTAGATTAAACAAAATCAACGCCATCATTTTGCAAAAATATTTCACTATCTGAGAACCTTTTATCAATTTTAGAAAAAAAAGTACATTAACCATATGTGCTGTCTATATTACATGATACAACATGGGTCAAGTATTTTGACATAAATTATCATGACTAACCTTGTTTAAAAAAACAAAAAATGTTGTAGGTCTACCAGACCCACAAATGTCAAGAGTGTAACAAAAAAACGGTTAAATGACGTGACTAGCAAGACAATAATGTAGAAACATGCAATAAAAAAAACAAAACAAAAAAATAACGAGAAGGACATAGAGAGCAGATACTTTCACCAAGGTCAGTGGCCAGTCTTCTATCCAGAATTAGAATGCACAGCAAAACCAACATGTGTGGCTATATTTCCAGAATTACTAGAATGGTGCCCACCAAAAAAACACCAGGATCAAGTTCTACCAAGTGCTCATCCAACAAACATTTGACTGAACAGCAGGAGCCACTGATAGCCATGATTACAATACAACCATTGATGTGCAAAGTCCACAAGTGACTACACACCAAAATTGTGAGTGTTTGTCCTTGATTAATTCAAAAAAATTGAAAATTAATTGGAAAAAAAAACATTTGACTGACAACTTTTTCAGGGCTAGTTCATTCAAATCTGATGGCTGATTTCCTTCTGATGTCAATCTAATGGTTCAAGAGACTTTTTTGTTCATCACATGTTGTACATGTGTAGCAGATTTTGATCGTTTGTTGATCTGTAGAGCTGATTTTTTATTTAGTTTTAATTGCCAAGGGTGTGCTCCAGAGCCATTGTGCCACCCCATTAATGTAGCCTAGATTAAATATCACATTTTCCACCAGGTATGCTTTGCACACAAAATTGTGTCAAAATTATGTCCTAAATGTGTCCCCAAAGTCACTTTAGGATAAAAAGGACGTCACTTTGCAAGAAGAATGAAGAATAAGAAAGAATCCTTACAGAAACAATAGGGCTTTGCCCACTGTTCTTGAGCTTGGGCCCTAATCAAAAGAAACATCATTATAAAATCCAATAATCCATTCTTTTTTTTCTGAAAAAAATGAGCTGCTGTAATTGTTCTTTTTTTTCTGAAAAAAATGAGCTGCTGTAATTGTTCACATATTTATGTCCCTGTATTTCTACTTCAAATCTGCGTTTCTGCCAACTAGAATAGCTTTTGCAGTGAAACATTCGCAGGATGAGTGTAGTGTATTGTCTGTTCCTGTGTTGTAAAATGAGAGACCATGTGATTGTAAATCTTGTAGGGATGAAAGCTGGACATGTGATGGGTAAAAATGGCAAAACGGTTAAAAAGGTCCATAGCATATGTCAGGGGCTGAAAGCAAAAATAGGAGCTAATGGTGAGCTGTCTTGACCAAATAAAGATATACTGTAGGTTTGACTGTGTATAGACACTAGGAGTTACACTTAACTTAACTTAACAACAGTGTATAAGGAGAACCTTTTGGAATAAATTGGGAGAGATGAGGGATCAGAGATGCCCAGATTCAGTATGTATTTGACACTGTTCTTTTTGGAATAACATTCCATTTGTGTAAGAGAAGTGTCGGGTGGTGACTTCTTTCTTCAGGATATCTTACAATTTTGTATCTTTTAATTAGGTAAGGCCTTTATAGTCAGACTCCATCCATCCATCCATCCATTGTCTATCCCGCTTATTCCCTTTTGGGGTCGCAGGGGTCTGCTGGAGCCTATCCCAGCGCGTTAAGGCGAGAGGCAGGGATACACCCCAGATGGTCGCCAGCCAATCGTGGGGCACACACACCATTCACACACCATTCACTCTCACACTCACACCTATGGGCAATTTAGAGTTTACCAATTAACCTGAGCATGTTTTTTGTATTGTGGGAGGAAACCGGAGTACGCGGTGAAAACCCACGCAGACACGGGGAGAACATGCAAACTCCACACAGAAAGGCCCCAGACCCAGGCCCAAGGCGGTCTTGAACCTGCAACCTTCTTGCTGTGAGGCAACAGTGCTACCCACCGCACCACCGTGTCGCCCATAGTCAGACTCCTAATAGAGTATTGTTGTACTGTTTAAATCTTTAATGCAGTGTACCTTAAATTTGACAAAAGGTGTCTGAAAGCCTCACAAGGCCCCTCATATCACTGTCTGTCATCCTCCACTCTCCTCTTATCTGTCTGTCCAGGGTTCTTTTTCCCGTGTCACCACACAGTTATCAAACTAAAACTGACTTTTTGTGCTGATAATAAACTATTTTTCTTTTTTTTGTTTCTTTTTTGCATTTCACATCTACAAATTGTCAAATTGAGAGCGATGTCTCCAGCGCTCAGTCCTCTGACATGACTGAGCACCCCGCTATTAACATGTAGCCTCGCTGACGCCCCGATGTCTGATGTGGCCGCCTTGTCAGACTGTCTGAAGGATGACGAGAATCACCCAGTCTGGGGTGGGGTTTGGGGGTGAAACACATACATAAAAATCTAAAAATGTGTACAAACTGTTTATGGTATTATCAGACGTAGAACCTGTTCACATCGTCGGATCTTTGAACTCTGAATCTTTGTGTTCAATGAATAATTGTTAATGAACTTGTTCATATTTTGGGTGAATGTGAACTGGACATACTGTACCCCTTGATGAACATTAGTGTAAAGCCACTCATTCTTGTGGATGTAAATGCTGTTCTCTCATAGTAGAACTTTTATTACCAGATTTTATTAGCTCTTTCAAGGCAAAAAAACAACTGTCACACTAACAAGTATGTCATCAAAATACAGAGCAGGAGCCAGGAGCATGGAGGAAGGCAGCACCACAGCTTATGACCATTAAGACAATTTGATGAAAAGGTCAGTACTGACCCAGACTACAGGACTACAGTCCTGGTTTTATTTTCATAATAAAGACAATTTATGTAGCAGCTGCTAGCAGTGTGAACTGAATGGGTAATAACAATCTGTCACCTCAATACTAAACCTGGTTGGATAAGGATTACAAATTGGAAGATTAATCTGACACATAGTTTGAGGTAAAAACTGACAAAATAATTGCTGTCTCTGGTTCTCTATGGGCTGTGAAAATATTTTTGACAAGTATACGCTCACAGCAACATAAACACACAGCAGAAAAAAAAGGCAACTTTGAATTAGTTCAATTTTTGGAATCTTAAACTTATTTAAAATTGTTGAATTATGAACCATGAACTGAACTGGTTTATTTTAAGATTTGTGAACTGAACTTTGAACTAGATTATTTATAAAGGTAACTCTCCCAACACTGGTTGGATCGCCAGTACAACCAGTGTTTGTCCCAACACTGGTTGCACTGGCTGTTAGTAGGGAGAGAGTGGTTTCAGTCAGATGAGTGGAACCAGCTGTGTGTGAGCACTGCAGTCAGGTGCTGGATTTGAACTCGCAATCTATTTACCACTCAAACTGCGAGAGCGGTGGTTAATCCACTGAACTGGTGGATCGCAGCTCTGAGTGAAATGAAACTGCCCAATTTGTTCTGGAGAAATTTTAAATTCTAAAACCAAATCTCCTGGATCAGAATAATGATATTTTTCACTAATTAAAAAAAAAAAAAAAAAAGTAAGCTTGGTAGAGGGGCAGAGGGAAGAGACTGAGTCTGCAGTCAATGATAGCATGACAAGAACATTCCATATCAATTGAGGTTACAAACTCAAAGAAATTATAAGTCCAATGGGGTTATTTACATAGAGAGGAGGCTTGTGGCAACATCCTGAGGTCAAACTGTACTGGAGGAGTTAAAATTGTGCAGCAAAAGACCTGAAGGCTGCTCTGAATTGCTCACTTAGGACATAAATTGCTCCAAGAGTACAAAAGATCTTACAACACTGAATACATGTTTGAAAATTCAAAGCTTTTTGAAGATCTTATGACCAAGGTTTGATGGGGGGTCTGAGTGACATCCACTGAGTCTCGAAAACAGGTTTCAACTCTTTTCAGCATAGAGTGCTATTGTAAATGTTAATACTAAAGATTGTAAAACAAATGGTACAGGAAGAGGTGAAGGACACAACTTAAAATAATATAAAATAAAGAAAAAGAGAAGAACATAGAGTGTGTGTGTGTGTGTGTGTGTATGTGTGTGTGTGTGTGTTTGTGGTATGTACACTCAGCATGAGCACACCCAGAGATGGTGTCACTGGCAGGTCACAGGATGTTCCAGCAGACCGTGGCAGGTTGCAGGTATAAGTATAACTGCTTGGCTGTGTCCGAAATAAAGCTCTGAAAGACAATCCCTTTTCGTTGTAATCCAATTTGTTTATGACAGAAATTCTGAACCGGGCCGCTACCTAAACATCAATTTAAAGGTCTGTATTCCAAACCATACGTACAGTCATGAGCAGGAGGTGATCTGACAGGAGTGGTTGAATATGTCGGTCTAGTCTGCCTTACTCATTGATCCTGGTTCGTGCAGGTTAGAAAATATATGACCCTGGCCATGGTTCTGAAATATCAGTACCCTAACTGAGCTGTGTATTGATAAATCCATGGTGCTGTCCGTGGTGCTGTAGCAGACAGATTTGTAATAGAGCCTTTTCTCTCAGTCCTGCCCTTCTGTCAATTTGGTCCTGGATCTATACTGCTCTGTAAAGTAAATACTATGCTCAATTCTGTAACATATTGTAGCCTATAACTTTATAGAGTACCTTCATAAGTAGTAGTAGTGGTAGTGGCAGTAGTAGTAGTGTCCTCTTTATTAAACTCTTATAAAGTGATTATCCACTTTTTCAGTTAATTTATGTCCAGTTCTGATCATAATTATCACATATTTTATTTTTCAAAATTTTGACCAATTATATGGAATTGGTCTTATATCATATATCCTAATGCCGCTGTTGTGTTCAATGGAGTTAGTGAGGTGAGTAACTTTTCGTTTTTCTTTTTTTTAATGTTTTATTTTTTGCAAACATATGCATGCTATTTTCGTGGTTCCATTAGGGCTGTATATGTTTCTCAGATAAAACAGGAGAAAAAAAGCTGGAAAATTGTTTAAACTACAATTTTGAAGCCATGATACCGGATGAATGCACATAATAGATTGTATGCTTTTACTCTGCAATGGCTATGGGATCAAAGATTTTATTATTTTTTTAGTATTTGAGTGTCTGTGACATAGACACACATGCACACACAGGATCGGGTTTCACAAATGCTGTACTTCCTTTAAAACAACTGATCGCAGACAATGCTTTTGTCGAGAAGATATATATGCTCACTGAATGCTTTTTCGAAATGTACAAAACAAATATTTACCCTTTAAGGTGAAATGAAACAAAGGCACCACCTTAAAATACCCAATATTGCCTTTCAGAATAATATCAACAATATGACCTTTCAAGTGGAAATTCAGTTTATCTGCAAATATGCCAACAACTTAACCTATATAAAACATTGCTTCTCTGCACATAATCTCCTACATTTGTTGCTAAAACTCCTTATTTGTTAACGCTTATTGCACTATTCTCAATAGCGGACACAGATCATGTAAGTCGCAGTCTTGTGCTGCTCGGTAGCGGTGTAGCCGACAGGATTCTCTTAAGGTCACAGAACGTTCAACTCACAGCTTGGCTGATGTTCATACAGATGAAACCAGATAGGAGCTGGATATTCGCTTCAAAACACACACAAACAGTCCTCAGTTTGATACCACGGATGCAAAATCCCTCCCACAGAGTGTAAAACCTCCCTGTCGGTCTATACTCTAGCTTATACACTGCAGTATATATGGTAGTACTATGTAGTAGGCAGTATGGGCACTATTATATATGTATGCATACTAGTCTGTTATGCTTAAACTTATGCAACTTTTCATACCTGGCATATAGGCAATGCTTGCTTAAAATACTACTAAAAAAAAAAAGTGATGACAGGTTGTATATTTTGACTGATAGGCAACTGAACCTTGCTTTTTACACAACACACATCCCATGCATGCTACTTACATGCAGCCACGAGATGCAGAGCGGAATAAATACAGCTTTATCAGGAGTGAGCTAGACGGTTGGTATTCATTTCATATCTTTGTGTTCATCACAAAGACCGATAATCATTCAGGCCAGGAAGTACAGGACCAGCCAGACTTGGTAGAAAAGTAAACTGTCAGCATTAATGACTTTATGTCCTGCATTCTGGTGGATGGTACCTGGTCGAGTAAGGTTTTTTTTTTTTGTACTTTGTTCCCTCTCTCTCTGCTTCACCTAACCTCTTTTTTTTCTTTTTCCCATCCATCGTCAAGTGAGGGGGTCGTGCTTGTGAGTGAAAAATTACAACAGCGTTCTCATGAAGCGTTGCCATGGAGCATGTTGCCATGGAGCATGTTGCCATGGAGTGTTGGCTTCCGTTCCTGGCCTGCTGCCTCTTTTACTATTGGCCACACGCGCGTATCCGTCACAGCGCCCTGCGTTCACAACATAAAAAATAAAAAAATAAATAAAAATAAAGTTGCCCTTCACCATTTAACAGATCAGGCCACCAGAAAAAATATGCTAGAGAGACAGACAGACCAGCACACAGACAAAAAGACAGACAGATAAAAAAAAAAAAAAAAAAAAAGGCCAGGTCATCACCCACTGCCATTGGCTGAGGTGTTGTATAGTCCAATAGACATGGGGACAAAGGATCTCTGAACCGTTCAGTCCTGCGGTGCAGCGAAATGAGACATCTGCTTCTCTTGCCCTCCAGGATGATGTAGAGGGAACAGTTAGGATCATCCTTGATGACCTGTACCTTTCTTTTTTTTTAATGTGTATCTCTCCATCACCGTCCCCAGTGACTCCACGACTTGTCACGCTTCCGCCACAGAGGACCACAGCATGAAAGAAGGCCACTTGCAGCCACTAAAAGCAGTAAAGCATTGCACTTCAGACATTAAGCCTCTGCCACTTTCGATAGAGGGCATCCATGTTCAAGGACCAGTCCAGCTTTTGGCTGCTTGGATAATTTGGCAATTGCCAGTCCAAGCATGGGTCTGCCTGGGCAATGGATGTACTGTATATCACCTATACCCACACCATCAGTACGATAAGAAAACAGCTTAAAATAATATTGATACTTTCACTTAGGGTTTGTGTAAAACATCATATATCACTTGATAATGGAGAAATCACACAGTATATTTATATGATACATGAGAAAATCATCCTATTGTGTAAGTTTTTGGAATTGGACTGGGGGTGGATAAAGTGATCAGCACATGCACTAGAGTTTCAATCAACAGCCCAGAAGACAAACCTGTAAAATGCAAAGCGTACAGAAAGTATGCTTTGCGCATGTTTGCAAATTGTCCATCATGCCAGTTTACCTCTCTGTTGTGTAGTTGCTAAATTACCAGTCTTTCTATTTTCGTTGTCAAAAAAGGTCAATCAGGAATGGCGCAAGCTCGAGAGTGTATACCACGACCCATCGTCATAAATATACTGTATGTACTGGGAGAAGGAAATTAGCCTTAGTAGACAGATTAATTGACCTATTACCATAGCTCGACTCAACTGTGCATGTAAATAGACAAACGCCAAATCAAGTCTAATACAAAGTGTGGCACAGCCTTGGCTGTGACTCTCTGAGTTTCCCCTGTGCGTCTGTCTTTTCTGTCCCTTCCCTGTGTTTTCAGATAGAGGTGGGGTGTAGTGGTGGAGCACTGGAACACCTGACAACAGTCTACTCCTCAACTGCAGCATTTAACCACTGGCATTCCTCCCACTCTTTGCCAGAAAGTTCTGAGCTTCCTATCAGTAACCCATGGCTCTTCCTGCTACCTGAATACCTAGAGCTTCATGTTGCTTCCTTTTGCCCTGCTGTGTTTTTCTCTCACAAAGCACCAGTCCTGCCTGCTCCACCTGCCTCTACCCATGCGGACCTGGCAACCGGGCTTCTTCTCTTCCACCCTGCACCAGCACCAAACCCAGCCTCCAACCCGGCATCCTGTCGCACCTTCCTGCACCCGCATCTCACGCTGCCACACTACCCAGCATCCTCTCCTCTCCTTTTCCTGTGGCAATTAAACACCTTTTTACCACCTACATGTCTGTGTCCACTCAGGGATTCAGTGCATGAACTGTAACAGTGGTACATCCAGCCTTTCTTTTCTTCTCCTGGTTGTTAATAGTTCAAAATTATCAATCATATAACAATATATGTTATAGTTTTATAATTCAGCGCTCGATTGAATTAATTAGAAGTAGGTCATTTATCATTAAATTCCCCCTCCCTTAAATATTTAAAAGAAAATCATCAAAAGTTATTCACATTAATCAATATGAACTATCTCTTTTTAATTAGTGGTGGTATGTGAGCAGTGGTCAAACACTGAGTCCAACTTGTCTCCTGCTGCTTTTGCAACTTTTCCAACATTTTCGCTATGTAACCAACTATCTAACCATCCTCCCTACCCTTTGCCTCCTGCTAAGAAAGTGATCTTAAATGAACGTCCTCTATCTGGACATCATCTGATCAGGATTACAACGGCCACCAGATGGCCTCGCTTACCAATGGGTGATAACGACCTTCTGAACTCATTATCGGGTGCAGCGGGGCCCTTTCTAAGCAATATCTACAAGGCTGATAACCACTGATAACGCCCATTCATGTTGTCGACTGATAACATCCCAAGCAGATGCTCGAGGGGTGAAAGTTAGAAGGAAACTTGAGAGCGTTCCCTCTCCAGCCTTTAGCTTCATCCTTCTGGTCCTCCTCACCTCTCTCTCTTTCCTTCTCTTTCATCTGACACTTTAGACGTTTCTGTCATCCAGCCTCTGCTGGCAGGTTGACCTGGATGCTGACAGGGCCTGGGGGGGGTCGGTGGTTTCGCCTCCAAAGGGCCGGGGTGGAGGGGGGAGCTATTTTTGGTCAGACGCAATGTTTTGACAGCAATGAATAAATGCATACGGAGGGAAATTTGCCAGGGCTGCCTGAACCGCATGTGTATCTTATGAAACAGCACGTGTCTGATTGAAATTTTGCATTGTGTAAACTGGCACACAGCTGTGCACAGTTTTTTTTTTTCCTCTTTAATAACAAAACCCTACATCTACATCTATTTCACTCTCCCGCTCATGTTCTAGAATCACAGGAGAATAATTAGCAGTTATGGAGCCACCACCTGACATTATCAATCGCTAACTTCCTCTGTGACAGAAAGCAGCTGAGTACCAGACCTCAGTACACACACACACACACACACACACACTCTTCATAACCTCATTTCTCTCCACACAACAGCAGAGCTCTCTGGCAGCAAGTGTTGAATTCAAATGGAGCCCGGTGGCAACGATCTTAAAGGGCAAACGAGTGGCAAGCAAGAGAAAACATTAGCAGCAGTTGAAAGGCATTTAGAAGCTTTGAAGGCTTGGCTGAATTAAATGGTGATAATGAATTTCAAATGGCTGTTTATTTGTGCCTGTGGTTGGATGCAGCGAGCCTAACCACCACCAGGGGGTTGTGAAAGCCACGCTGGAGAAATCAGCTGAGCGTTTTCTGCCTGTGTGTGTGTGTGTGTGTGTGGGGGGGGGGTGCACCCGTGTGTGTTGCCGGGGTGTTAGTCAAGCAGATCCAGGGTCAGCCGGATGGAAGAGTAGTCTGTCGGATCAGGATGGAGGCGCTCGTCTCAGAGCAGCCTGCACGCACGAGAAATCCTCAGAGGCTGAAGCGGTGCATCCGGTTCTTAGCTGCGGGGGAGTTTGGAGCTCGGAGCTGGATCAGGCGCTCTGCTGCAGCAGTGGCGGCAGCAGCAGCCATCAGAAGGCTGACGGCGGAGGTGCAGTACTGCAGCACAGGGAACGATGCCAGAAGAAAAAAGGCCCGGAGCGATATTTCAGTCTGGCACGCCGTTCACAGATCTGAGAAATCGTCCACTTCATTGGAAATCATAAGCGGAGCTAAATCTAGGTGAAAAGTTTGACTTATGTGTGCGGAAATTATATGTGTAATGATGTGCTTTTCAAAGTAATGCACTAAAATTCATAAATAACACTGGTGATTTTTATATACGGTGACAAATATCCAAATATAACACTTATACATAGATGTTGTCTGGATAACCAGATGCAGAGTAGCACAAAGGACACGATGTAACACGATAAATCACCATTATAATGCACATAATTAACAGTGATGCTGATAATGACAAGGATGTGTTGGAGTTAGAGTGGAGAAAGTTAAATGCTTAGTGTGCCTTATGTAGATAGCTAAGGGGCGCCCTGTGAAGAAGAGTCCATAGGAACCATCATAGCAAGTATGAAAGCCTAACCTAAGAAACTTTGCAACACATAACAAGCTATTATAGAAATAGATTAATCATTCCTTGCTGTATATGTTATACATTCTTTTTTGTTCATCTGAAACTATCTTAAATTATTTTACACTGAGCATAAAAGTAATATATCTTGCTTGTGGTTTTACTGCAGGGGTTTGTGTAGGCGCATTGATCACTTGTTTTACTGGACATTTGTAGGATTATGCTTTAAAACAATTAGTGGAAAAACGGAGAGAAAGAGAGTTGTTGGGAAATTAACAATCCATTCTATTTATATAATGATCATGCTATAACCATTCCTAGATTCAAACGGTTGCACGACAGCCCATATGCTTCCAGGCTGTGGGATACATACTTGTAATTCATTCTGTGCATATGACATTCAGTGAGGTATGGTCATATTTTTCATAGCAGCTGATATATAGAAATATTGAAATCATATATTTCAAATATAGATTTACATTAATATTATGATATATATGCCTAAAGCAAATATTTTAGCTAACATAGTGTTTTAATATAAATGAAAAAAGTCAGCATGCTTCCTATATTATTTTTTTTATGAAACAATAAAATCATGCACACGTGTTTTTAAAGTATGAAAATATCTTAACTAGCAGGAAGATTCCGGCATGGATATATTTAGATTGGCTTGACTCATAACAAGAAGGCAGCCAGCTTCCAGCTTTTTCCAATTTTTTTTTTTTTGTTTTAATCTCTTGATTGAATCAGTGGTTATCAGACTCTTACATGTGGGTTAGAAAAGGCCGGCTACACCTGCTATTAGGTTCAGAAGGTTGTTATCATCCATTAGTCATACTCAAAGCTTGAACTTAAAAATGGGACATTTTGCAATATAACCTTTAAATATTCTTCAGAAAAGACTATGGATGAGTTAGGGACAGTGAGGACCTTCTCCAATCAGCCTCAGTCAGCTCCACATCTTTTTTTGTTCCTTCTTGAATGAAAAAGGACGCTGATCAGGATACAGAAACGGTCAACTCATCACTTTGAGAAACTCCCCTCCTGTTGCCTCTGCGACATGGCCAAATGAGGATTTCAAATGTAAATGTCAGAGTAATCAACTCAAACCTCGGCTCAAAGTGTGGAAGAGATAAACCCCAATTAAGATCCTGACTACATAACAAGCAAGACTGTCTCTGCATCCAGCTGAACATTAGATGAAGCACTGGGAGTAACATGGAAGGGATAAACACTGGCTGCATTCAAGACCACAGGGAGCTTCTCTGCAAAGCATCCTGCTAGGCAATGTACGGGCATTGAATGAAAAACCTAGAAAGTCCTTTTTTACACAGAAACATGTCCTATAATACCAAACAGTGCCATTTAAACCAGATAACTTGATTATGTATATCCAGCTGACAGGAGCTCTGTCCTGTCCAGATACTCTGGAAAGAAATTTAAAAAATAAATAAATAAGAAATTGGGGGTGTTTTGTGAATAAGCCTGGTGTGAATAATGAATTCTTATCGTAATTGTGAGTTATTGTAAATAATATTTGAAAACACTTGCCCTGTCATCTATTTGCAAAGACATGAGCTGCTCAGACTGGTCATCCTGGTACTGTGCTCATTGTTACTGGATACTCTAATCAGGTTAAGGACTTTATATCTAACTAACAATTTAGGAATGCTTACAGTGTGGAATCATGACCCATGAACTAACAGGCATGTCCCCAGTTTCCCCAAGGCTGGGAAGGAGTGAGACTACTCACATTTTGGACCACATTGCAGGACACTGCCGCCCATGTCAAAAACGGCATTGATGGATTTACTGTAGTCGATTTTTGGTTAAAACAACAGAAGGAACTGCACTCAAACTGCACTTAAATAATTCCAGAACCAGAAACCACACAGATGGCCAGAACCATCCAGGATGCCACACACACACACACACACACACACACACACACACACACACACACACAGACACACACACACACACACCCTCTGGAGCCTACAAATTAGGGCTGCAATCGGGGAACATGGACAATTGCAAAGCAGCAGCCTACAATGTAAGGAGAGTAATAAAGGAGGAAACAAGGGAACACAGCAAGACAGCAGAACTAATGTTCCAGACAGGCAATCCCAGAAGCATATGGGCAGGACTAAGAGAGATTACACCCCCCCCCCGCCTTTTTCAAGCGCTGACAACTTTTTGAGACCATTGGCAGACAGCAAGCAAAAGTCTTTTCTCACCCTCTCCGAGCAATGACGTCAGTAGGTCTTTCAAATGTGTTTTAACACCCAAAAAAGAGTAGCAGGGCCAGATGGTATCAGTGGGCAGGTCCTGTGCTGACCAACTAACGTCGGTGTTCACAGTGATATCCAGCCCATCTCTCGTTCAACCTGTCATACCAACATGCCTCAAGTGGTCCTCGCTACCAAAGACACTAGACCCACTACAGTTTACCTACCAGTTAATGGATGAAGCCACAGCGCTCCCCACCACCTAGTCACACCTGGACAAGAACAAGAGATATGTGATATTGCTGTTCAACACCGAATCAATCAAAGAGCTATACTTAAGTAAGAAGCAGGGTTGAACTATGACCCCTCAATAACAATAGGCCCTAACTGGAAAGGGTGGATGGTTTCATGTACCTTGGTGTCCATGTCACAGGGCTTGTTCCTCCTCAAATGCTTGAGGAAATTTGAGGTATCCCCTCAACTAATTTGCAAATTCTACTCCTGGTTTGTGCATCTGAACACACAACATAATCTATAATCCACCCCGTATACCAGCCTGTTCTTCCTGCTGCGGCCAGGAAGAAGGTACCAGGCCATCACTGAGAGGCTCAGGAAAGCTTCTATGCTCAGGCCACTAGGATTCTAAGAAGGTCACTGCCTGAAGTAACACTTAATTCAATAGGTTAAGCTACTATCAGGTGTATCAGGCCTCTTTAAATCCATATAATAAAAACCACAGTTGTCACCCTTTTAATAGGTTGATAACATTCAAAACAGGTGTCCCTTACTATTAAGCATTCCAATTAACCTCAAAGAGGTCCAGAATACCTTTAACAGTAAAAATGTCCACTGTTTCCGCCTCAATGCTTCACAAGATAATGAGCAATTAAAATTCCAAGTCTCCAGAAATATTTTTTTGAACTATAATTGGCTTTTGTTTGGTGCTTTTTTTTTTCTTTTTTTACCCCAACGTTTGCCTATCGGTGATGTTTTTTCTTCCTTTTTTGTTTACCACATCAGCACTGAGAAGGAAATGAGTAGTCAGGATTTTAAAGTCTGTGTCCTGCATCCTAATGCAGTCGCTCTTTAGGCTGCAGGTTAAATAGTTTAAATCCGGAGTCCTGCCTCGGTGCTGCCGGCTTCCTTGAGCTACTAGCTGCTGAAAAGCAGAATTTTTCCCATGTGAAATGTTGCTTCACAGTGCAGATGCTACGTGCAGTGTAAAGTCTCGACCCACATAATGTAGTAATCTGGACACAACACTATGAGACGGAATTGTCTGGCACAGGTCTGGAGTTAAGGCCCATATTTTATTTTATTTTTATTTTTCCCTCTTTATAGAGACGTTGAGCCCAGGTGTGTATCTCATCTCCCCGCCACGCCTTCTGCCACACACACACACACACACACACACACACACACACACACACACACACACACACCTGCAACAACAGACCGAGGAAGAGGAGGGGGAGAAAACGGCACAAATAAAACAGGAAAAATTCCATGCGATAACAGCGGAGGGTGATAAGTAATCCAGCTCTGTGGACCACAGCCATGACACTGAAATTGTTGGCTACAACCTTGAGTGAAAAACAAAATGTTTCTTTTATCAAAGTCTCACTGTGTGCTGCTGCACCGAGGGGTAAAGCGGACAAAAAGGAACCTATAAGTCCCAGTACAGAAATTCTCTAAAATACTCCGAAACTTTTCACCAGATTTTTTTCTTTTTTATCTGCAGTTTTGAAATGATTCAGATGATAATGTTATAATAATAGTTAAATTGAAAAAACTAATTGTAAAAACAGAACTTGACTCATTTACTATGCTTAGAATGGTAATAGAAAACCTTTTCCAGCTGTATAGAGACATTTTAGCCCAATAGCAACAGCACACAACAGGATGAAGATATATATGTTGTGTCAAAGTATTAGAGAGTATTCATTTGTTTTGTTCATAAATAGTTTTCTGGCTATGTTTCAAAGTCTTTTCTCAGTTGGCAACACAGGAAAAAGGATGTTCACACCTATTTCAAATGCCCATGACAATATTAAACAATAATGTAATTAGAACTTGGGATAGTACATATTAAAATTGTCTTTTTACTAGTGATGCACGATATATCGGCCAACAGATATATATCGGCCGATATGTCACGTTTTTTAACTTATCGGTATCGGTCCGATATCAACAAATTCTGGCCGATATGTCAACAATTGGCAGCGTTAAACCGCTACAGTTAGTTGGGTCACTGTCTGCGTGTCTCTCGGCGGGCTCCTCCGTCACATCGCATCGCCCGAAAAGACAAAAAAATGTGCGGAACGTTGCTCCGGGGTGTCGGACGCCGTCCTGCCGCCTTCTCAGCCTCCGCCGCCTTCTCGGAGCTCCTTCGGGTCCGCTCCGCCGTACTTCCTCTAACCACATGACAGTTTTACAGTGAGCCTTTCTTTAAATAAAGAGCACTGTTGTGCTTTTCAAATGTACAGTGTTTTTTCTGCTCTGTACTAAATTTGTGACACTACAGAAAACTTTTTTTCTCTACATATATCGATATCGGCCGAAATTTTCACATCGGTGCATCCCTACTTTTTGTGCTTTAGTTATTTGTGCTTTGTCACACAGTTCACACAAGCTATGCTTCTGCTTTTCAACAGCCTCCACCACCTGCACCCAGCATCCAGCTGGGGGATCTTCCCTGGGAATAAACACACAGTTTTGATAGTTAAATCATCTATCAATGGACTAAGCAAAAGAAGTTTAAAAGTGACATTTCTTCCATATTCTATAGTATACTGTATATGCAACAGGAGTAACATGTGAACTCTACAGGGACACCCATGGTCAGCAACAGATCATGTCCAGTATAATTGACTACATCACTATGGAAGACGTTTTTATGTCTCGTTTTGCCGCTTGTTGTGCTGCTGTATGGCTCCAACAGGGAACAAAAAAAAATACACAGGACTGTGTGTAAAATGAGTACAATCCGTTTTTTATAGTGATCAAAACAAGTCTGTTGTTGTACCAGAAGCAATAATATGCTGCCAGCTGGACATTTTCAGGAGAGTAGAGAGTTGTCAGCTGGGGAAAATATGCTTTGGTGGACACACGGCCTAAAGGTATGGCAATCGCAGTGGTTGGTGACTTGTTTTAGAAACTAGAAGCGGTGTTTTGACACCGGTCCAGTTTGTACCTTAACCCAACCTGAGATTTTTCCCTACCCTGAACTTTACAATATTTACCACTGGCTTCAAAACTACTTAAAGAATGAAAGTAAAAGTAATAAAAAAAGCAGTTGATCTTTCAAAATGAGCTGTATTATTTGAAAAATTGCAATTTGTGTATTGAATGGTCTCTTTAAAAGTAATATTAGTGGGTCAGAAAGTGCTCATAGAATTTTGCATTTTGTGTGAAAGCAATGGCATTAATTCACACTCAGCAAGATGTATTTTGTGTCTGTGTGGTATGTGAAGGTAACTAACACATATAATATGTTTCTGCCTCACCAATGAATATATATGAATGTTTAATTCTTTAGAACTCACTGTAAATGTATGGAATGCCTACACCTAATTACAAGTCATTTCACCACTGCTTCCAATCCATGAACATGAACACATTGAACAGCGTCGGATCGATAGTGGTGAAAGAAGCAGTCGGATCCTTTACCTAAAATTGTATTTTTTTATATTTATAAAATAATATGTTATATATATATATATATATATATATATATATATATATATATATATATAATGCTATCAGTTCAAAGAGCGAAGGTAGAATTACAAAAATTACAAAAATGTCTCCATAAATAAGGTAAAAAACATATTTGTGTGTAGTTACTTGACACCTCTGATCATTCAGTTCACTTTTCTGAACTGTGTGTGATGATGAGGTTCCAGGTTCCATTGTCTAAGCACAATGCTACAGATGTTTAATTTGTCCCTCTATCTGTTCAATGTATTACGAGTAAGCTCATTGAAAACAGACTAAAGAGTGAAAGGGGGGTGAGATAAGCTCAGTCTGATGTGTGTAGCGTATGGAGTTCACGTTTTAGGATGCATGCAATTTTAACAATATTTTAGTGGTTTTGGGAATGCTGGAGAATGAGATCTGACAAGCCTTAGCAATTACAAGTTGTGTTAAAAAGAGTTTTCATTATCTCACCTCTGCAGGCATTGTCTCTTTTATCTCTCTTTTGTGCAGCAATTCATTTAATCCAAGACACATTTTGTATTAATTATTGAGCTAGACCATAAAAAGTAACCTTGGCCTTGTTCAAATATTTTCACGCAGACAGACGCAGTAAAGTCTGAATTCTGATCAGGATCAACCACAGAACCTTTCTGCTCACCTAACTCTCTAACCTTGGTGGGTTCTCCTGGCTGCCCCCACCTCCACCATATCAGCCTCCTTGGTTTGGAACCCGCTGCCCCCACATATCCTGAAGGTCTGACGACATATTGCCATTCAAATTACACTTCCAAACTCATTTCATCATTCAAACTGAACTACTCTCCACTCACAAACAGCACTTTTTTTATCACAACCCCGTCCTATACATGGTTGCCCACTTTGCATTTTATCTATGTCTGTGTCAGTTTTAATGTTTTTTATACAATGTAAGGTGAGCGTTGGTCCCTTGAAAGGCACCCTGAAATAAAATGAATGATATGGTATAATTTTTGTTAATAAAGTGGAACAATGATTCAGATAAGATAAGCAAATGTTTGTCTTAATAAAACTGTTTTTACCTGTTTATAGTAGTAGTAAAAATAATAAAAATAGTTGAACAGATAATAATAACAACAACAACAACAATAATAGTAATAATAATAATAATAATAATAATAATAATAATAATAATAATAAACAATACTACTTATAATAGATAATAGAACATTTAGTTTGTTTATTTGCATTGCTCCTCTGTTTTAAACATTGCTTGTATCATTTAGTTTATACTTTGTGTTTTTGAAACTTTTGCTCTTTTTCTGTCCCTGTACTGATTTGTTTGTTGTTGCTATAATTGGACTTGTCAGCTGTGTGCTGTTTGTTTCTCAGTTACCAAAATTGAACTAAAAATGTGAAATAATACATAGTCCATCCATCCATTTTCTATACCTGCTTATTCCTCATTAGGGTCGCAGGGGTCTGCTGGAGCCTATCCCAGCGCGTTACGGCGAGAGGCAGGGATACACCCCAGATGGTCGCCAGCCAATCGTGGGGCACACACACCATTCACTCACACACTCACACCTACGGGCAGTTTTTTTAGAGTTGCCAATTAACCTGAGCATGTTTTTGGACTGTGGGAGGAAGCCGGAGTACCCGGTGAAAACCCACGCAGACACGGGGAGAACATGCAAACTCCACACAGAAAGGTCCCAGACCCAGGCCCAAGGAGGTCTTGAACCTGCGACCTTCTTGCTGTGAGGCAACAGCACTACCCACTGCTCCACCGTGCCGCCCCTAATACATAGTCATAAAACAAAAATAAATAAATAAATAATAAATAATAACAATACAATTTTGAAAAAAAAATTGTTTTTATTCAGATCTTTTAATTGATGAGTTGAGTCTATGCCGTTGTGGACCATTTCTGTGTGTTTTTTTAGATGTATTTTAACGTGACTAGCTGAGACAAACTTTACAAAAAGAGATAATATTTTAGAACTATCATTATTACTTTTAGAGAGATCTTTATTTTGTCATGATAGACTGTATCTGAAAATGTATATAGATGATGCTTCACTTAACGTGTTTCCTATGGTTGTAAACGCTAGTGTAAAGACAACTTTGCTTTTATAAGACTGCACTCCTACTTTGACCTATTCATATGGATAATTTTGCAATGAGAACTTTTCAGTCTGAATTTAATTGAGGAAATGCAACTGTTATATCCATGTTGTGCTTAAATACACTATTTCAGATAAAGTTCTCTGTAGCAGCAGTGACTTAGAGCAACAGACAATATAAATCATTCTTCTCCTCTGTGAGTACAACAAAGATTAGTAAATCTTTCATAACAACAGGCCCGTCTTTCATGCAGCTGACACTTCACTTTTCTAAACCATAGAAGCTGGCACCCCTGACTCTAATATCACTTTGCCACCGAATCTTCTTTTTCTGCTTTTTAATTCTAGGTGTGACAGTGGAGTGATCAATAATGACTGACAATAAACTGGAAAATGTATTTTCTGGATAATTCCAAAGACATGTTAATAAAACGGGTCATCATTATGTACAAACACACACACACACACACACACACACACACACACACACACACACACACACACACACACATATATATATATATATATAGACACTTTCAGTTTTGTTCTGAGAGTAAGACAAGATGGAACTCATATATCTGTTATATACAGAGCTGTATCAGATGTCTTTCACAAAATGTTTTCCATGTGTCTCCACAGACTGGTCCTACCAGACTCTTATATTACATTTCATTTGTACAGAGAGTCTGGCCACTCTCCATGGAGAAGTGGTAACTCACTTGAAGGCGGGTACTCAGGAAGTTTTGGATCTGCCCAGAGCCACTGTGGATATGCCATAACTAACCGCCAAGGTTTGATGTATGTCATGCGCCAGGATGTGACCTGGCTGAAAATAAATAAACAACTAAATAACTAAAGATTGTTCTTGTTCCAGCTTTACCTTCTGGATATTACATAATGTTGTTCAATATTCTGCAATGGAATGAATGACTTCACATCTTTCCATTACTAAACTGCAACCATACCTTGACTAGAACACACACACACACACAAAAAGAACACACTCAGCCACGGCCTCTTTTCATTATTCATCTAGAGAACACCCACAAATACATACAAAACTAGAGTACCGACAGAAAATCAAAATTGAGCATAAATACGTAGCAGGGTGGAGCCAGGCTAGTGTACCCATTATAATTGGACCAAAATCTGAATCTCTGAGGTGGAAAGGCCAAATAATAGAAGGATTATTTATTTGTGAGGTAAAATTATACTAACAAATCAATCCATCAAACTTTTGTTGATTTATCTGGAGGCCAGATCTTGGTGGCAACAGGCCTCTCAGATGCCCTTTTCCCAAGCGACACCTTCTAGCTCCTCTTTGGGGATCTGGGTCCCCAGGTTGGATATACAGTATAATCCCTCCAGTGGGTTCCAGGTCTATCCCAGGACCTCCTCCCAGTTGGACGTGCCTGGACAACCTTTAAAAGGAAGTAGCCAGAATCCTGTTCAGATTCCCAAACAGCAGTCTACTATGAGCTCTATAGGCTGGATAAGGGTGTATGAGCTCCTCACCCTATATCTAAAGCTGATCTCAGTCAGCCTTTGGAGAAAAGTCTGCCGTTTGTATCCATGATGTTGTTGATGTAGTCACTTACCAGATGCTTGTGTACCATATAATTTGTTATACCCACTACTCTGTTTCGGGCAGCAACTGGCTTCCTTGAGCAGCCCACCATTTCCTGGTCTTACATTTGTACATGACCCCAGATTTGGAGGCACTGACACACTTGACTGCCCCAGGCATCATGGTGAGAACACGACAATGAACCATTAGATCATTAAAATGATATTTTCTTCAAAGCAGAGTAGAAAATGGAATAAATAAAAACATGATTATTAGTGATAATTAATGACTCAATTGATGTAATTATATGCATGAAAATGTTGTAAAAACATGTTTAAATGGGTTAGTTGCATACTTTTTATAGTTGTTATTCTGAACCAATCAAGTAAACACGTTGATCAAAGGTTCATTACTATTATTAGCTCTTGTAGAGGGTATGCTATTTTTATTCATGAATTTAATTAATGCACATATAGGGCTGTATTAAATCTAATCACCCCAAGTTAAAATGACACACTTGGGATATGGGTCCACGTGTTGTTTCGGCACACTTGTTGGTTCCTGGATTTCCTGCCAAATGATGAAGCTTCCATGAGCATGGGCTGCTAGGTGGTGGGGGGGTTGGGGGGGTCAAATGTGCCACAACAGCAATGCTTTGTCCTACTGGGTCCCCTAGCACATTAATCAGGCCCTTCCCTGGAGCAGTCGGCGACTTTGGCCCGTTGATAACCAGGGTCAGACCAGCAACAACAAGCAGCCCGGGAATTCGCTGTCAAGCTGCCCCACTTTCATACACCAAATTCAAACTGACAGGAATGGCCGGTCATGACACAGACATGTCTCTATAGAAGTCCCTGCAAATTCTTCCTCAAAACTTTCACTGTCTGACTCAGATTAAAAATGGAAACAATGCATGTTTATCAAATATTGTGATATCCATTTCCTAGAAGACTAAAGAAACCAGAAAAAAATCTGATTTGAAAAGCTAGAATCAGAAACCTTTTTCTTCTTCACTCTAACTGATTAATTGATTATCAAAATAATTGACAAGTTTTGTAACGGGTGGTAACCAACAACTATTTGACTAATTGTTGCAGCTTCATAGCTATAATGTTGGTAATTAATTACATCAACTCAATCTTGTGTGTAATGTAAACTGAATTTATGTTATTTACTTTTGAAATTATGCTAAAAACTACTATAGAAAATTCTATTGGAGCAAATCAATATTTTAAATGGTTGTTTTAACTCTAGCTCAGAGGTAGAGCAGTCATCCACCATTTGGAGGATTGGTGGTTCGATTCCTGGCTCCTCCAGGTTGCATGTCGTTGTGTCATTGTGGCAGGATACTCAACATAGATTTGCATCTGATAGCACGTGCCGTTGGTGTGAGAATGGTTCGATTCCTGATATGTGGGTGGCACTGTATCTCTCCATCACCATGGGTGAATGAACACTTGTAGTGTAAAGTGCTTTGAGTGGTCGAGAAGCCTAGAAAAGTGCTATACAAATGCAGGCGATTTAGATTAGATAAGCACACAACAATTATACAATATTCATTTTAGATGATATAGACAATGAATCATAACTACTTCATTTTGTGATCAACTTTTAGACTTGTGTTATCAATCAATTATTAAATAGGAAACAGGTAATGAAAATCGCCCTTGATTGTAGAGAAAAATATAAGCATATACGTGATTATTTTCCCAATTTACAGTGTAGGTTGGTGGCTTTCAGCAGGATTCTAGCATTGAAACTCCAAGGTTAACAAAGGCATGCAGTTATTTAGTTGGTTCAATTGGCTCAGTTAGAGCAGAGCAGCATGTAACCATGACAAACCACCTGCTCCCCACTCAAACCCTTTTCGCCACTGTTCTCATTATTACTTGCAGTAAGCTTAAAGAGTATAGTGTGTATGGAAGTTTGGTAGTGTTATTGATCTCTAAACCAAATCCAAACATAATGTAACAAGTGCAAAGCATTTGATTCTACATATTGTCTTCTAAAAGTGTATAGCAGCTACCCTCTACAGGTTGAAACCCTTCTACTGGAATGCATTTTCCTATATACATAGATTATCTACTGCATCTAGTAGAAGCCAACCTCTCATTTTATGAAAACTGTCTCAATGCCACAAAAATGTAGAGAGGAGATGTCATATTTAACACATTTAAATGCACCTCCTGTTTCAGCTACCCAGTCAAGACATAGTAGCTCAGATAAACAAACTAAAAATCCCTAAATCCTGAAACGCCATTTAGCCAATAGTTCTGCCTCCGTGCAGCTCTCCACATGGACTCGTTGCTTGCATGCAACCACATCCTGCTCAAACGTGTCCCTTGCCTACAGAATCTATTTAAATGCTGAATGTATTAAGGAATAACCCCCTGATCCTTTGCTCTATAAACAGGTGTAAGACATCACGGTTTGTTGCTACAAATTACCTGACGGGATCTGCAATATGGCTGGAAAAAGCAGAACAAAGGGATTTTGACACGGACAAGTATTGCACCGTACACTACACGGAAGTCTTAATTGTTTTTTGGCTGCCTGACTAACACTCTTAAGTTATAAGGAGGCAGAGCTATGCTGTGACAAGCTCCTTCGCTTCTTTATCCTGCAGCTTGCTTTCTTTCATCTCTTCGCTGCCTGCTTGTCCTTTCAGCGCGAGCACACACACACACGCTCACACAGAAATGGGACGCAAACAATGCAAGTCTGGGTCATAAATGTTGCATTTCATTCACTCTACTGAGATTTGAAGCAATGTTTTGTTTGAGTGCTTTTCTGTCGTCTTTTGTTTTTGAGTGGGTGCCTGAGTGCCTCAGGGTTGTCCCTGTGTCTGCGAGTGTGTGTGTGTGTGTGTTTGTGTGTGCATGTGTGTGTTTCATAAAGATCTTTGGGTAAAAGGTTGAGTTGAGAACGCCTACTCCACAAAAAATCCAAGTGTGGTGGTGCAATGCTTGGAGTCCATGCCACCTTATCAGAGCAGCACAAGCCCCACCGCCCAGTTTCTGCCTATCTCTGCGTACATCGAGCTGCTTTTGTATCCATTTTTCTTTCATTTTTTTCCATCTCTATCTTCCTCTCCCGCCCTGCAATCCTTGTAGATGGCGAGTACAGTCAGTACAGAGAGAGGTTTGATCTCCTCTGCAATGTTCTTGGCATTGTTTGACATGAGCTGGTCTCTGGATGCACCAGATGGCAGCGGCTCAGGCTTTGGATGGAAGCTCAGATGCCGGCGGGCGTCAGCATATTTGCAGGATTCACAAAATCTGCATTCCACACTTTCTCTCTATTTTTCTTTTTTGTAGTGTCACCTGAAGTTAAATCTGAGAGCCATTCAAGTTGCAACCTCACCATGTAGGTGTCAAACTAATACATCAGCGTTGTTGTCCAGTTATTAGTTGATATTCGATTTGTGAGAAAAAAACACTTATTATCCTCAAAACTGGGAATGGTTCATGCTCTGAATGTGGTGCGTTTCATGACAGCCTGCAAGTTGCATGTTGTGTGGAGCTGTGAAACTAAAAATACGATTGTTTTTTTTAACAAATCTGAGATGACAAACATGCTAATAAGACACACAGCAGGTCTCTTCAATGACACGTTGTAGAAAAAAAGGAATGTGTACAATATATTACAATATTTTCTACAAAATGTGCTCCAAATAGTGAAAATTAGCAACAAATAGTCAGCAATGCAAAACCAAAAGAATTTACTGTAGTCAAAGACTAGTATTTATTATTATTATTATTATTCACATTTTTGATTTACTGCAATAATATAGTTACCTTCATGAAATAAATTACTACTAGTCCATGGCCCAGTCTACCTCTAAACCACTGATTTCCAACCTGTGTGCTTGTATTGCCAGAGAGCCACCGATTTCTTTACTGCACTATTTATAATGACCATACATACATATAAACATACAATAGCCTGTCACCATTTGCACTATTGCAGTTGTTTTGGGTTGTTGCTGCACATCCATTCCAATTATTTTTTTCTACTTTTGCCTTGTAAGTACATGCACTGAAGTTTGTACCATTTTGTCTGTTCACCTACTTTACTCTTCCATTTAACAGTTACCCTTTGTCATGTTGAATGCTGATTTGGAAGTCTACAAAAAACAATTAAATCCTGTTACCACAAATTGACCAGCTGTTGAGGAATGTGGTGCATTTAGTTCACTCCTGAATGTTTCATCACTTTCGAGATTAAAAAAAAAAAGCTCTGGAAATGCATCGTTATTAATAGTATTATTTATAGGTTTGGATTTTGGCTGTGAACATATTTGAGATTTTCAAGTAGTCCATAATTATAAAAAGATTGGAATTGCTGATCTAAATTATGTTCCATAAACATAAAATATGTATTCTATTAAAACCTTTAACTCTGGAGTTGATGTACTCTGATATGAGTTTGGTCGTTTTGCAAAAGTGTTAAAGATAGTAATTACTAGGTATGTCATGCACTTTCTGACTATGATTTGAAGTTTTGTTACCTGACATATTTAGATGATATGTACACAAATTCTATGTAGTTTGCAAGGGCCTTCAATAAAAATTCACTTTTGAACTGTCTCATAAATATTTGTGACCCTAGTATTAAATGCTTAAAGGCTTATTTTTAAATTAATTAATTATATATATATATATATATATATATATATATATATATATATATATATATATATACAAAATTCATATAAAAGGATGATTTTTTGATGTTATTTGATGTTCTTACCCCTCTATGTGGAGCCTATATCAACGAGGCCTTAGATATGTGCCAAGTATGCCTGTGCTATAATCTGCCTCTACTGATAAGGTCACTTTGCATACACTTGCCTTCCCTTTAAGTAACTTCCATTTGACTGGCAGCATGCAAGCAGTTGCTAATTCGCAATTTGTGTTACGTGACGAAAGGTCAGTGTGGGAAGTGTGTGTGAGCGTGAGCAGAGAGGTGGATGACACTGCGTCTGATTAGATGAGAATGGCTTCCCGTCGACCTCTGTGTCACCCGCCACCAAACAAACCTCGCTTCTCCACGTCACCCTGCCAATCAGCAGCATTTAATACACATCACCAGGAGAGTTGCACATCCGAATGGGCTTCTGCAAAGCGCAGAAGCTCCCAAAGTTGTGTTATTATTACATGATATGAAAGGTATTGTGCACAAAGTGCAACACACATACGCACACACACGTTTTGCATAATAATTATTATAATCTGTGGGGCAGCAAGGTTTGCAACATGTTAACCTGATTAACTAGATTATATTTATTTAAATTTCTTGACAGACAGTCAGAAATAAATAAATAAATAGATGTAGATAAATACATTATAAATATGTAATTTGCATTTAATTTACAAAACAGAACATAAGAAAAAAGAGTAAAACATCAACAATAGGATATCTCAGTTATTTGCTTGCTGAACTACTACTGAATTACTTTTTCTAAGCAACAAGTGAAGTTATCTCCGGCCTTACAAACTATTTACTAATCAAAACTGTAAGTGTTTTATCACTTGAGCCCTGAAAGATGTTCAGTGACTTCTCATTTCTCTGAGAAGAAACAGGATCTAGTACATGTTTTGTCCCAATTTAAAGGGCTGGTTCTGGGCCCTGGGCCACATGTTTGACACCCCCAGCATAGAAGAATAAGCCAACACTATTTTATCTTTCTTGATCCATGTTTCCACATAAAATCACTCCAAAACCTTCACGCTCTATTATCTGATTATCTGATTGCCTAATGAAACTATTGACTTTCAGCTGTGTTTGGAATTATTATTGCAAACATTCTGCTAAGATCTTCTTTAAAATTTGCCACTGTTAATTTATGAATGTGTGTCTAACAGTTTTATAAAGCAAAAACTAAAAAGTAATGTTTTACAGGTGGTGGATTACAGTTTCAAAAAATGTGTTTGTTGAATGTATTTTGCATGAAGGCAATGAAAAATAATTTACAGTTTGCAAAGATGTCTGTTTTTGATATCTAGAAAGTTTGGTGTTTTAAGTTGACATGCATATATATAATATATATATATATAGGGGGTTATGATTGATGCTTGCCCCAGGCCTCCTTACAGGTACATCCAGCTGCACATTGAGACACACACACACACACACACACACACTTGTTTGAAGCTGCCATTCAACGGGTTTCTGGTACATAGTGGTCAATGAAGACAAAGCGGAATGGTGAAATATTAATACAGGCTATTGTATTCAGGCTTGCTGGCAGCGACTGATTGTCTGCCGTGTGTGTGTGTGTGTGTGTGTGTGTGTGCGTGGGTGTGTATGTGTTTGTGTATCTTACAGCACACACATCCTGTGGCTTTTTTTTTTTTTTTTCATCTAGCAAGGTGCAGCTGAGCTTCCGAGAAGTACATGGCGCCGAGAAAGATTTGGTTCAATATGATGAAGTAAACTGATCAGCTTTGAAGAAAGATGTGTGTGTGTGTGTGTGTGCGCGTGCTCGCACGCATGCACACGTTTGTAATCATCAGACATCCCCAATCTGCCCTAGAGACATTGTGTAAAGATGTCTATGATAATTCATCCACTATAAATGAACCTCCATTTATAGATTTTAATGAAATCCTAATTGCCAGCTTAATACACTCCCCTACTTTTATGGAGACATAAGTAATAGGCAAGGGGACATGAAATTATTTTATTCTGATATTTATTACACCCATTTGACTCCTTTGCAATAAAGTTCAAAATTAGATCCAGTCTGAGAATTATCTAACAAATGATATCATTTGAATCACCTAATTAGATGGGACAATCTCCCCTGTTTGACAGAGGAGGTTTAACTCACATAATTATAGAAAAATATAGAACGTGAGCTCTGTTGTTGCCTGTGGGAACAGCTCTGCTGATGCAGACAGAAGAAAGAAAAGACTTTTCACAGTAGTCATTTATAGTTCCTCTATATGTGACTGACTCCTTTATGACTCTTTTATGAGAAGTCCTGCATGTCCGGGTTTTCTCCTTAATCCATTTTCATATATAACAGTAGTGAGCATGCTATGTATTGTTTGACTGTTAAGAAGTTTGAATTACTCAAAAGTAGACAGAAATTTTGTGATTTTTTTTTATGGCAATATAAGATTACATTTTCCCAATTTTTAGTTAAAGTTTTATTTGTGTAGTAAATGGGTTGGCATCAAACTTATAAAAAACAATTAGGTTAGATTAGTTAGGTAAGACAAAGATGAAATAGAATAGAATAGAATAGAATAGATAAACTTTATGATCCCACAACGGGGAAATTTGTGTGTTACTGCAGCGTTACAGATAAAGAAAAAGTAAAATAAAGTTGAAGAAGATAAAAAAAACTATAAAAAATAAAAAACACACAACACAATGTACAAATTCGCAGAATTTGTTAATCCGCATACACAGTATGCATTATCGACAGAATGGAGAGAAAATGCTAATAAATAGTAAGAAAAAGAATGCATAAGCAAAGCATATATACATACATACATACATGGACGTACATACCTACATACATACACATACACACATATTTGCATATATATATATGGACATACATATCCACGCACATACCCACATGTACACATACATAGCTAATGCACACTTAAGGTGCAGGGTGTGTGTGAAGAGAAAAAAGTGACCAGTGAAAAAGAGACAGTGACTACAGTGAGGTTTATGTTTATGTTATGTTATAGAGTCTTATTGCTGTCGGGATGAATGATCTGCGAAAGCGCTCCTTCTTGCAGCGAGGGTGTTTGAGTCTCTGGCTGAAGGAGCTGCTCAGCGCACCCACTACCCCATGCAGAGGGTGATGGGGGTTGTCCATGATGGATGTCAGCTTTGCCAACATCCTCCTCTCTCCCACCACCACCACCGACTCCAGAGGACATCCCAGTACAGAGCTAGACTTCCGTACCAGTTTGTCAATTTTCCTCCTGTCCCCGTCTGAGCATCCGCCCCCCCAGCAGACTACTGCGTAGAACAGGGCAGATGCTACGACGGAGTCGTAGAAGGTCTTCAACAGAGTCCTGCACACACCAAAGGACCTTAGTCTCCTCAGCAGGTGAAGTCGACTCTGGCCCTTCTTGTACAGGACATCAGTGTTTGTGGTCCAGTCCAGTTTATTGTTCAGGTGAACACCCAGGTATTTGTAAGAGACCACTGTCTCAATGTCTTTTCCCTGGATGCTCACCGGTGTGGTGGGGAGGGACTTCCTCCTGAAGTCCACAACCATCTCCTTTGTCTTGCTGGCGTTGATTTGGAGAGCGTTGATCTCACACCAGCTGACAAAGTCATTGATGACCCCCCTGTACTCCTGGTCGTTCCCATCTGATACACACCCGATGATGGCCGTATCATATGAGAACTTCTGTAGGTGGCAGTTGACGGAGTTGTAGGTGAAGTCTGAGGTGTACAAACTAAACAGAAAGGGTGAGAGCACTGTACCCTGTGGCACCCCGTGCTGCTGACTACCACCTCAGACACACAGTCATGAAGCCTGACATACTGTGGTCTGTTGGTGAGGTAGTCGATGGTCCAGGCCGTCAGCTGCTCATCCACTCCGGCTCCCTCCAGCTTCCCTTTCAGCAGTGCAGGCTGGATGGTGTTAAAAGCACTGGAGAAGTCAAAAAACATGATCCTCACCGTGCTCGCCGCTTGTTCCAGGTGGGAGAGAGATCGGTGCAGCAGATAGATGACAGCGTCATCCACACTGATGCCGGGCCGGTAGGCGAACTGCAGAGGGTCCAGTGCTGAGCTCACCAGTGGGCGAAGGTGGTGCAGAATGAGCCTCTCCAAGGCCTTCATCAGGTGAGAAGTCAGGGCTACAGGTCTGTAGTGGTTGGGCTCCCTGGGCCGTGCGATCTTAGGCACTGGAACTACGCAGGAAGTCTTCCACAGTTCAGGAACCCTCTCCAGGTTCAGACTCAGGTTAAAGATGTGCAGGACCACCTGACAAAGCTGGTCTGCACAGTCCCTGAGCAGTCTGGAGCTGATTCCGTCTGGACCTGCTGCCTTCCTGACCTTTGTCCTCTTTAGCTGACTTCTCACCTGATCAGCTGTGAGGCAGATCTGTGGCTGGTCCGGGGTGGGGGGAAGGGCTGGCTTTGTTGTTGGTAGGTGTAATGGGGTGGGGGGAGGGGCTGGCTTTGATGTGGGTAGGTGTAAAGGGGGTGTGGTGGGATGGAACGAGGAGAGTGAACCTGGCAACAGCACAGCGCCAGAAGAGGGGGGAGAGGGGGGGGGACAGCACACGGAGGGGGGTTGATGGAAGCTGGGGGGTGGGGGAGGTTGTTGGTCCAGAATCGAATCTATTAAAAAACAGATTCAATTCATTGGCCCACCCCCGGTCGGTGGACACTGCTACTCCTCCATTGTCCTTGAGGTGACCAGAGATCTTGTTCATGCTTCTCCAGACCTCTCGGACATTGTTTGATTGGAGCTGCTCCTCCATCTTCCTCCTGAAACTCTCCTTGTCACTCCTGATTTTATATTTTAGTTCCCTCTGCACTCTCCTCAGTTCCACTTTGTCCCCCGACCAGAAGGCCCTCCTCTTTTCATTAAGCAGGGCCTTCAACTCTGGGGACACCCATGGTTTGTTGTTGGAGAAACACCGTACCTTCTTGGTCGGCACAGTGTTCTCCACACAGAAGTTGATGTAGTCCTTGATGCAGTGGGTGAGGCTGTCGATGTCCTCACCGTGTGGCCTGCAGAGTTCTTGCCAGTCTGTACATTCAAAGCAGTCTCTCAGGGCCTCACTGCAGTCCTCAGACCACAGCCTGATCACCTTCTTGGTGGGAGGGGTCTTCCTCACTAAGGGGATGTAGGTGGGTTGGAGGAGGACCAGATTGTGGTCTGAACAGCCAAGTGGGGGGAGGGGTGATGAGCTGTAAGCCTCCTTTGTGTTGGCAAACAGCAAGTCCAGAGTTTTATTGTCCCTGGTATGGCAGTCAACGTACTGGGTGAAGTTAGGGAAGGTGGTGGAGAGTGAGGCATGATTGAAGTCCCCAGAGATAATAATGAGGGACTGTGGATGTCCCGTCTGTAACTGAGAGACAGTGGTGTGGATGTCCTCGCAGGCTACCTTAGCATCTGCCGATGGTGGGATGTAAACAGTTAACACGATAACATGCGAGAACTCCCGGGCCAGGTGATATGGCCGAGCGCTAACCGCTAACAGTTCAATGTCTTTGGTACAGCGTCCGGTGTGTTGCCCGTGAGCCAGGTCTCCGTGAACAGCAGGAGGCTGCTCTGCTTATACTCCCACTGCAGTCTGGTTAGCGCCGTCAGCTCTTCCATCTTGTTGGGTAAAGATCTTACGTTACCCATTACCACAGACGGAACGCTGGGTTTGTACCGCCTTCTCCTCTCCCGGTACTTCGCTCCAGCCCTGCATCCTCTCCTCCGACGCCGTAATTCCTTAGGAATCCCGGGTCGCTCCTCTGGGAGTGCGCCCCTGTCCTGTAGCGCCAACAGCTGATCGCGGCTGTAGATGATGGACTGGCTCACGTTATCACCAGATGCGGCGGTGAAAAGTCCCGATAGGAGTAGAAAGAAGGCTACTCCTCTCAGCAGACTACTCGGGTCCATTCTTGTCGCAAATTAAAATCAAAATTAAGCAAAAAAAAAGAACTTGAAATAAAACAAATAAACCAGGAAAGGGAAAGAAAGGCTAGAGAGCTGCGTAACAGGCTGCCTACTGTGGCGCCATCTTTAAAAAAAAAAAAAAAAATCAAAGCAAACATGCACTATCATTGTCATTAGAATGAATGAATCATTAAGAAGTCATTTTTTAACAGAAAAAATGGCTCAGTTAAAGATAGAATATGTTGTATTTCCCCCAAAAAATAATATATAAACATAAATAAATAATTCCTCTCAATCACCTCTATTTATGTTTACATGTATGGTATATATAAGAACATGGGATCCAATATATGCTACACCCTGTATACACCCTGTATACACACACACACACACTTATATAAGGTTGTGAACCTTTGGGCAACATGCGTGTGTCCAGATTTAAAAGAGAATAAATTTGAATAAAATGATGCAACCACACAGATAACACCATCAAGGAGCTCAGAATTCCACTGAAACGGCTATGCAAGTTATGATTAAAAGCAGAGCTAAGAAGTGTTGGAAACAAGTAACCTTTAGAAGGTTTATTATTAAAAAAAAAAAAATCTAGTGCATTTCACTTTATAAACAGTGAATCTTACTGCAATGCATGGGTAAATATGCACAGGTACGAGAGATGCGACAGCCCTTTTGTTATTTCTCTTGCCGGTGGAGAGGCTCCTGCTCCTGGTTTCTGCCTTATCAGCCGCCCTCCGCTCGCTCCGTGGTCCCTGCGCTACGCCTGCGCTTTTCTTTGGCTCTTCCTACCAAGCTGGAGTCCTTATGCCAAGCTGACACAGGCTGTTGCACCTTGGGCCCTCTCAGGTTCCCCTGTAACGGCGCTGTTCGGCTCTGGCTGCCGGCTCCTGCTAACCAGTGCTTGTGTGACATTCAAGGGTCATCGGACACAATGCTACGTGCGTTTTTTTTATTGTTTCAAATGATTCTGCACGATAGCAACGCTGAAGCATTACAATCACTGTAACACAAGCATGTATAAAAACTGATCCAATCACCAGTAACAGAGTGGGCTGTGTAATGTTGCATAAAAATATATAGATTCAATAGATTCAATAGATTCAATTTACAGTACATGAATGACAATGTCTTAGATATGCTACAGAACATAACCACTGTGAAATAATTATAATAAAATGTTGTTTCTGTTTTACAGTATTGTTCTAGTTACCACCATCCGCTCTTCATTTCACTTCATTTTTTTGAAGTGAATGTGCAGAGACGACACATCTATACTTACTGTTTCACTCAATGCTGTTGTCTTTGTAATATTCAATTTAAATGCATTTAATGGTGAGCATCAGTGCTATTGAATTTTTTGTTTTTTTGTGTATCTGCAATTTACTTTTCATCCACTCCAACAACTTTGCCTCCATTCATTGTGTCAACAGCAGCAACCTTGGATGGAAATTGATTTACCTAATAGCTTTGAATGCTTCTAAAATGCGTCTAAATCACCGTGACGAGCTGGAAGTGGTTTTAATGAAACGAATTTGGATAGCCAGCATACAGACACAGAGCAGCAGTGATTTAAGGAGTGATTACAAATCCCCCTGCATTTCGCTGCATCACCGGCTGATTAGCTTTGCTGTTTGAGGCCTCTTCAGTCTTTTCTACCTCAGCTGCATGTGTTTGTTTGGAGATTGACATCAAGTCACTGTAACCTGTAACACAACTCACCATAAAACAAAATGTTAGTTGCTCGACTTGAATCTCAACATAGACATGAAATCATAAATCACTGACATAACAAGGCGCAGTAGCACTTCCACCACTTAAATTGATCTAAACAGATTGATTGTGACTGATTGAGCAACTTCATGTTGCATTCAAATGCACTTTGTTAAATATATGTGATCAAATGTTAGAATACAAAGATCTGTCATTACTTTCTAACTATCCTCTTCTTACACTTTTTTTAAACCTCAAAATCTTCCTCCTGGGAAGTATAAAACTCATACAGAGATATTGAATAAATAAAACTAATAAATCTGTAATATTATAGGAGGAGACCTCCAAAAACATTTTCTTTACAACTGTTTACTATACACTTACTTTACATTTATACATGTATTGTGTAATTTCATTATGTTGCTTATGCTTGCCTTATGCTTGTTTTCAAGCATAAGGCAAGCATAAGGAAGTGTGTGTATGTGTGTAAGGTGGCAATTATTCTGATCACTTCAATTCTGCCAGTCTGATTATGAGTTTTGTTTGAGCTTAGTAAAATTTAATATAGGTTTAATGTCTCTCTCTGCCAGAGGAAAAATAGACTAGTTAAATACACATAGATATCAGATGTCGCCTGCTGACCACATAACACCTCCTAAAGGTAAAATATGACAAGTTGGAGTCAGGCATTTTTCTCACAGATCTTATTTAAGCAATGTAATGCCATTTAAAAGTCTAAGGCAAAGAAAATGCAAATGTCTACTTTTTACAACTTGTATATAAAATGCGGTGATCAAATGATAAAAGTGATAAAATTAGTTTATTTCTCACTGAAATGTGTCTAGACCGCATCTGAGTTTTATCCTGCCATTTCAGAAAAAAAGGTAATATTTTCTTTGCTTTGATAAGGTTAGGGTAAGTGGGGAACATAGAACTCTTAACATACCAATGGTACATAGAAAGTGAGTATAGGAATGCTCCCCAGCCCTGGATATTGCAGAAGTCTAATTCCAGAATCCTTTCCAGGGTTGGAGCTGGCAGGGGCGCCTCCTTTGCTGCCAATAGCTGGCCCTCCTCAGCCCTCCCAAACACAAGGGTCTCCAGCCGCGGATGAAGCTCGTTCTTTCCGCCGGCATCATTCTTCAAGCTTATATAATCGAAGATGACGTAAGTCTGCCCTTCTTGCAGCCAGCAAAACACCTTCTCTGGCGTGGTCAGCTAAAGCACATTCAGTCCATCCATCACCCCACAGGCAAAAGTTGGCTGCAACGCCGGTTTAATTTTTTTCTTTCTCAAAAGAAAAGAAAAAAAAATTAAAAAGCTTTTTGCCCTTTGAAACTGGGTTGTAGCCGCCACCACCATACTAGCCTTAAAGGTGACAGAGCTGCAGACCTCACACAGACTGACATGGATATTTAATCTCCTGGATATTTGCCTCCAAATTCTGATCATTTAAAGTGTTGTATTTTTTCTTCAATGTTACAGTTTACAAATTAAGTGGGTACCTTTTTGAATTGACATCACATGGCCCAACTAGTAAAGTTAGTGAGCAAAAAACAGAAAATACACACACGCACAAAAGGGATGTGTTACATTAAGGCAAGTAACTCATGTGTTACATTTGTGTTTTTTTTTTGGGGTGAAAACAAGATAGGAAACCAAAGATTTTGGAAAGACAATAAGCCCCCCATCTTTTCTGAGGTCAGATGGTTGCTTACATTCCAGGGAGTAGGCCCCAGCAAAAGTATGATTTTTTTTGTGTGTATAACATTGATACCAATAATAAGTTATATAATAGGCCGTGTATGTCGCCCTTTAAGGTCAGATTACACATTTCTGTGTTTTTCTGTCTTTTCATTTTATTGCACATGGGTAATTTTAAGTAGCAAAACTTGTGGATGAATGCCATGAATGTCAATGTATGGTCAGTAATTAAAATAAATAAATAAATAAATGAAATAAAATAAAATGGCTTCCGTGAAGTGTTGAGTGAGTTGACAAAATGCACTAGATTGTGTGCACCACATGGCATTTGATTTGGTTGGAAAAGTTCATCTGGAGATATAGCCAGGTTATATATCGTGGCTCGAAGCAGCGAGGAGAGTGATATTGAGGTAGAATTTAATAAAGAGGATTTAGATACGGACACCAACGTGCCTGCTGATCCTGTATCCAGAGATCAGTGGTAATACAGTAGATGATGTGTGAGGAAGACGAGATGAGTGAAGAGTTCTGTGTCTTTCAGAATGCATTTGTTTCCTTGGTGCAGATCTAGTTCAAGTGACCATCTGGTGTGACTGTTGTACAGCACAGTACTTAAGAAATGAAAAAAAATACATATTAAACATTTATTTAACATTTATTGACCATAAACTGATAATTAAAAATACAAAAAAAAATGTTAAATAAAATATTTCAGAAAATTCGTTTCAGCTTAAGGCCACAGTGGGTTTATTAATCAGTTCCTCTGTTTAAATGCAGTAGCCTGGACCTTGGGGAATAGGCCAGGTTAATTTATTTTTACTTTAAATTAAACAAAAAAAAATGATTTGACAGTTGACAGTGACGGTAGATAAGATTTGTCCAGTAAATATGTCATAACAGCGCTCTCTGAATTAGAGATCAGCTCTAAATGGTTTATCTCTGTCTGTAAAGAGGGACAGTGCAGTAGCCTGCTGTGATGGGAATGGGTTGTATGTATTTGCTGCGTGTTCAGTCTAATATGCACACGACAGAACATGTTGTGTTTTAGTATGTTGTCATGTTTTTACCTTCCTGCCCGCCTGACAGCCCACTGACCCACATTCCTACCCCCTCAAACATGTTGTATTTACCAACTTGTACACACATAGACCAAGATGTGGTACAAAAAGGTGGTTCTAACAGAAATGTGTAGCATCACTCCAAAATTCATAAACCATAATAATAATCATAATAATAATAATAATAATAATAATAATATGATGATGATGATCTTCTAGTAAAACCACAAGATACAAGAAACAGTAGAGTACAGTAGAAATAAATTCCAAGTCATTAAAATGTAATTTACTTCAAAGCACAGTATACAATGTTTCAAAAAGAAAACAAAAATGAAACATATATATACATAACATGATTGGCTTAATTATATGCAAGAATTAAAATAAATACACATACATATGCATTACACGCACTATTACTGTATTACTGTCAGAAAAGTCAGAAAAAAAATGCAGTTTGACAAATTCAATTAGTTCAATGGAGTGGAAAGTCCCAGGAGTGTGTGTTTTGAAATATGATAATTGGTGGGTTAGGACTATAGCACAAGCTCTTGGATTTTATAGCAAGATTTTCAAACATGTATATGTATGTAAGCACCTTGTTTGGCATAAAACACTAAATTTACAAGAAAGAGTACATGTTTATCGTATTTCAATTGCTGAGAGATGGATGTGTTGATTGAACTATTGTATGGTGACAACATCTCAGCTCAAAACATGCAGCCACTTGTAATCGTACATAATGTAATTTGATTGTAATTTAACATTGTGTAAGATAGTTTATTCTATGAGCTGTCTTTGCACTGTTTTGTGAGACTGTGGAGCCCTTTGTCTTATTCCCTGTCATTTGTGTAAAAAAAGGATGTTTAAGCAAGAAATAAAAAATCTTTTAAAGCGTACCCATTCCAATTACAGGACATCAAAAGAGTCCTGTATTGCTATCTTTCATCACCACTGAAATGTCTCAATGGAGTTCTGATGAGCTCAGCTAGTCGTCTAAGTGTTGTGAGAGGATTACAAAATGCCACCATGGACATTAAAGGGTTAAGCCTTAGGGTGCAGTTGGTGCATACAGAACCAATCCTTTTGAACCAAAGCCGGTTAGTTTGGTTATTTTTTCTTGGTGTGAAAAATAAAGTGGGCCGAGATCTCCAAAACCAGGTAGCACCAAGTGGTAAACTTTGGTTTGGTCCCCCTGATGAGAACGTCCAGATGAACTATTCAAGATGCATGGTAATTATTTTTTTTTCCCTTTTAAAGACAAACAATGATGAAACATCAATCAGACCAATTTTTTAAAAGTTTTTGCAAGTGTGAAAGCAGACTTCGCTGGAGTCTATATGTTATCTAGTAAAAAAACGTTTTGCCTGGTGCAGACAAATAATGGTGTGAAAGGGCATTTTGTTACAATCAGCAGGTGAAGGACCTCGAAGTGTTTCTCTTTTTGTTTTTCTTTTTTTTTCCCTACTCTGACCTGAATGTCTTCGCTCACATCAACCTCTTGACTAAAAGGAAAAAAACAAAAAAAAACCTGCTTTTTATCAGCTCAGGAGATGCAGCAAAGGTTACGCCTCGCCCCGAACCTGTCTAATGCCGAGAAGCTTACGCATGCCTCCGTCTCACGCAGACTGGATTACCGCAATGCACTTTCACTGGCCCTCCCCGGCAAATCAATAGCAGACTTGCAAGCTTATTCAAATGCAGCCGCTCACATCCATACCGCCACCTGGGAAAAACAATAAAGAAGACATCCCTCCCAGGTTTAGCTGCTCCAGCTTTTTAGTTTTTTGTGGTGGTGGGGGGGTCTAATTTTAACCTTTAATCGATTACATATCAGGCTTTTCATGGGTCCTGGTTCCTGTCTGCATCCTGGACCTGACTTTTCAACTGCATGAGCTGGCACACACACACACACACACACACACACACACACACACACACACACACACACACACACACACACACACACACACACACACACACACACACGACAACCCAATTTCTTCGGTTCTATATCTAGCGGACGGAGGAGCTTTTGAACATTAAAATCCGGTTTAATCACAAACCACTGAGCAGGGACTAACTTATTCGTCCCTGAGCTTCAGCTTCTGCCTTCAGCTCCACCCATTATGAAAAAAACAAAAACAGCAACCGTTTTTAAAAATTGCACAAATGCCTGTTTGGATATTTCAGGAGAGGAAACGAAGGTAAATTAAATCATTTTGCATCTTTCCCCTCCCAACTGGCAGGCACATTTAATTGTGCCAGAAATGGATAATTTAATAGGGGGGGAAAAATGGAACAGGGAAGAAATAAATAATAAACATAAAGCAATTTGCTTCATTAAGTGTTTGATCAAAATGAGTGGTGCTCAGTCAGGACTCCCTGATCTCTGAAGTCATGATGCAATCATTGTGTTTGTTAGCGCGTGTGATAAAATTAAGAGAAACACACACACACACACACACATACACACACACACACACACACAGAAAGATAAAATAAATACATAATCAACCCATGCATGTATATATGTGTGTGTGTGGCTGGTTACAGTGTGATTATGAGCTTGTAGTGGTTTAGCGGTCGGTGGTTGGGGGATATCGGGTTCGATGTGACATCTTCCTCCGGCCTGCTGCTGACCGCCCGGGCCGCACACCGGCCGTTCCAGGAAACCTCAGCGCTCGGCTGAATAATTGATCAATGAGTCTCCCCGCTGTCTCTACGCTGTACCTCCGTGTCTGGCTGCCACTCCGCCGGGCCGACCTTACCGTACGTCCCCCCCCCCCCCCACCCCGCTCGCCTCTGCTCCGAGCCCGCCTGCCGACGTGCACCTCTTTCCCATCACCGCCCCGCATCCCTCTCATGGTCTATATTTATGCTAATGCCTCAGGAGAACAAACAGCGTCTTGTCGTTGCGTTGCTGTGTTCTCCTGGAGTCGATTCCCTCTTTAAAGCAGCAAATATAAACTGTAAGACTGCGATCAGTGTTCCAAGAAGTTTTCAGAACCTTGAATTAAAAGTAAAAATATGGAAGTCGTAAATATGGATTTACAAGTAAAAGTATTGAAGAAAATGTTACTCCTGTCTTCTCAATATTGGATTATTTGTACCGGTTAAGAATTAATTTTTTCAGTGTGGTGTCTGATACCTAGTTTTTTTAATATCACCTCTGTCACATTTCTAGTAAAATCTGCGCTGAAGCTAAAATGTGACACGTTCAGTCTTCTCTTTCACTCTCTGATTTCTCTCGACTGTGGCTCCCTTTTCTTGAGTGACATCAGCATTCACACATGAGTAGAAAAAAAGGAGAAACAGCACAGCTTTTCCGGCTACATTTTGTATCAATACTAAGAGCATCTGTTCTTATCCGTTTTTTTTCTTCCCTGCTTTAGAACATCTATCATTCACGAGCTTTTCTCTCAACCGCCGCTCAGACATCGCTCACTTCTCTCTCTCGCACAGCTTCTCTTCGGGCACTCGCACCTTTTGCCCTCTGTACAGCCTTTTCTTACAACATTATCAAAGAAGAGAAATCCCCTCCCCTCATCCTGAACTGGTCAAATGTCGATAGCAGAGCCCTTTCCTTATTTTATGAATGAAGCCGCTAAGACACGAAGCAGCAATGCTGTTCATATTTAACCAACAGGTGTCGGCGATCCCTGCAAATCGCACCCTGTGGTCTACCCATATCTACTCAATATGGAATGGAAAATGATTTACAGACAAGTAAAGGGAGCTTTTGACCAACATGACAACATTTTTTTTTTTTTGCGTAGGTTGACACCATGTAGGAACTGTGTAAAGTCTGTGTTTTAACGCTGCGCATGTTGTAGGAGACAGATAGTAGAATATGTGGAGGCACAGCCTGCTGGTGATTATTTGGTTTCAATCTCAACACATTCAAGTAAGAGTGATTGCCTGTCAATGACCACACACACACACGAGCACACACACCTCAACAAATGCTTGAAATGTGATTCATCAGACTTGGCCTATCCTTATGTTGCCAGGCCTCTCGGGAATGGAATTGCTCCACACCACTTTTCTTTTTTCTTTTTTTTTTGTGTTGTTGTTCTCTCTCTTCTTTTGCAGATTAAGAGTCAAGTGTGATTGGTTGAACTACAAAAGAAAAAAAAAAAGCATGAGGAGTCACTCGTGTCATCCGTTTAATCCCGCGGGGCCTCCTCGTGCTGATCGGTGTGTGTTTGGGAACACAGCAGATGCCGAGAGGCCACACGGCCGTTTCTGTGTTTGGCCTTTAGAGAAGGAATCAGAGGTGTTTGGGCCAACAAGTGCGCACCGTACTGGGCAAAGATTTAGAAGTATGACAACACACTGTTATTAAGTAAATAACAAAATACATGTTTGTTAGCCAAATGCTTGCAACTGATTAGGCCTCCACTCATAATCATTTTAAACATGGCAACCACTCTTGACTTCAGCTTGAGAGCTCCCTTCCTCAAAATAAGGGTGATGAATAATAATAATATTGTTCTGGAGAATCTGAATCATATTGTGTGTCCATGGGTGACTGACTCGCTGTCCGTTGCCCAAGCTCCTGTTGCCTTTAAAAGGACAGGTAGTAGTAGTAATAGATACAATGATAGTGAACCATGAATAAAAAACATTATGATGCTTAAAAATAAAATCAGCAAAATCCATTTATAGATTAGTGGTATAGGAGCAAATTTAACTCCAACCAAGTCAAAGTCGACCCACCCGATTGGGCAGCCAGGCCTCCAAACAAAAAGCTGAGTTGCTGCATTTAGTCACCGCATAATTGTGATGAGTGAGGAACATATAGCCATTAAAGAGCCACCAGAGAACCAAAAGGTCAGAAAACAAGGATTTGGTGAACAAATTATGGTCGGTAGGGACCCTGTTTCTGTTTGAGAGAGATGTTGTACTAAACATTTTTTTTTTTTTAAGTTCAGAATCTGGGTCATTAAGTTGCTGTATGACACTGTGTGTAGAATGTGCAGTGAAAGCATGCAATGGAATGTTAATGTTTGAATGACTAGGTGACAAAACTGTTGTATGGAATCATCCTTTACCAAAATGTAATAGTGATGATTGATTGATTTAGGCATGATCTCAACATTTTTGGAAATATAGTCATTAATATTGGTGGTGCTTTCATATTTGTATCTATTTGCAGATAGAAGACACCATTGGTCTGGGTGCAGGTAGTGTGTATTCATTATATCGATGGATTAATTGACAAATTGTTGACAAAGACAATTTAAATTTTAATAGCAGCTAGGAGCTAAAGCATGGGTGAAACATGAGACATTGAGGCTCCACACGAGGCATTCTGTGTTTTACAGCAGGCATGAGTCAAACAGAAACTTCATGTGTTCAGAATTCAGCGGCGATGAGCAGCATGCAGTGGGAATTAAAAATGTTGAACCCGTTCATGTTCACAGCATGAAACATGAACCAGGAGAAAATCCTCCATCAAAAGTAGATTTGAGGCTCATATGAGGCTTCACACATTAAAAAAGATGAAATTGTGATTTTTTTACGGTGTATCTAGTATCCAGAGGAACAATATTTTTCATATTTTCGTCACCACATTTATTTCTCATGAGACAATCCGGTGTCAACATTGTGATTCTCATTTGAGGCCCATTCATGAGATTTTAGTCAGTGATAAAAGCAAAAGAAGGGGAGAGCTCTCTTGTTGGTTAGGATGAATGGTTTGTCAATGCCAGTTCCTATATGGCTTACCAGACAAAATTGTTCTTATTTGTGGGTTATTTCAGTTTGAATTACACAAGAAAAAAAATATCTACCTCTGCTTGAGCATTATTGTACCAAAGTTACCCTTTGATCCACTATGAGGGAAACCATTATTGTACAACTTCTCAAACTTGAGTTAACTAGATGCCAGTATGCATCTAATCAACAATTTCATCATCGAAACATGAAAACATGACAGTAGAATGTAGAAAACTGCCCTTTTCAGGTTAACAGACCTCATGTTCTGTTCCACGTATCATCTGATTTGATTAGAGGAAAACAGAGTGAAACAGCGTGAGATCATGTTATCAAGATAGTTTTACCAGACTACAATTTACTGTGATATGGACATAACACACCCCTTGACGGCCTTCTTTATCTTTTTTTTTTTTTTTCTCTCTCCATCGCCATCCAAAGTTGCCCAAGACGTGACAGGCTGTAGAGAGAGGAAATGCAATCGTCTTTATGTGCAAAGGAATCTCAGCTGGCTGTGGAAGTAGTAGTTGCACAGTTCTGTGGGCTAAAGCAAAATTATTCATTGATAGTCTAACTAAAAATGAGCTAACCATAAACTTATCCGTGAGCTTGTAGCTGGTGGATCCCATCTTGAGCTTCAAGTGTTGCTGATGAAGAAATAGAGAATATGATGTTGCTCTGTCTTTAACAGAGAGTTAGACTTGATTCACATGCTCCTCAATTAAACAAATTTTATATTCAAGTACAATTTTGGGTTACAATGATTATAAACATTTTGTTCCTATTTCTATAGATGCATTTTGAACCTTTATATAGTAGTACTATTAGTCAGGACAAAGAATTAATGGGCCAATTTGGTATTACACTCACATAAAGCAGCAAATACCAATACTGTATCTATTTATCTTATATTTATCTGGTCTATTTTCATTTACCCTGTTCTGACAAACCTAAGAGAAGCAAGAAAGCTCGTCTGGACCAAAGCCATCAGCCAGGAACATATATCCACTCCCTGGAAATGTGGCCTTCTACGTCAGAGCAAACCAATTTGCAGATTGGCACCAGTAAGCCTCACACCAGAAAAGATACAAAAAAAAACCCTGGATTTTTTGTATATATGTATATAACTTTTGATCTGCAAGAGTTGTGTGTGGCATTTGAATAAAATAAAAAAAAAAAAATTCTGTTTTTGTTTAGTCTTTATGGTCCCCTTGCATGAATTTACATTCAAATGGGAACAGTGCAGCATAAATATTCATATAGTCCAGGTTGAAAAGAAAAGATGTGTGCAGCATGTGTGTGCATTTCATGGTTGGTGTTTTACAGGCTTCACTTTAGAACAAACCCAGGTCACAGCTCACAGAGTTTAGTCTATTGTCATGTCTATGACTTCCTATGATTTTAAAGTCTGTTGAGTTTCAAACTCCAAAGTGCTGGAGGCAGAAAGAACTTGTCTGCGATCACATGGATACAACTTGTTTTGTTTTACCATGGTTGGATTTCATTGTAAGTATCTTGGAATGTTAGTGTTTTCATAAACCTTGCATTACTTCTCATGGATTTATGTAAAAACAACGTATTAAGTAGAAAAATTATGTTTGCACTTTTCGAATAATGAACATGCAAATTAATTAATGAAATGAAGCAAACAAAAACAGCCACCTATTATGCTAAATTAATTATTGCAATAAAAGCAGGGTTTATTCTTTATTTAGAAAACATCGAATTAGTGTTATTCAATGCAAGCCTAAGTCATCTAAAACATATAAACATGTGCAGGAAAATCCTCAACACTGCATATGTGTAAACAATCAGGTCTTGACTGTTTCTGTTTACACAGTAGCTGAAATAAAAGCACCTGTTTATCACCAAAATGAACCCTGTTGTGAGGTCACAAAGGGGTGCAAGTTAATAGTAACCACATTTGGATCCAAGTAGCTGCCCCCTCCTTTCTGAATGCTTGTACTTGATTCGGTTTCCTGATGACCCCAGCTCTCTGAGGGGCGTGTCATTTCTGACAGCCAATCGCAAAACAGTGTTTTTTTTAGTTGACCAACAAAGCTGGATTATTCTCAGAAATAGATGAGAAAAAATACAATATTAAACTAAAAATATGGCAAAAGGGCCTCCATGAGAATAATAATGATAAACTATGAGGTTATGTAGAGTGGACTCTCTGAGTTTGAGATACAAAAATCGTGCTAAATTGAGCTTTTCTTCTAGATCTCTTGTATAGCCCAACAGAGGTCGTGGTTTTTAGGAGAAAAAGACAGGCATTTTTAATCACGTGTTGCTGTCTAGGATCGACATGGGAGAACTTAAAAAGATTTTTTTATCTTCCTTTTCTCTATTTATACATAAGTACAAGAAAAAAAAATGTTAATTTTTCTGGGAAACCTGTCTATCTTCACAATAGGGAATGGCGTTCAGATCTAATGCTTAACAAATCAGTACACATTGATAGAAAAGTGACATGTATGAATTGAGAGATACATACATTGATGTATCATTAATCCCAGCCAAAACGTCACGTTACGTCCTTCCTCCTCTTGTGCACAGCTTCCCAACAAGTTACAGTTTGATGCAACATGTCTTGGATTGAAGCCATTGAAACTTTAAGAACAATAATGAATAGAATTTCTTCAACGTGTGAGCATTTGCAGTATTTCAGTAGGATTTAGGAAAGGGCTGCATATCATGTTGACGGTGTTGCAGTTTACTCCGGTTATGTCTGTTGATAGTGAAAACTGTCAGAAGTATCCAGTAAAAGTTTAATGTCTACAATAAACAGCTTTGATCATGTTCTAAATCCTCAAAAGTAGAGCAACCGTATAAAACCACAGAATCGTGTCACTCTCCCCAGGTTATCTTGTCAACTGGAAATCCTGTTTTCATTCTCTAATAAACAGAACACATTTTTGACAGGACCACCACATAACTGAAATGAAACATGAAACGCATATGAACTTGGTAGATATGACAAATTACTTACAACATGCTGTTCCAGAAGGCATTTACTTTTTCTTAATCTGTTGTATTCTGACATTACAATGAAAGATTACTACTTACTTTCCAACAGATTCAGATTCTACTTCTCAAGTACAAACCGTATGATGTGACTCCATCTTTTATTGATTTTTTGGGAGTCATTTTGTTTTTCCGTAGATGGGGTTCGCGGGCTGGGTTAAGATGGCCCGCAGGACGTTTTTTCTTTTGGATCTCTGTTAAACTATCATCTATAAAAATGCAGGACGTCTGCACAGATGTTCCCCATTAGAAGTTTTCTCCGTGGCTCGGAGAGCATAATCCTACCTTTTCTAGGCTTTTGTTTGTGAAGATTCTGCAGGAGGGAAGGATTTTCTTTTCCAAATGTCCTTAACTGACTTCTCTCCAAAGTTGCTTTGGACAAAAGGTCCAGAGTGTAATGTCAAACACAAAAATAGCCAACCTAATGCAAAATCCAAACTGCTTTAAAACCCTTCTTGTAACTCATCCACTGTCTACATGGAATACCCAGGGCTTTCAGGGCCCCCCCCCCCTAATTGTGATCATTGGTAAAACTCAGTGGATCACATCTGTATTCTGTTTGCACAGGGAAACTCATTATCTCATACGTTTTATAAGATGGCAAGCAAGTGTACATTCTAAATGTCAAATTTTCTCCTTTAACATTTGCTACATCAGTAATTTCCAATAACTCTGCATGTGTGCATGTCCATCATTTATTATATTCTACAAATTTAATTGACTGCAATTTGTAGACATAAGAAACAAATAACTATAATAATAAACAATGTGAGTAAATCATTAGGCCTCAAAAGCAACATTTGATCATTCCCAGCAAATGTCTCAATGAGGTTAATACTAAAATTATTCAAGTTCATGTGGTGACTATTACAATCGTCTTTATCGGTCTTTGTTATAAGCCTGTAAGCTTTCATCTAAACTTCGTGAATCAATCTTGTCAAACAGACATAGTGCTGGAGTCAAAGTGTCCATCAGTCATCTCATCCTTCTGTTTGTCTCTAGTATTGCCTCCCACACACTAGAGGATTTTCGATTCTTTACTTTTTTTTTTTAATCCATATGAATCGCAGATTCAGTCAAGTATCAGTATAGTTATGACATCGCAATAGCTCGAATTATTCCATTTCAACTAAAGCAAAGGCAAGAACAACATGTATTCTCTGAAAGATCCTCAAAAATGCTGCATTTTTGGAAACAGTTTGAGGACCTTCCTCCAGGTAAAAACCCAAAGCAATAAACACTATCTCCTGAAAGCGTCTCGGGAGCCAGGCGCACATTGAATTCCTCCATCCCTTCCTCTCTCCCATGTCTAATAAATTAAGGAATAAGTGAGGTTAGGGAAGTCAGATCAGCCAGTGCATTAGATTTGATTATTGTCTTTGCCTCTGATGCTGTATTATTGCTTTGGGATCCCCAGGAGAAGGCCTCTGCACCAAAACGCGGAACTCGGGTCGGTGAAAATTCCGCGGCCGACGAGAAGCCGTGGGAGCAGACGAGGGGGGAAAGGTGAAGGCAGAGGGCCTTGGAGGAGTTCAGCCTCAATAAGCGCCTGCTTCCCTGCGAGATGGAAAGGAGCGACGCAGGTACACCGGGTGAGAGAAGGAAGACAAATAATTTGCGAGGCGGCGGGGGTGGGGCGGGGAGAATCAGTCGCGGCGAGGAGAAAATGATATCAGGATATATAATAACCAGGCCTGCTCTTAATGTCAAAGGGGAAATAAGGCAGCGCAGCTATTCTTCAGTCGGAGGAAAGGATCATCATCACTGTGAATTTCATATAACAGCGCAGTATGAATCCCGATCGATCATAATGCGATGTGCAGGAGGTAGCGGCCTATTAGTTGTCTTAGCAACTGAAGCCAGCGCGGGCTGTCGGGCCAGAGCCGCAGCCTGTGGAGACTTTCACACCCACAGAGAGTAAATGTCTGATGAGGAGCTGGAAGCCTCCTTAACCCAATCAAGATTGATTGTGTCAGTGATCCTCTTTGTCATGCCCGTAAGCAGTGCCACTTTAATGTGCGCGTGTACGGTAAGCGTCGTCGATACCGTGTCACAGGAGAAGTGAAATAAATAAATACAATTTTTTAAAAATCTTGTGCAAAACAGATGAGTGGAACATCGTTAAGGACACATTCATCTTCACATAAGTTTGACTGATGCCTCCCATAATAGGATTTCACATGCTAAAACAGTTGAGATTTGGAAAAAAAATTATAATAATAAATCTTTGGAGGCCAACGACATAATGATAGATTTAACCACTTTTACATCTCAGTTTTCGAAAGCAATACAGCGGAAAATTCAGTCATGAAGAAATTTGTTTGGTAAATATAGTTGAATAAGTGAAGGGCAACGATAAGGACGTCATCCAAAAAATAATTTCGGAAAGAGTTTAAATTGATAAAATCTATTTCAGCTAATGCTGTTCTCTGGATGGCTGGGCTTAAAGGGGCAGTTTGGTGTTTTCGAAATGTAGCCTCATTTCCCATGTTCCTGGCATTCATTGAAAGCGAAGCATGGAGACCAGCATTTGACTGCTCTCTTTAGTCTAGAGCTCTGTAGTGATTTCCCTCTGGCCAGATTTTCAATATAATGATAGTGAACAGGGCAGATTCTGTAGCTCTTTCCCAAATGGGAAATACAATGGGAAGCCAATGGTTTAATCTTCTTTGTTGTCTATATGTTCTCCTACATGTTATAGATGACTTGGTAACCTAATATTAGAACTTGAGCTAGATTTGTCCTGAAATTATTTTGAAGACCACATTGTCTGTCACAAATAGAAACACAAAGCATGGAAACCAGAAGCCAGACGCCTCGCAGAGTAAATACAAATGAATACAATGGCCAACATTACACTGTTCATCTTACTGATTTGAGTATTATTGCATCCCAAGGCTTCCTACCAGTGGTTATTTTGTTTCTATTAGGATTCAAATCAGCCCTGTGAAATTCCATTATATTGGAAATCTGATCGGAGGGAAATCAGTACAAAGCTCAGTACTGGAGGGATTGATGAATTAATGGGGTCCATGCTTTAGATATATTCCAGGACAGTGGGAAAATGTGTTTGTTACCTAATTATTACTTTAATCTTAGTCGCTCTGTTTCAATGTCAATAGACAGACAATGTCACAACGTCACCTCCCGGCCTTTTATTCATCTGTGCATTCTGGGAAAAAAAGCATCAGAAGATGAAACAATCGTGACTTTTAGTAAGTTAAACAGTTTATTTTTCAGCGCACAAAACACTGCCACTTCCATGTCAGAGCCTTTTAATGTTTCATTTAGTACCTTTATTGTCTTTTTGTTTTCTTTTAGTTTATTTTTTTTCCATGTCATGTAAAGTGTTGAATATCTTACAATGCATTCTATAAATAGAACAGAAGGTTGCTGCCAAAAAAGGACTCCACAAGAACCTCACTGCTTAATATTTTTATCACTTGGATGTTTTTATGATGCTTTCATTTTGCAAAGCACTTTATACGTTTGAAAGGTACTGTACGAATAAAGCTCCTATTATTATTACTATTAGTATAAGAAATAATAAATACTCTTCCATTTATATATATATATATATATATATATATATATATATATATATATATATATATATATAGTTATTGTTTTCCTTTTCTAGATTTTTAGTTCGACAGAAAAAAAAAAAAAAAAAAAAAAAAAAAAAAAAAAAAAAAAAAAAAAAATCACATAATACATTTGGTTTCATTTCATTGTTGATCACCTCACCATCTACATCACCAGTTCAGTTTCCCATTCTGTCAGGATCCTCCATCAAATCCAGAGTGTGTTCACACAGTCATTTAAAATAAAAATGAAGCCTATATGAGGCTCCAGTAGTGTGAATTCAGTCATATGAAGTGGATAATCTGACACATTTACAGCCTTTCTAGCATCAAATTCCCTCTTTGTGTGTCCTTGGACAGTGTTTCCCTGCTGAGCTGTAGTTGAAGTATAGCAACAAGAAAAGAGGGGGATTGGCACGACTGACTGTGACATTGATTTGACTCATGTTTATTGGATTTTCTTGTTTTTCCTCAAAACCAATAGTAATAAACTAAACACATATGCAATAAAAACAAAAGAAAACAAACACAGCTCAGACCATCAGACGCACTATGGAGGAGGTTAAAGGAAATAGCCTATATTGCATGCAAGTCACAAGATGTAAGAGTTCAAGCTCTGGAGACTCCTTGTGAAATAATGGAAGAAAGATCTGATCCAAGATAATTCAGATAGGGATGGCTTAATATTGCAGAACTGATCTATTTCTGTGGTTAGAATGTGTGTATAGCTGGGCTAACTTTATCACTAATCCAACTAACCCACTGTATTTCCTAGCAGGAAAGAATGAGGATCTTACATAAGCTGTTTTATTTTTTAGCTGCGGTGTAAATCTACACCAAATGCATTTTCAATTTCACACATCAGTTTAGACCAAACAACATGACCATAGACAATGGGTTAAAGTACCTGTTTAGATTTAGCCTTTAAGACACAAAGTAGAAAGTGAAGGATTAAAGGAATGCCCGAGATACACAAGGAGGATGGCGGATTTAGTCTAAGTATATTACTAAGTGATCTTCTTTGGGTCAGTATGAAAAGGAAGAATTGTGAACCGTCCTTATTACGACAGAGGCTGCAGAGGTTTACCATACTTTATCTTAGCTGCTTACCTTCTGATGTTTTCCTAACCTGTATTTGTCCCTTCAAATGGGACCATATTATGAAAAAATAAATTTTTCAGTGCTTGTGTGTAAATATTTATGAATCCGATGTTCCTCCTAATTCTTGTATTCTTCTGTAGTGTTGCAGAAACCTGGATTAACTTCAGCCATTTTAAAAATGGCTCCTGTTGTGACATCACAACAGGAGGAAAAGTTGCCCTTGGATTTGTGTAACTGCCCCTAATACTGGATTGCTTGTACCTGACTTTTGTTTGTCTGACTGACCCCAGGTCTCTGAGGGCCGGGACATTTCCGACAGAGCTAGGACAATCACATGGGTGATTTGGTAGAGAGGGAGGGGGGGAAACAAGGTTGTTTTCAGAGCGAGTGTGTGAAAAGGCAGAATGCATTACTGTTACAGGTCCAACTAGATATGTCTGGATGAAAAGAATGCAAATGCACAAGGCAAATGAATACAAAAAATATTAAATTGGTGACATGGCAAAATAGGGTTCCTTTAAGATGTTGGACCTTCTTGGCCTTTGTGTTAATGTTTCAAGCACTTGGTTTTCTTTCCTTTAAAAAGCATGACACACAGAGCTGTGCCTTAACTTACATTATATTCGTTTAAGCTATTGCACATTGACCTAATGTTATTTCTGGCAGGAAAGTAGGAGATACAAGTTTGAATGAAAAGGCTGGACCAAGCTTACCTTAACTTTTCCTTACCAAGTTACTTCAGTGTCTTGACAGATTACCGCACATTTAATTTTCAAGTGGCTCCAGCTAGTATTTATGCCCACTGGCATCGATGTAACTGACACAACTTGTAACTGCAAGTTTTCTCCAGAACAACTCTGGCAGATGTTAGCTCTCTATACACATAACAGAGAACATAATACAATAAAGTAAATACAATAGAATATACAAGTATGTGTACATGAGCCTCATCTTGATCAATGTGCTACAATTATTTTTATTTATTTATTTGTTTTTCACTAATTTCAAAGCAGTGTAAAATCATAAAAGGACCACTCATTCTAAATAATGTACAATGCCTAAATCAATAAATTTAATTAAACCTGCCACCACAATACAATTGCAGGCACAACCCTTGCTTGCTTAGATCAGTGTTCTAAATTGACTCAAAGCAAAAATAAAGTCATTTCCTGGTTTCGGCCTAATTGTACATGATCCGGATTCTGCTAATGAGGAAAGGTTGCTTGACTGGCTATGGTAATAGATAAATTTCTGGACAACACAACATGGATGTAAGCTCATAGATCCCATAAATTGACTCCAAGTAAAGTTATGGCCATTTCCATTTTTTGGTGATGTATAGGCTGATTATGTTTTTCACTCATATTGCCTTACATGTAACTCCTTGCAGCCAAGCCTAATCTCATCTACAAAAGCCTGTGCATGACATTTTAATCATATAAATTGGAAACAACATTTCGGTTTCCAATAGACTATAGTGGTTTGTTTGTTATAATTGCTGCGTAGCATGAGTGACCTTTCCAGCTTAACAGGATACAGCGGTCTTAGTGGTACATGAATGTCACAGTGCATAACCAAACGACTTAGCAAAAGAAACCGTGAGAGGAAAACCAGCTGGAGCGTTTCACCGCAGCTTAGAGACGAACCCTGCAAAACAAAAGGAGTGGTGTTATTTCCGGATCATGTGCGGGAATCCAATTTCAACCTCAGAGCCAATCAATACGCTTTTTGTGACTCAGCCGGGACTCATTATCCCATGTTCCCCGAGAACGAAAGACTTTCATCTTAAGAAGTTATTTGGACGTTATTACGAACAGTTTCTTGATATCTAAGAGGAAATTACCCTGATATCATCATCACAGGAGGCAATCAGTGACTTTTTTATTGCTGGACGATGAGCATGCTGACATCCTTTAAAGGAATCACCTGATACTGTATGTTACAATAGAGAAGGTGTTAAAAGTATGTTCTCCACTCTATAGTAAAATGTAGCATCTATTAAAGCTGCTAAAACAGTGTGTGTGCGAAAAGAATGACACACTCCTTTTCCGTTTTCCAAACAGTTTAAAGAAAAACATCAGCGTCTAGGCTAAATGTGGGAAAATGAGCGCACACACCCGCGCGCACGCACACACACGCAAAGACAAACAGAGAAGAATAAAATGATTTGAAATAGAATTATTTCTGGTCCAGTGCGCTAAGTAAAAATCAATTCCCCATTATAGAAATAGGATACAGAAAGGAATTAAAACTTAATGAGGTTTTCCAGCTAGAGTCCACCCACTTTTTTTAACCCTGCACTTGACAGCGTTGCGCGGCCGTGTGCGTGTGTGTCACTACAGGCATCTGCCAGATTGCATATGTGTTGAAATATTCCACATGTTCACATAAGCTCTCTCTCTATCTTTCGCTCGCTCTCTTTCTCTGCGTATAGACACCAGGCGACAAGATGACAGTAATGCTGCTGCATCCTTCAAAGCTTCCCTTTTCCTCGCAGGTATTCAAACTCATTTGTCTCATCACGCACACACACACACACACACACACACACACACACACACACACACACACACACACACACACACACACACACACACCTCACCCTCTCTGTTGGCAGTATTGATCTCCAGTTGATCCGTGGTGACAAAAGACAAAGCTTTTCATGTGACAGGCAATTAGATGTGCCACGGCGCCTGCGGAGCCCAGACACAGCACGGAGCTAGGTAAATACTAACAACCCCGGCCCAAAACGCTGTAAGGAAATGCAGGGAAGAGCCGAGGAAGATAGAAGGAAGAACCTGTACAGAGAGCCGCCCGCCCTCAAGCAATCGGCGTCGCCTTCTTAGTTAGCCTCGCGGCACGTATCGATTTGAGCGTTATTAGCTTTCAAAAAAAAAAAAAAAAGGAAAAGTAAACAGCAGGGTCTCATGGCTCAGTCAATCAATCTATCTATCCATCATCCAGCTCCTCATTATCTCCACGACACCAGCTCGGGCACAAAAATGCACAGCGAAACGCAGGTAAAGAGCAGCGAATATTTTTCATTACCACAGGCCAAGATTCTACTGCTCGATGACATTTAAACATCACACAAAGAAAATGAAAGTTATATAATCCTGGGACTGGGTACGCCACACACGCTGCTGTAGGTGGGAAAGGCACCTGGAAACAGCTCTATAGCTCACAAATCAACATGTTGTATCCACAGCAGACACCTTGTTTTAGCTGTTTGTACATTGACTGATGTCAGGTTCTTAAAGTCTCATCACGGTGATGTGTTGGGATTCTATCTGTGGCTTTCTGTCCCCCTACACGTTTATTCCCTACAAGGAGTTTTGGGAAGTCGTAGTCTTTTCCTCCCCGATAAGAATACATTTCCCATGAGCCTGCTGTCGTAAACCTTAGTGACCTGTGCCAAGTGCTTTGAAGACAGAATAGTGTTTTTTTCTCTTCATCTCTGTCTTTGTTGGCCACTGTTTTGATGGCAAAAGCTACTTTAGTAAATCAGTGTAATCTATATATACTAGTTATTATGTAGGTAATACATGTCTTTTGCATCAATAAACATCAGTTGAAGTCTATAATCAGCATTTTGCAGACTGGAGGAGCTAAAATCTACCCATCTTATGATTGGTGGATAACCACTCTATCTTTGAGCTATAGCACCACACTAGTATCTAGACATCATCTTTGATACAAGCTCCAAAACATTAGGACAACATACATAGAAATTATCAATGCAAAAGTCAGACTTCAACCTGCCCTGAACTGATGTTGGCTTTTTAGGCATAAAAGGTCACCTGCTTTCATGCCCTGGTTGCTGAGGTATGTTTTTCCACATGTTGTTTGCCCTGTCCACTCTTACAAAGATATGGCTGGATTAAACCCCTTATTGCCTGAATTTATATAGCTGTATATAAAACATGTTTTATGTGTTTTTTTGCCTTTAAGTAGATGGTAAACAATGTTGAGATTATTCTTTTCACTTTTGCAGAAAAAATAAATAGAAAATTTGGTATGTTGCAAATTTGCAACAACAGGCATAATGGTCAATTTGGGGTTAATTTGGTTTGTTGCGTATGTGCGACAACAGGCGTTAAGGGGTTAAAATGTTGACATTTCAATTCATTCATTTTTTTGTTCCATGGAGTCTCCACACAGGGCAGCTTCTATGAGGTGGCCAATCACAGCAAAGTAGGATCAGTGGGATGGCTTTAAAGAGACAGGAGAAAGAAACTGCCTGTTTCATAGGGAGGCTGAGCTAAGGATTTTTTTTTTTTAAATCATCCGAATATGTTTCAGTGGAGCCCCACATAAAATAAATAAATAAATAGATAAATAAAAACTATGGACATGTAAATGCTGAAAATGTCCCCATAACAAAATCTTAATGGATGCTTTAAATAAAAAAAATCCTATATACAATTATCACAGCAGAGTATAAACATTAAACACAATTACAAAACGATACTTTCTTGCACATTTTGAAAAGTGGATGGAAAGTTTCCAGATGATATGTGCTTGAAACTAAAAAAAAAAAAGAAGGTCAAATTACAAGCTCAGCATGTTAGCGAAAACCAGTAGAAGTCTGCTCGGCGCTGAGCTGCGCCGCGGGGTCGGCAGCTGCCGTCGTTCTAACACCTCGATCCGCCGGATACTTGGCAGCCCCGATGACAGCCCGTCAACATGCCGGAGGTTTAATGGTGGAGTGCCAACACGCGTCCAGCAGCTCGCCGTTTTCGTTTCTCTTTAACGAACACGACGGCGAAACGCGGGCGTGTGTATAGGTGCCGCTCCAAGAGCCCTCCCAGCTATCGTTTCCTTCCCTTATCTTAATGAATCGGTGGATTATCTCCAGTTATGACACCATCGCTCCTGTTATCGTAATCCATCCCTGCGCCCGTAGACCGTCCCGCTAGACTCCACCACTGTTTACAATGAACTATCTGATTTAATCTTATTGAAACTTGTGAGCGCAAGAGCCAGGGGCAGTGTGGGTGAAACTCCTGAGGCCTAAATCGCTCCTTTCTCTCAACCACTCTCTCCCCTTTTTTTTTTTCCCCCAAGAGGAGAAATGTGCAGCAAAATGGACTTTAGATTTACTGCTATTGATTAAAGGATGGTACACCAAATAGATGTGGCTGTAAACAAATTATTGTGGTGTCACGAGGAGTTATGGATCCCCGCATCAGATTATTTAAAGCCCTAAAAGGTCACAATGATGATTATGATAAATCGTGTTTAGCTGGATAGATAATCTATTCTTAATTATGATGAAATTGAATATGTTTGGGAGGCATTAGACACTGGCCCGTGCCCTTATAAGATGCTATTAATTGAAAGGAGAGAGAGCAAATGAGAGGGTTTTGTTTTGTCAGGGGAAGCAGGTCGACAGCCTTTCAAACACTGTTAGACGTGATGGGCCGTGATCCGCTGAGAAAAGCCTCGCCTGCCCACCGCTGATAAATGGAAATGCCGCAGGATTAGTTTTGTCCCTGTGGTCAGCGCCGTCCAATTTGCTGCGATCATACATGTATATGTGTGGGATAATTGTTATGCGAGCAAGTGTGTCGCAGAGCCTGCAAGTCATGGACAAGAAGCATCTTTATTATTCTCCTAATGCAATATGATGTTTTATTTTGTATGTTTAGAATATGAAAAAATGACGCTTTAATTTAAATTTAAATGCATTATATACATCTAATGCAGACTATGCTTTACTTTACTCAAAAAGCTTCCGTCTTATGTCAGTTCAATCCACATCACCAGTGAGAAGTGGTGAAATAACCTATGGAAATCAATATGCTGGCCTACACCACATTATGCTTTGACCTATAGGAAGAGAAAATTGACTTATAATAAATTTGAGTCAAAACAAATGCATTCAAAACAATTGCTGGTTACAGACATTACTTTTCTTACTTCAACTGGTATTACATGATTTATAACGTATGAAGTTTTTTTTTCTGCAAATGGGAGCATTATGACCATTGTGCAGTGATGGAAGAAGCATACAGATACGTCACTAAAAATATCAACACTATAGACTAAAAAATCCATTACATGTAAAAGTCCTGAATTCAAAATAATAGTTAAGTAAAAAATAGTACTAAAGCAGTAAAGTCAGCAAATGTACCCTTGTAGACTGATTTCATTTTATAACTATTTTCATATACTGTACTTTTGCTTGATTAATAGCAAAAGTAGTGCATAATAATACTAGTCTACACTTTATTATATAGCTTTTTAAGCATTATTGCAGCTCAAAGGGCATTAAGATTACAATTTAAACACTATAGTAAAAATTATACAAAAAAATATATCATTTTATGTTAAATATTCTGTCATTAAAAGGCTTCATTCATTTCCACTGTAATGCATGTTTTTTAGCCGCTGTCTTCACTGACTGCCATAGGTAAACAAATAAATTAAAAAAATATTATTATTATTATAATAAAATAATAATATTAATAATAATAAAAAGTCAGTTATCAGATAGCTAGATAGCATGAGAAAAACAAAAAAAATACTAACTTGGATCTGTGCTGCAGCAGGATCGCTGTGCAGCATTAAGCAGTGTGAACATAAGGTCAGGTTATCAGCTGAGAGTATGGTAGCTGTTTTAAACATGAAGACCTGAACCCCGCCCATACCTGAGCCCTTCACACCTGACCTGACTGAACCCGCCTGGTAACTGCAGAGTTTGACACCCAGGCCCAAGCTGCTTGCCTCCTCACACACAGAAATAACTTACCCGGCACAGCAGGTCACCAGAACGGAACATATAGGCACATAGCTTTTACTAGCCAATGCACCCGCTGCACAACCAGCATGTTAATACACTTTATTATGTAAAACTAATAAATTAGTATCCTCTCTTTTACAGGTTACCAGAACAACTTTTTAATATGGACCAGATGCATGTGGCTGACGAACCTAAACCGTCTTTCACAGCTGAGACGAACTTGCACGCGTCATCGTTTGCATCGTTGCCTTTTGAGAGTTGTAAAGAAAGGCTGAAGGTTTTTTTTTTATTTCTGTTGTCACAACAAGGTCATGATGTTTTCCACAGTAATCTGCTCCCTTGAATCGTTTGGGCATTTTAAGAAGCTCTCCGCCTGCAAGTTTTTGCTTCATTGCATCCATTACTGACCACTAGCTTGCCAATCTAATGCAATTAATTCGCTGCACCCTGTTTATTTCCCCCACTTCCCAAAAGGGCTTCGAATATCTACCTGCATCGCATGGGGCATCAACACAGATGAATGGCTGAGAGTCAGCAACACTGATTACATTTAAAAACAATCCAACCTGAATCCGAACTTGACACACACCTGACCCTGTAGCATTCCCAGCATGCCTGCTTGGACTGTAAGAAGGGAATAAATTAACATGTGTATATCCTGTTCCTTGAACAATTTCTCAAACCCTGTACAACAAAGGGAAATATCTCTAATCAAGCAGCTGCATTACGTTATTCTTTCACCTGCATTATTACAGTATGACTATCATAGTCTCCAGAGTGTATGCAGTGCATATTGATGTTAATGTTGTCATGCAATTTTGTCTTTTTTTTGTTTCATGTATACATATTTTCATTAGTCATTAGTTTTAGTTGTTGCTTATAAATTGGCCTTTATTTGCTTGTCTTTCTCATATACTTCTTTTCTTGTGTGTGATTTATGGGAAGCAGAATACAGAGATACAGAGTGTGTGTTTATATATATATATATATATATATATATATATATATATAGAAAGAGAGAGATAGAGAGAATTCCTACATCCCTATTTTCAACCCAATTTCTGTATCACAGTCATTTTATAACATATATGTTTTTAGCTTTGAAAATGAACCTGTGGCATCAGTATGGAGCCACATCCTGGAAGAAATTGAATCTTTATATCTATACGAAGGGGTTAAACAAGAGAATTGGTTCTGCTGTTTGCCTCACAACAAATACCGTGTGGAGAATCTCAAAGTAAAGTGCAACCTAATTTCCCATGCTTTTGTTATACTGGTTGAGCGGATGGGGAGGGAACAATTCCAAAAAAAATGACAAGCAATTCATGTATGATGGATAGCGGGATCCTGAAAGGCACGACATGAAAACAGCAATTATGACAGACAAAAATACAGACCAAAGGTTGAGAAAGAGACAAGTCACATTTATTTGCACAACACATTTCAACAACAAGGCAATTTATATTGCTTTACATGAAACATATGAAAAAATGTAAAAGCAACATAAGGCAATATGAAAAAAATTAATAGAAAAAAAGAAGATCTAAATAGAAATGATCAGCCCATTAAATCAGTGCTATTAGTGGTTAAGGTGCATGTCAACCTATTGAAATAAGACCCTGACATACTGCTATGTCACAATGAAAGGAAAAGATCATTTTTGAAATTAAAATGATCACTTCAAACAAGTCAATCGTCAATTTAATAGTACTAAAATGGCAGTAAAACCACAACAGGTCCTGATAAGAAGTGTTCAGTAAAATTTCATTATATTATAAATGCCCTGATATTACAGTACAACATCCATCCATCCATCCATTGTCTATCCCGCTTATTCCCTTTTGGGGTCGCAGGGGTCTGCTGGAGCCTATCCCAGCGCGTTAAGGCGAGAGGCAGGGATACACCCCAGATGGTCGCCAGCCAATCGTGGGGCACACACACCATTCACACACCATTCACACACACACTCACACCTATGGGCAATTTAGAGTTTACCAATTAACCTGAGCATGTTTTTTGTATTGTGGGAGGAAACCGGAGTACCCGGTGAAAACCCACGCAGACACGGGGAGAACATGCAAACTCCACACAGAAAGGCCCCAGACCCAGGCCCAAGGCGGTCTTGAACCTGCGACCTTCTTGCTGTGAGGCGACAGTGCTACCCACCGCACCACCGTGTCGCCCCTACAGTACAACATGTCTGATCATATTAAAATGTCTTGAAAATACAGTATGCAGTCTACAGTATGCAGGCTTTATTTGTGGTTATATGTGGCTATTTGTTTAATAATGTGTTGGTAAATTCAATCATTGATTTATTCAATGCACTTATTCAGTGTTATTATGGATTACATAACCTTGCTGATAGGCTTATGTGCATGTGTGTAGATGTTAACGGAAGAGGCCCCAGAATGCAGCCTAAGGTTGTGCCATAGGTCATTTTTGTGTGCTCAGATGTTTAAATTGCTATAGATAAAGTAATCCCTGACCTTTAAGTAGGATTCCCACCAGTTTAGCCCTAACCACATGCCCAGTCAGTCTCGTAATACGCTGATGTATAGAAAGCTGGTCTGAGGCTGAAATCCTACCACTCTCTGTGTTTGTGTGGCTGTCACCTAAGATCCAAACAAGAGCAGTCTCTCTGCAGTGGTGTGATTGAAATATGATTGGCTTGATGACTACAAATTTCAGGGCCTGTGGGAAGAAATTTGAGAGAAGAGATGTGTTGAGATCAGAGGAAATCCAGTTAGGAACATTTTTTGAAAAAAGAAAAAAAAAGCCTGTTGGCAGAATATCAAGGCAGCAGGAGGAGGATTATAAATGTTGCATAATGTCCTCCAGGTTTTTTATGGCTGATCGGATGAAAGTGTCCTGATATTTTACTTAATTTTAGTGGACACTGCGATAGCACATGTCCTGTACCTGAAATGGAGGAAATGGCGACTTGAAGTTCAGATGCTACTGACATGGTAGGGCTTGTTAGCTTATTGACAGTAACAAACAAAGCATGCGCGTTATTATTGTTTTTGGCTGCATTTTCATTGCTCTGATCCAAAGCACAAACATTAAGTCTCTCTCTCCTTCAGCTTTCTGGCACTATCTTTGCTTGATTCTGACCAGCGTGGCATCTCTCCATGGATATCTTCTCTTATCAGAAACCACCCTCACCCTAGTGGGTGCAATTGTATAAATATATGTGTATATAGTGTATGTGTTTTTGTGTGATTATCACTGCTGTTTAAACATTTGTGCGTCAACAAAGGAGTGATCAGAGGTTGCAGCATCAGACACCACAAATACAATGTTTAGACCCTTGGAGATTATTAAGTCTCGTCGTGTGAGCCCTTTGTTGTGTGAGGGCTACTTCACATGCAGAGTCGGTGCATAATTATAAAGGACACAACACAGTTCTTCAGTGCCTGAGTCCAGGGGGGGTGTCAGCATGAATGTTAAAGCATAACACAAATTTTAGCTAAAGCACCTCCTCTATACAAAAAAAAAAATAAAAATAAAAATAATAATAAAATAAAATGATAATAATATTTATTTAAAATAATAATAATAATAATAATAATAATAATAATAATAATAATAATAATAATAATAATAAATAAAAGAAAATGCATTCATAACTTAGAACACATTTTATAGCATTTATTGTGTCATTTATATATCATTTTATGTTTACCTTCATCAATGACCAAATTCAGTAGCTGCAGTAGTACCAACAAAGTAAAATTAAATAAAAAAAAAATGCAATAAAATGTCAAGATTTGGGCATTAGTCAATGGGTGACACTAAATTCCAATCCTATATATATGTATTTAAGCTAAAAAAATCACATGGTGAGAAGAAAAAGACTTACATACTCAAGCTAACCATGACGGTGGATCCAACAAAATAAACTGCAAGTTTATTTTAAAGAAATAGGTAATGGATATATAGCTATAAGCTGTACAGTTGCATTCGACAGACATTTGCAGTGCCCAATAAACAGCTCTGGGCTTTCATAAACCATCACATTTTAAATATGAACAAATAAATGGATGGTTCCCAAGACTGATTCTTTCTACATTGAGATGAAGTTTGGTGTTTGTCAGGTGAGTAATGAATGCTAAATTTTACAAATTGGCAGAAACACTGTTCATGCTCTATTAAATTTCAAGACAGGAAATGAGGAAGCTTGTTAAAGTATCTGCCTTAGGAAACTAGCATGTGGTCTGTGAAAAAAAGGTAAAATTGTCAATAGAGAGCACTGAATGGGCAGAGCATGTAGTTAAACAATCTAATATTTCAGCTGGAGGTAGAGGACTGACTGTTTTCAACTGAAAAGTTGAAAATACTTATATTTCCCAACATTATTTGTGCCAATGTGCAGTATGCTATTCTTTTCACAGAGGATTTTCTCTATCTTAGAAGTTTGTGGAAGTCATTCATGGATTGGGGGGTTGGGGTTCAAGTTGCCGCTAATTTGCTTCAGCTAAGCACCACATTCACAGGCACTGCAGTACAGTTTGTGCTTTTGGCAGTCCACTCTCACGTAGTACTGAGGAGGTTATAAAAATGTTGAAAACATCGCAATAGCCTACTTTATCTAAATCAATTATAGTTGCGATGATTTATACGATCCCGGAGCCACTGCTCATAATTCCTAGGAAAAAAAAAATAAAAAAGCGAAATACCAGCAAAATAATGCACGCAGAGGCGAGAGCAGGCAGCAAAGTATCTGCACTGCGAGAAAGCTGTAAAGTAAAGCTGCAGGATTAATGGTGTTTGCAAATTATTGATGTTATTGTGTCAGTTTGTAATATTCCTGTGCAAATACAGTATATATCCCGAGTGGGTGTCTATGTATGTGTGTGTGTGTGTGTGTGTATAGCATAAACATGCACTCACTCTAAGCATGAAATAATTTGTGATCAACATCAAAGTGGGTCTTTATTTTTTTCTTATCTGTTGCCTACAGGCCTCTAATTATACATTCATGCCTTCATGCACCAAGCAGCAAAGTTAGGATTTCAATTTTCTCTCTACAGAGCAACACACACACACACACACATGCATACATACATACACACATCCCCATTGAGATGGATAGAGAGAGAGGACATGTTCTGGAAATAAAGGAATCCATTGCTCTATTCTATGGAAATTTTCTCACGACTGTGTGAAGAATAAGAGTCCCTTGATGTAGAGAGATGCCACATGAGTAAAGACCCTCTACGCCCAGAGGCGACGCCGTGTTCAAGGGCAGCGAACACCACCAAGACGACGGCACGCAGCGGACCCGATCCACTATGAACCTGACAACAGCTCCATGTTAAGCCGAAACACTGCAAATATTTTACTGATTACACTGGAGTCGATAAAAAAAATGGCTGGCATGGCAATGTACCTAAATAAAGATTTGAGACTTACTGTAGAAGGATTCATTATTATTAATAGTATTATTATTATTATCTCAATATTAGAATGTGCATATTCAATTATACTGCTTCATGTTTCATGTATCTAAAATTAAAGAAGTATAATAAACCTAGCATATAGAGGCGTTTATCTCACAAATCCAATACAAATTGAAAAATCTGGATAACCTACAAAAGAAAAATGAATAGATAAATAAAAAAAATGAATAGTTGGTGTTGCGCCAACTTAATATTAAAACCACATCACTGCTGCACTAGCTGACTTGTTCCTTCATTTTAAAGACTACGATTCTATAGTTTAGAAAGAGCTCCAGAGACAACAGTGGTCACATTTTCATTCTCAGGACAGTAGTTGTGTGTGCGACAGACATCCCTGAGTATGCACAAGGGTACCGTGCTGTTTACGGACTTTTGCCATCACAACCCCTTGACTTTGTGAGCTTCTCTGAGACATTTACTGTCCGTCTGTGTAAAAGCTATATCACTTTCTGTCCCTCTGGCCTTTCGTTCATCCAATTGACTTCACACTCAGGGTGTGTGTTTTGCTCAGTAAATTCCCTTTTTTAATGCATTCTGGACAAATCCACATTAAATACACCCATTTGAATGTAGATCAATTTCTTGACATTTTGAGTGTTGTCCAAATCTGTTATTTTGTCAATCATCTTACAAATTTTGAACAATCGCTCTGGTAGTGGTGTGGGTGCAGCTCACAGCTCGCCTGCTGTACGCCTGCAGCTGCAATCAGAGCTGCAACTGGCACAGCTCGGGTTACCATTTCACCTCAATTTGATTTCACCCCAATATAAATCTTTATTTAAAAGATTTAAAAAAAAAGGTTTTATCAGATGATAATTATAATTTGTTAGGTTAACCCACGCTTCTAATCAACGGACTCCTGCTGCCCCCTATTTTAAAAACTTAGCATTTTGTTAATTAATGACTTCAGTACCTTTCAATCATGCATTTTATTTCTAAATTTATTCACTCTGCACATTTTCCTGCTGAATGTTTCAACATTCACATTCTTTACAGTTAACATGAATTCATTCTCACAATACAAAATGTGTCGTTTAACTTTGTCCTTTGTCCTTACTTGCTATACTACACTATGTCAATTTATGTGTTTGTTTTCCATTTAGTGAAAATATCAACATATTTAACTAATTTTACAGCTAGACTAAAGTCCTATCTAATACACGCAGACTCTATAGCTTCTACTTAATCATTTTCACTTTTACTTCCTGTTTTTTTCCTATTTTGTGTATGCACGTTTGTTGTTTGTATGTGTTTTATCTTCATTTCTCGGGAGGTTTGATAAATGTACTTTTTGTGTTATGGTGCGAATAAAAGACAAAATCAGAAAACTGCGGGAGCAGACAGTTGGAGTTAAAGCGATACGGGACGAACACTGAAGAGGATCAGTCATGCAGTGACAGCAGTGGCCCAGTAGCATTCATCCCACATCTGCAATTCCTGATGTGATTTCATCTTTACAATTGTTTTTCTTTGTACCAGAGTAAGCTCCTGGACTGAAAATAATAATAATAATAAATATTTGAATATGTCTTATTTAAAGCATTTAATAAAACCTGGTCTCTCACTATACATTATAGAGAGAAGCCTCAAACTGGATTGTATTCTGAAGTTCTGAAGTATGAACTTGGTCTCCAGCACCTGATAATTCTCTTTACCCATTATCATCAAGTTTAAAGTTCTGTTGTTTTTGTGGCATTGAGCAGTCAGGCCTAGTTTTGTTATATTTGTTTGGCCTTGATGGCTTTCTTTTTCTTTCCTATCCCATTTTTTCGTAGAGACCTAGCCAGGTGTTTATCTTGTCCTTAAACCTAATTGAACCTCAACCACTTATCATCCTTAACTAGTATGTGCAAAATAAACTGTTTGCTAACTGAGCACTTTTATTAATGTAATGGTAGTAATAATGGGCCACCCTACATCCAGCGTAGATACTTTTAGCATATAGAATCCTAGCACCCCTAAAATTTGAGAGTTGTAGCTATTTATTTTTATTATTTCTTTTTGATAGTCAATTTCTTTTTGATAATCAATGTCACCTGACTCGCTATAGCATGCAAGACAATACATTCTATTGATGCCATGAGCAAAGCAGGCCCTACAGGTAGGCCCACCCTCTGAATTTTTTTTTAAATATATATATATATATATATATATATATGTATTTGTTTGGGGAGTGCAGTCAGTGACAGTCATGGCTCTCTGTCAGCTGCAACAGTGGGGGACACGGTTCAATGTTGGTTTTGCACATAAGATTTGATGGCATTAAGAAAAATATGTTTATAAAAAAACACCTGCCTGGACATGATTGCATACGCACGCGTACAGACATACATGCACGCACACATCTGAACATTTTTTCCAAATTGAGAGAGACATTTTTGACTCGGTGACGCACTTGATTTCCCCACTAATGACCATGTCAATATGCCTCTTAAAAGCATCTGACAAAGCTAATGAAGCCTCAATACTCTCCCTTACTGTCCAGATCCTGCCATTGAAAATCTATCAGCATTGATGAAAGCATGAATACTGATGATTCCTGTCCTTCCCTGTCACACTCTCCCTTCCATCATTTCATTTGCGGGTGGTGAGACGGATGATTTTCATGCCTGTTCCCCTCACTTTGTCCATCCATCTCATCACGTCATGTCATGTTTAAGTGTGTGGAGATTGAAGCTATACGTAATTTAGTTTAGTTCAACCCTTAATTAAGATTCTGAAAAAAAAGTCATCTACAATGACGCTGCGACTGCACCATTCATGAGAAATTCTGATATACAAAACCAGTTAAAATATGCAAGTAATAAGATAAGATAAGATAAGATAAGATAAGATAAGATAAAACTTTATTGATCCCACAACGGGGAAATTTGTGTGTTGCTGCAGCGTTACAGATGGTTGGTGATGGTTGGTTATTAAAGTGTAGGTGAAGGGTTTTTAATCACAAGGTTGGTTAAGAAAATGGTGCCTTAGGAATAGTTTGAAATATGTCAAGTGATGGCTTCCTCGTGTTTTGTGACAAATTCAAGGTCAAACAAATTACAGAATTGGTTAAATTTGCAGATTGGCCTTCAGATTACCTCAAGAACAGTGCTGCAAGCTTCATGGAATAGGATTCCATGACCAAGCAGCAGCATTTAAGCCATACATCACCAAGTGCAATTCAAAGCATCAGATGCAGTGGTCCAAAAAATGTCACCGTTGGACTCTAGAGCAATGGGGATGCCTTCTCTGGAGTGATGAACAGCATGTTTTCCTCTGATAGACAGGTCTGGATCTGAGACTTACCAGAATGACTAACCTATCGCAGCATAACTATGACTAGGGAACCTCCAATAAGCCTGCATATTGGGAACGTAATCCTCTCGATGATATCGGTGATATGGGACTAAGATATCCCTAAGGTAGGATGGTGCCTGACCGTTGAGCGCTTTATAGGTGAGGAGCAGGATTTTGAATTCTATTCGAGATTTCACAGGAATCCAGTGTAGAGAGGCTAATACAGGTGAGGTATTCTCCCTTCTTCTAGTGCCAGTTAATAAACGTGCAGCATAACTTGCAAAGAATTAGTGTTGTCCTATCACAAAGTGCGCACAGTCAATGATATTTAACTTCTTTGCACAATGTCAGATGAGAGTCTAGGCTTCAACATCCACCTGCCTGCGTTAAAAGACGCATTTCATTAAAATTTCCCCGTGGCACAACCTGCACAGACATACTAGGGCCCCTTCATCATTTCTTGCAGCTTTAATTGATTTTTAAACCTATTCTAAATGATTGACATGTTGTGCTGACTGAAAGGCAAAAAAAAAAAAAAAAACAGCTTCACAAGCATCCATTTGATGGCAATCCCCATTAGCGGAGACACATAAAAGTGTGTGCTTTATACACGCCTGCTGTAGATTGATCAGTGCATTTATTGATTTCCGTTTGTTCATTGCTTGTCCCGTTCAGGAAAATTTAGCAAGATGGATGTGTTTGAGGCCAAAGTTCAGGCACTGGTCTAATTGTGGCCAGTGTTAATTAGACGTAGTCACATAGCTAATTGGGAAGAAAGGCTGTCAGAAAAGTCTCTCGAGTTCACACAGGAAACAGACCTGCTTATATACATTTGATTAATGTAAAGCGACGTGAGCTGGTGTGTACCATATATTGCTATCAGGGTCAGAAGTTGAGAGGGGGTCAGGTTCTTTCATAAAATGCACAACAAGTAAACCATATATATATATATGTGACACCATTACCATTTTTTCTCTTTACTTGGCCAGTTCTGATGGCTGGTCTGTTCTAGTTTGCCCCGTCTATACCATTGCGGAACATGCGCTCACGCATTGTTTGCAGTCTGACTAAGGCTGGAGAAAATCAAGTCTGTTAATTCCATTGAGAAGTCCAATTTCTATCGGACTAAGGTGCATACATATATTTTAAAAATCTGACACACACAAAAATTTAATTTTTTGGAGTGTTAGGTAAACTGATTGTGTTGCATTTTCATAAAAATGAAAATGGTGGATTTGGATTTTTATAGGTGCCCAAGGGTGGTGTGTGTGTGTATGTGTGCATGTGTGTAGTATCAGACTCTGAAAGTCATGATAATATGGAGTTTTTTGATGCTGGGATGAGACCAGGTTGTTCTACAGGTCCAGGAGATCCTGGACCTGTAGATAGGTAATACTTTACCTATCTACAGGTCCTGGATAGATAGGTAATACTTTGCCAACTGAGTATAGTATTAAAATCCTGTATTCTATGTTGGCCCCCGTAAAAGTTCCTGTAAAAAGCCCAGTGGGGGAGATTCCTGTCATCGAGACATGGACCAACGCGGCTGATCCCATAAAATGGCCGCAAAGTTTGTGCAATTGAAACACGGCTTTTGTTGCCGTCATATTTGTGATTTATTTTCACTTTCCCTCCCTCAATCACAGCCTTTTCTCAGTTCTTTTTCTTTTTCAGTGATATGCCAAGTTCAATAGAAGTGAAAAGACCTGAATGGTCTACATGTTTTGGTGCCAACTCTTTTTTGAGCTGTACAAAGCAGTATCGAGGAGGAGGTTGACCCTGAGCAGTGCTCTGAGGTATGTAATGTACAAGAAAAATACAAACCAAAAAAAAAAGAATTTATTATTACACGATTTACAATGGAAGAATGACTGTACTCCTTTAGCATTATTACAATGTATAAGGTATTTATACATTTCTCATATATATATATATATATATATATATATATATATATATACACAGCAATCATACATTTTTTTTACATTGAATTACGTTCTGTTTGTGTTTTGTTCATTTTACATTTCATGAAGAGGTAACATCAGATAAACACATAGTGTAGTTTGGTATATAGTGTTATAAAGTGCGAAGGACAGGTAACACTTTCAATAACTATTATATGATATGGAATAAACTTATTTAACCCTACTAACTACCAAAAATATCAAGGTATGTCAAAAAAACATAAAATATATAATATATCTTAAAAAAAAAGACAAGATGTTTGCGGAGTAACTGGAAAATTATGACATGTAGTTCTTTGTTCAAGTGACTTTTCAATTTATCAATCAACTTCTCCCTTACGAAAATTAACCATGGCTTTACCATGGGAAATACCGTGGTTTTACCATGGTTTTTTGGGTAACCATGGTTAACCATGGTTTTTTTGTGGTAACCATGGTTATACTATGGTTTTTATGTAGTAACCATGGTTCTACCATGGTTTTTGGATACCATAGTATTACTATGGTTGGTTCATGGTACTTCCAAAAACCATGGTAGAACCATGGTTACTACATAAAAACCATAGTATAACCATGGTTACCACAAAAAAACCATGGTAAACCATGACCCAAAAAACCATGGTAAAACCACGGTATTTCCCATGGTAAAGCCATGGTTAATTTTCGTAAGGGCTTGCACTGAGTCACTTCCTTTAACTTACCATACTATAAAAAAAAAGTTTAGAAGTTTAGTCTGTTTAGATTTTGTAAATATCAGCCAGTAGGATGCGCAAACCACAACTGAATTCATTCATATACACTATAATATAATGAAAAGGTATTAATACTCCAAAGCCACACTTGTCTGTACAACAAATGTGTACTAAAAGAACTATACCTTATGTGTACAGTAGTTCCATCTTCTATTGTAGTAGCTCTGGATCTCGGCCTGCAGCTTTACCAAAGAACTGAGGGTCAGATTTTGTTCAAATTTTGTCAGCTTTATGTTCAATTCTGTCCACAATGTTGAGCTGAAAGATGGATAGCAGCTTTTCTTCTTTTGCTTTTATTTCAGGTTTTATTTCATCACTTGTTCGTATTATTATTGTTCTGCTCCAAGTCCGCTGATTTCTCTCTTTACTGTGTCTTGTTATGACAGATGAACTAATGTTCCACTAATTTCATTTGATTCAAGAAGGCCAACTTCCTGTTGGTGTTAAAGTATTGGCCCACAAGACTTTTTGCTGAGACTTGACATTTTGTACATTTTGCCATGGCCATTATTGCAAACCATTAAATGTCAGTTTTGTTTACCAGGTCTGGCTTGCATGCAAAATTTGGGGGCATTTTACTTGCAGTGCAAATTCACACAGGTTTTTCTCACAGTAGCTATACACAGTATAAGAAATACACCCTAAGGCAAATGTGGATAATGCGTAATGCAATATCATCATGGAGGACATTAATCATTGTTCTAATTTCTAAGTCTCTGACCCACTTCCACCATTGTGTCACCTGTCCAACCAGTAAGGGTAAGTGTTCTGGTCCAGTCTTATGGCACCATTACAGAAGCTTGCAAAGGCTCTACAATGGCCCTTAAGGACTGCCAGACCACAGTGCTGTTTATTTGATTCCAATTGGTTGGAAAACTCTAATACAGTCATTCTGGTCTAGACTGAAGACTACATTGGAACCTACATTTTCAAATACACTGATGGTGACAGTTAAAATAAATAATAAAAAAATAATAATAAAACTCATGCTCTGACTTGGATGATCTTACTAACACAATATCTATTGTATGCATTGCATCTATTGTATGCATTGCCATATGGCAACAAACCAAGTTCATGTTGACTACACACGCACACTGTTTGTGTGTTGACTACACACAAATTAGAACACACATGCAATGTGTGTTCTAATTTGTCACATGACTTTTTGTACTCCATATTGAAGTCCTTTTCCAAATAACTCATTAAAGGGATAAGCCTTAATATTTTGCTTGTCAAATATCACATTTGGCTCATGTGTCTATCTGACTGACGAATCACCCTTAACATACGGACATAGCTTATTATCTTTATAGTTATTAAAACTTAAAATCCCTTGAAAAAGTGTGCTGCGGTGGTGTAGCAGCAGAGCACTTGCCTATTTCAGCCTTAGTCTTAAGCAGCAAAAAGCAGAAGAAGTCCCAAAAAAGTATATATATATATATATATATATATATATATATATATATATATATATATATATATATATATATATATATATATATATATATATATATATATATATATATATTATTGTACATATTGTGCTGTATGTTGCCCATGTCCTCATTGAGTTTCACTCCCCTCTCATATAGAAATCTATTTCTGTGAAAATTTGTAAAACATGTGCTTTATTTCCCAATAATATGCCAGGGGTAACCATGGGTTAGTGAGTCATATAAACATGCTACATGAGGCTGATAATATTGGAAGGGAAGATGCACAAAAACTGGTCAAAGGGAGATTAAGATAAGGGTAACATTGAGAGTGAGTTGGATTCTGGGTGATAGAGGACAGCTTGGAAAGGGAACAAGTCCATAGTGGGGGATGCAAAATAAAGATAACAAATAACCTTCCCTCATAAATCTAAAGGTTGAATTAGCAGAAGAGCTAAACATATTTTATACCATATTTGATTCCCTTGATTTTAACGATGGGCTTTCTAACTTTAGAAATGTGCCTCTTGGCTGCAAGATAAAAGATCATGAGGTGTATGTGTGTAAATCCCTGGGTCGTATTAAGGAGAGAGAGAGAGAGAGATTGAGAGAGAGAGAGAGAGCCTAAGTCTCGATGGCCTCGGAGGAAAAGTATTGGAGAGTTGTGCCAGTCAACTCAGTAGTATCTTCTCATGTATTTTTCAATTCCCCCTAGAACTACAGAAAGTTTTCCAGTATGTGGTAGGAATCCACAGTGGTGCCAGTGGCAAAAGTCAGATCTCCAAAAGTTCTTAAAGACTTCTGCCCTGTGGCCTTTACTTCCCTCATCATGAAGACATTTGAACACATTGTCATATCTGTACAGAACATACTGGATCTCTGACAGTTTGCCTATGGGGCAAGAGAAAGGACTGGAGGACACTACAGCTAAATCTTGTACTGAGGCATATGTAAGGAAACAAGACTCATGCACTTTAGTGTTTTATTGACTTCTATTCTGCTTTTATTCGCATTTAGCCATAGTTTTAGCTCAGACTTTTATCAAATGTACTGGTGGTTTTAGCACTGTGGCAGTTCTGGTTGTGGAAAACTCACACATAGTTCTGGCTTATTTGACAATTTTAACAAACAGGTCTCAGAAGGCCTGGTTTAAAAGGAAGGTTCGGTACTTTGGACATTGAGCCCCATTTTCCATGTTCCATGTTATATTTGAAACATTGAGACCATAACTTCAATGATCCTTCCAGTATAGGGCTTTGTTGCAATTTTTATCGAACCAGATATTAATTATAATGGTCGTGCACAGGTCAGATTTGATTTAATTTTCTGAAAAACTGAGTAAACACTGGTAGAAAGCTTGCTGTGCAATGGTAGCAGTCTCAGTAAGCTGTGCCATTGTTCACATATCACCATTTATTCATTTGTACTTGGGTCAGTGATAAATAATGGTTGGCAAATGAGGAAGTCAAAAGCCTTTTTTTTCTTACAATTTTAAAAATATTTCATCAGATATCTAAAAATGTGCATTTTCTGTTTGTGATGGTTTTCACATCATTTGAAAGTCTATTTGGATTTTAAAAAATCACACAAAAAGTGGCATTTTCGAATACGCAAAGTCAAATGGTTTAGCCAAAAAAGAACAATAAACTTTTAATATTTAATCCATCTACAATAAAAATAGCTGATAGCATATTTCAGTAAAATAAAAATAAATAAATAAATAATATTGAAAAAAAAATAAAAGACTTAAACTATCTGGTGCCAATACAGTGTAAATTTACAGTTGCACCTCTTGACATTTTTGACATTGTCCCACTTACTTTAAAAGGTCTGAAAATGACCATTGTGCTCTTATTTGCGTCAAAGTGGCAGAAATGTACAACAATTGTACTGTGGTCTTCAAAATTGTTCCGGAAATCAATTCTAGCTTTGGCTTCAATATTCAGTTAGAAAGTGTTTTATAAATTGCAGGACAGGATAACAACTAAGATTAAATAATAAGCTTCCTGTTGTGCCTCCGTTTTGTGAAAGAGCTACTGAAAATCTGCCCAGTGCACTTCTATTATATTGAAAATCTGGCCTTAGGGAAGTTGCTACAAAGCTCAATACTGGAGGAATTGGTGAAATTATGATCTCCATGCACCAGATACATGCTGGTAATGTGAGAAATGGCACTAGTCCAAAATAATTAAATATCCCCCCAACAGGACATAGCCTAGTTCTGATTTATATTCTAGTGGATCCCCTGAGGGTTCATTCTCCTCTTTTATGTATTTTAAACGAAAATGAATATCAGAGTATTCAGACAAGCCGTTTTTCACGGTTCAGAGCATGATAATGGCTCAATTCTGGTTGAATTTGTTAATTGGTGTGACCATTCTTTTCTCCAGAATATTATGTCTAACACCAAATGCATTGATTTCTGGAAGAGACCCAGCCTTTCTGCACCTCGTGTAAGTAAGAGGGTGAACAGTGGCAGCTATGCAGCAGTACACGCATCTGGACACTCTCTTAGATGACAAGTTGAACTTTGCTGTGAACATTGATGGCATCTGCAAGAAGGCAAAATGCAGATTGAAAATGTTATCCACTTGAAAATGTTATCCACTTTTATTGATTTCTTTCTTTTTTGACATTGTCTGTCAGGTAGAAGAACAAGAACAAGAACAATTTGGGGAGAAAAAACAAAAAAAAAGATCAAATTGTGCTGCACAATCTTTTGTGCTACTTTTAATAACCTTCAGTATCTGCTTCTGGTCACCTCTAAAGGCAAGGTGGTTTATTCCAAATCTTCCCAACCTTAAAGTTGTGCATTACTTTAACAAAATGGCGTCGCATTGTCAAAAACATTTTATCCACAGGTTTATCATGAGGGGACTTGGCTACTGTCTTGTTTTGGTGTCTTTACAGGTTTCCATCCCTCAATGAAAAAGCTGCAGCTGGTTCAAAGCTGATGCTGCTTGAGTCTTCACCAGGAGCAAAAAAAAGTGGATCACTCCACTTTTGAGGGCTTCCTGACTGTCAAAGAACTGACTTTTAAAAACTAACATTGGTTTATGACGCACTGAATGATTTATTTCTGGACTGCTTCTATGTTGTGGAAACGCCAAACCTATTAGGTCACATGGGATGCAACAAATCCTGGAGAAACAAGTTAAGTTTAGATCAGTTTTTATGCTTCTGCTTTATGTTCTCATGGTCTGCTGCAACTCTCAGTTCAATTTAATCAAGGCTAAAGACATTCCTGTTTGCTGCTGCGATTTATGAAATAACTAATTTATACATCAGATATGTTATGTTTTTGCTCACTTTTTTTAACGGTGAGACAGTCAACAGTCAATTTACCATAAATGATGCCGACCTGATGTTTTTGGAGAGATACATTATTCTCTGCTGCCAGCTGAATCTGAAATTGTAATCTAATTGGACACCCTGGGTGATGGTTGTCAATATTAGTCAATATTAGAATGACTATATGATCCCTGACATCCTGCTTATCTCTGTGCACAGAAAATAATGTTACCTTTTCACATTACACCAACAAAAACCAACATGCCCTCATGTAGAACATTAAATATGATGCTAAATCTGATTTAGATGAGGAGTCGTGGCCCTAATGACTCTTTATTTGTGGGTTTTTCACTACTAATGTCATAAAACAGGACTACAAAGTGCTTTGCAACGGCAGAAAACATGATTATGAACAAGAAATAGAAACGAAAGAGTCACAGAAAGGAAAGGAAGTAGTCATAAACAACTGCACAATATCATTAGATAAAAGCTGGTCAATAAAAGGAAATGGCTGACAACCACTATCTTAGATTAGACAGTAACATATTATTTTATTTATTTACTATTTTTTTTTTTACAGGCTGAGCTAATCAAATGAGAATAATACAAAGTCGTATGTCTTTACAGTGACATCATGACAACAAGCACATGAGTGGTCACAGAAACAGAGGATAATAAAGGGTTTTATTTCATTTAAAAATAACATGCAAGATTATTATTATTATTATTTGTACATTAGCCTATGTACAAAGGCATTGTCATCACTTTAAATATGGTGCTGTTAAGGCAACCAAAGCAGATGAATAAATGACTCTGCAACAAATCTTGCCAAGAGCCAGCAAATCAGCTATAAATCCATGCCAGTGTGATTTTAAGCAACTTGTTTATTTCTTTGGACTTGGCCAATTATTCTTGTGCCGTGATTGGTGAGATATGCACGATTCATAAATCACATGTGAGCCCAAATGTAGGTATTGTATTTTATTGGGGGAAATATCCTGGATTTTGTGAAATTATTTGAATTTTAAGTAGAATAATCTAAGAAGATCATTTTACATATTTCTTTTTTTCTTTCATATATAATTTCAGGTAAAAGTCATAATTATGAGATAAAGAGGCCATAATATGAAATAAAAAAAGACAACATTAAGATAAAAAAGCCTAACAATTTTATCATATTATTAGAAAACAAGAGTAAATTGGTCAAAATCAAGAAAAAATATACAGTATATCTACCAATTAACTTTCAATTGTACTCAAAAGGTGACTGCTAAATGACTGATTGCAGTGAAAACAAAGAGGTTTTTTTCACCTATTATTATTTCATTTCATATTGAATAGACAGGATCTCTCCTGGTGTTTACATTTCATTGATAAATGAATGCTACTGTCAAAAAAGGGGTCAAAATTAAAAATGGTGTAAAGTCAATCACTTATGGAATGTGTGAAGATTGGTTTATATTTCCAGGTTTAAGAAATAACATTTATCTGAAAAGTTAGGAAATAAGCCACAAGGTGTAATAAACTGAAAGCCTTTAAAGCTTGAGATCTATACATATAGCATTAGGCTTACAAACATTCTGTGGTCTTTATTTATTTTATTTAAGGCAATGAGACCTGATATGTCCCCAACACTCCCCTGTTAACAAGCTGCAGTTAATCCCATGTAAAGCTCTCAGTCCAGTGATGGCCACAGGCACAACACACACTTTTATAATTGGTAGATCTCAAAAATGCATGACTACACTCTGCCTCCAGAGGAGCTCAGTAGATCCATCAAAACCAAAAATGTATGCAGCCATGTGCAACTGTTTTAAGCCGCCATCAGAGCGACTGACTGCAGGAGCTGCAGAAGATTGTCGGTAAGGCGTCGGGTCACCGTGGCGTGCTACTGTCTGGAATGTGTGATCCAGCCACTCTGCGAAGATCCAGCAGGATGGGTGGTATTATGAAAAGTGGGAGGTCACTAATTGCAGATAGAGAAACAAACAGTCCTGTCAAAATGAAATGAATGAGTCCAGTAAAACAGACTAGGTGTTGTAATTTATGTGCATTTTATATCCACTATGCAACTGTGGTATGCTAGAACATTGTTATTTCAGATTGACAAACATTAAAGTGTCAGTTTCTAACTCATTTTGGACACATTTACGAGGTAAAGTTCTTATATAGAAAGTTAACTTAAAGTATATATATATATATATATATATATATATATATATATATATATATATATATATATATATATACGCTTACGCACACAGCACACAGCAGACCCTCCATCATGGTTTGATCACAGCCAGGTCTTCGTCATCTATTTGGGTTAATGTTAAACAGATCTGGGACCAGTAGCAATTGAATAAAACTGGACCTGATTGACCTCATAAAAACACAGATCTGATACAAACCCAAGGGCTCTGGTCCTTGGGTTAGGATAGAACACAAAGACGTTTGTATCACACACCTGCAACCGCTGTGAACAGAATAAAATAGACAGACTGAAAGAGACCAATAGGCCAAAAAAAGTGGATCACATCACTCCTGTCCCGAGGGCTTCCTATCTATCAAAGAATTGATTTTTATGTACTGCCATTGGTTTATAAAGCACTGAATGATTTATTTCTGGTCTGCTTCTACGTTATGAACTGCCAGACCTCCCAGGGTTTTTCTGTCCCTGGACCTAAAACAAATCCTGGACAAGCAGTGTTCAGTCTTTATGATCCACATATCTGGAACAAACTGCAGGTCTGCTGCAAATCTCAGTTTGTTCAAATCAAGGCTAGTTTGGTAATATATGGTTAATCTGGTGCTGTGGACTTAATCTGGTGCTGCAGAGTTAGTCTGGACCTTTAGGGTTATTCTGGTGCTGTATAGTTAATCTGGTGCTGTAGAGTTAGTCTGGAGTTGTAGAGTTAATCTGGTGCTGCAGGGTTAATCTGGTGCTGTAGAGTTAGTCTGGTTGTATAGGGTGTGTATGTAGTTGTAGAGGTAATCTGGTCCTGTAGGGTTCATCTGGTGGTATATGGTTAGTCTGTAGTTGTAGAGTTAATCTGGTGCTGTAGAGTTAGTCTGTAGTTGTAGAGTTAATCTGGTGCTGTAGGGTTAATCTGGTGCTGCAGGGTTAGTCTGGAGCTGTAGGTTTAATCTAGTGCTGTATAGTTAATCTGGTGCTGCAGAGTTAGTCTGTAGTTGTAGAGTTAATCTGGTGCTGTATAGTTAATCTGGTGCTGTAGAGTTAGTCTGTAGTTGTAGAGTTAATCTGGTGCTGTATAGTTAATCTGGTGCTGTAGAGTTAGTCTGTAGTTGTAGAGTTAATCTGGTGCTGTATAGTTAATCTGGTGCTGTAGAGTTAGTCTGTAGTTGTAGAGGTAATCTGGTTCTGTAGAGTTATTCTTGTGCTCTTGAGTTAGTCTGGTACTGGAAATAGTCAGATGTTGTCATGGTGACATGACATTTTTGGTGCTGTTAGGTTGGTCTGGTTGTATTGGTTGTGACACCCTCGGCTGAGTTGATCCTTGCTCAGATGTTACAGTACAATGTACCCACTATGTAGACAAAGCACCTTACTGCAGAGAGCAGCACTGGGAAGCATGCCTGATTAACTTTCTACCAGCCAAGACAATTAGTATCAATATTATTTTGAAACTGTATAATACAATTAAACTGTAAGTCTTAGTATTATTGGTTAATAGATAAATGATTAATTAAGAATATTCATATAGTAATTCATAAATAGATTAACATACTAACCAAGCCCTCATGTATAGTTATTTTTTCACTAAATTATGTATTTTTTTCTCCAAATTGAATACACTGCTGGGTATTAGTAAGAACTACACCTAGCTATAGATTTTCAACATCAACATGATCCAGGTGACACATCTGATGACAAAACCACACCATGAGCATACGTCTGGACTTTTTTTCATTTTATTATTATTTTTTTTATTTGTATACTATACAGATGATGAGGTACTAACTACAATACATCTTTTGTATGGAGGCAGTGTGATTCAGGGTGGAAGACAATATAACCACAGGCTTTTTTTTCTTTGCCCCGGGGGCCTTTTGGATTGGAGAGAAATCTGTTTTGTACAGTTCATGGAGGATGGTCCAATGGGAGTACCCCCTGTCCCCAGACCACCAATCAACACACACACGCGCGCACACACACACACACACACACACACACACACACACACACACACACACACACACACACACACACACACACACACACACACACACACACACACACACAGGCTAGAATGTGTGTCTATGATCCTCCTGTTTTTCTATGACTACATGTTGCTACTTGTCAGATCTGGTAAGTTTCATTTAAATAGAGTATGTGACTATAGGCTATATTTTCAATATTACAGAGACCAAACAATTATAGAAGATATAGGCTACTATCTAGTATGGAATTGAGTATTTCTAGTATTACATTTACAGGACAATATGGATCCAAGATAAAAAAAAGAAGAAGTGTGGGACTGAGAGTAAAAAGACACAGATATATCTGTTAATTCAACACCACAGATAACTGCATGGATTTTCAATACATGGCAGTTAGGCTGCTGATATTTCAGAGCCATGGTTAGGGTCATAGATTCTAACCTGCACAAACCTTGGTCAGATAAAGGATCAATGAGTCTGGCAGATTACATTGACATATTCAACAAACAAACGCAGCCCCTACTGGAGAATGGAAGGGGGTGGGGTGACAAGTTAAAAGCGGGGCTCGTGTCCCCCGCCTTTGCCTACTGCCCCATAGATTCTTTGGGAAAAAATGTAAACGCAGCATTTCTGTTATTGCCCTCATTTTTCACGAGTCGAAATAAAAAGATCTAAGACTAGTTTTATGCATATAAAAGGCTTATTCCCCTGAAATATTGTCACAAATTTGTTTAAATCTGTGTTAGTGTGCACTTCTCAACTGCCAAGATAATCCATCCACCTGACAGGTGTGGCAGACCTAAATGCTGATTAAACAACATGTATATTCCACGGATGTGCCCTGAGCTGGTCACAATAAAAGGCCACTCTAAAACATGCGGTTTTATTACCAGCACAATGCCAGCATGCAGGAGGGAGTGTGCGATTGGCACGCGGACTGCAGGAATATCCACCGGAGCTGTTGCCAGCGAAATGAACAGTTTATTCACTACCATAAACCGTTTCCAACATAGATTCCGTGAATTTGGCAGTACATCCAACCAAACTCGTAACCACCGATCACATGTAACCACACCTGCCTAATAACTTAATTTCCAGCATCTTCCCTGCCAAGAATGTCTGGGACCAACCACACAGACAGATGACACAACAGTTGGTTTGCAACACCAAAGAATTGCTGCACAAATGGTCAGGAACCATCTCAGGGTCACAAGTTGTCATTAGAATGACGTGAGTGGGCCAATGTTCACCCTCGAAGGCGTCTGCCACTTAGGAGATTTGTTTTCTTCACAGATGAATCCTGGGTTTTTGCAGTAACCCTGGGAGATGGCAGCATGTGTGGTACCATTTGGACAAGTGGTTTGCTGAGGTCAGCATCGTGAACAGTGTGCTCCAAAGTGGTGGTAGGGTTATAGTATGAGCAGCATAAGCTACAGACAAAACAATTGCTCTCCTCAGTTTTTGTCACCATTTTCTGTAGTACAAGAAGAAGATAAAATGGGCTGCCAACTAACAGTATGGTTTTGTAATTGCAGATTAGCCCACAAATATAAATGCTCAAAATGGCACAGGCCTGACTCAGAAGTAACATTGGAGCTTAAGCCTTTAGTGTGCATAGAAAAAAATAAATCTTCGATTTTTGACTCATACAAAATAAGAACAAAAAAAATGTTGCATTTATATCTTATGTGTATATTAGTGTGTGCTGTACTTGAATAATGTCTATTTCTAGCACAGTCATGAGTCACAAGTACGTTTAAAAAGGGGCTTTTACATCACCAAAGATGAAGAAACAATTAATATATATTGGTATAAACAAGCACATACAGGGATCCACTAAACAGAAGCAAACTCTGCAGTTTCCCCTCTATATATGTATATAGTACAGCTGCTGAATGATAAACACCACTGATAATAATCACGACAAATGCATGCAAAACCACAAGCACTTCCCAGCAGCAGACTGGAATCTGGTGGTGATGGAATGGGAACTGGTGTCATTTACTATCACACTGCAGCCTTACCACTGTCATCTTCTCAGCTTCCCTCTACACAAACACACACACACACACACACACACACACACACACACACACACACACACACACACACACAGCAATGTAGAGTGGGCAGCGTTGTTGAAGCAGCTCACAGGATTACATTTCACTGTGGCTACAACATTCATTGACTGATTTACATCGATGCCATGAAACTCAGCTAATGATAATTTATTTCTCCTTTTTAGTTATTTGTGTTCTGTTTTGGGCTTTCTGTATGTATCTAAAGTCCCCATACCTTTTTACTATAGGGTAGTTTAAGATTTTTGATATTAAACCATATTTTGAGGATTTTCTACAATGAAATAGTAAACACAAAACCAAAAACTCAAAAGCCCAATTCTCTGGTTTGTGCAACGTTTGATGTTGAAAGTCAATGTTAAATGTCTAGAACATGACATTGCAGAGACATTTACAACATTTATTCTAACACTACATTTATTCTATTTTTGATGCCATTACTGTACCGATTAAAAAAAAAATAAATATCCAAAATGTTTGTATTCCTAAGGCACCAGTCTCTTGACAAACATTTCCATTTATAACCTTTCAACATTTAATATTGCCTGGACGTCCAGTCCAAATACAGATTTAGTTCATTAGCTCCTCAAAGTTCACCTGAGAAAGTTCATGTGGTGGAAACAACATCTAAAGAAAAAGTATAAAAGGGGTAAGTCTGCACATGTTTCTTGCCAAGCTTTGAAGCATAGCTCTGTTGGAATGACGTCAGAAGTTACTCAGACTGAATGTCAAACTTACACCTGTTGAAAAAAAGTCATACTATTATTATATTCACGATACTATAGCACAGAGGTAGGCAACCCTGGTCCTACAGAGCCACTGTGCCTGCAGGTTTTTGTTCCAACCAAGCAGTAATGCCCACCATTCTAGTAACGAAGGTCCACAGCAAGGGAACTAGTGGTTGATTGGTTAGCGTTCATGTTCCTGTAGAATGTTTGAGTCCAGAGAAAGTTGTGACAATGCTCTGTAGGAGCATCAGTGGCGATCGACTTGGTACGTGTGTGTGTGTGTGCATGAGAGAGAGAGAGAGAGAGAGAGAGAGAGAGAGAGAGAGGCTAGGGTCCTGATGAATGGATGGATGGCAGGGTGACAGTGAACAGATGGAGGCTCTGATGGATTGCATCGACATTAAACGTGAAAGAGGAGCAGGGCCTGCGGTCAGAATGCAGGAGACGCAGCAGCCCCAGCCGCTCTGCGGCGTCTCGTCATTCTCCCATTTCAACTCCGCTGCTTTATTGGCATGACTGTTTATCAGAGGTGCCGCGCACAAGCGGAGTGCTGAATGTCAACTGTCAAAACAGCAAGTTTGTACATTCAGACCACCACCCGCTGCCCACGATTCCTTCCGTCTGTCTCATTCTCTGTTTTCCGTCTACACCTTCTGCCACTTTCTACACACAAACTCTGATCCGACTCTTAAGTAGTTTACTCACTTTGAGAATAACATACAGGATGCACGCACACAGAATTTGCAAATGACAAAATATTGTATACTATGCATGTGTAGAAATGTGTGTAAACTCATTATATACAAGCATAAACTGATAAAAAATAATGAGTTATTAAATTAATTGCACATCTTATCTAGTGTACTTTATAACAGCATGTTCCATTATAACAGCAAAGAGGATAAAATTAAATAATATTCAGCAATATTCAATGCAGAAAAAGGCATTGAGTAAACAAATGCTACTATAGATTTGTATGTGAGTCTCGCGGTGGCTGTATGATTCTTCTCTCTGGCTCCTGTGATCCAAGCAGCATTGTAAAAGTTAAAGAGAAGAACATTATTGAACAAAACAAGTTTAAAAATTCCAAAGATATTTTTACCCAACTATGGAGTCTTAAATAGTTTAATTGTTCTCAAAAACACATTTACTATTTGTCCCTCCTTTAACCCCCATTTTCCACACAAATTAGCTGAAATCAAGCTCACGCATGAATGGGTGTACAACCACAGGTATAAATACTAGAGCTACAAACAAGGAAAAAGGAAAACCTTTTTCTTTTTTACTTCTCTTCCATGATCCGACCTGACTTGCTGGTGATTTTTCATTTTTTCTTGATTTCTTTCCTTGTGTGGTTCCATATAAACTTGTGTGTGGATCATCCATCCATTGTGTCTTCTAGTAGTTCTTGCATCTGACCTGTTGACTTCTGGTCTGGAGCCACCGGTCATGACATAATGTCCAAGTAAAGCAGATTGTGAATCCGCTCATCTATACGCTGACACTCCTTGCTTTATGAATAGATACTGCTGTCTCTGCACTATTCTAGCAATGACCTAAGATCTTACAAAAAAACATTGTACAATCTAGATCCACCTTGTAGTTCAATACTTTTGTTTGCTTACATTCAAGTCAGAAACATACCAAAGTTGGCAGTCCAGTTTTTTCAGTTTTTTTTTTTTTTTCATTTGGTATTTTATACATGATCTGTATTCTCAGTTTACATTTTCCCCACACAGCACACTCTTTGTTTACTTGTCTCTCCAAGATAGCTTGTTCCCCAGCCAGCGATTGGTAGTAAATTCAGCGATTGAGTGGCTGTGTGAATATTAAGATGCTCTCTTTTTCTTTTTTTTTCCCACCACAGCACAGAACAAAGGTTGGAAAAGCAGAAATTAAATAGCAAACATTCCCGGCGACCATCTGTGTTTAGATCAATGAACAATGTACCTTGTAAAATCTATTTCATATTTTATTTCATCTTGCAACCAAAGTAGCCCGAGGCTATTGTGGAAAAAAGGGCACTGTAGAAATGATCCTTGAATATGATGAATATGGAAGAAAATGAGAGCTGGAGATAGACCGTGACACTCGCATTTATTTGTGTGCCCATGTGCGCGCGTGTGTGTCCTCGTGCCATCTGTTGACAGCGCCGCTACCTTTCATACTGATCACCTGCCACATAATCACCTCATCAGTCACAGTTCCTCAGTGTCAAGCACACACACACACACACACACGCACACACACTTTTATGAAGCCACAAATGCTGAAAAAGAGAGAGATGAGACTAATGAACATACAAATGTGTTCATGAGTCACTCCGGTCCCTGGACAGCCTTTACACAACACTCAGTCATCACTAATACACTCGCCTGGCAGATTAACAAGTTGATTAGCGCTGTTGGGTTTGTTAGTTTAAGCATTAATGCATCACTGTCTGTCAGTTGCCTTCAAAGTGACATTAATGCTAACTAGTTTTGCTCACTTTTGTGAACACAACTGCAGGGGGTTCACACAAAGCAGTCATCCAGCGATGAAGCAGTTGACAAAAGCATCTTGGTGCCGTGACTGTGCACATGCACAACGAAATTTCACCACTGTGCACTCAAGGTGCATTAAATTCATATCCAAAAAAGAGAGAGAGAGAGAGAGAGAGAGAGAGAGAGAGAGAGTGTTAAAATCAATTAAACATTCACAATAATGTACTACTGGAATGAAAGTACCAAGTGCAACTGACAGTTTGTTGAACAATGACTTGCATAAACAATCATTTTCTACAGTCTGCTGTGTTACATAATCAGAATTTTAAAGAACAGTTCCAGTAATTTGGACAAGCTCTAGCTCCTATTCCGCCATTCTTGCCATGATCTGAAGCATGAAGACCATGATTTCACTGATCTCTACAGTATCTAGCTTTGTAGAGATTTTGCTACTGGCTGGATTTTTAATATAATCCACTGGTGACATTGTGCTCCATATTCTTAAAATGGAAATAAAAGCAAAGTGGTAATTTAGAAGAACAACAGCAGAGGCAGCAGTGCTCATTGTCTCATTTGGAACTTGATATCACATTAATGCTGTTTTTAAAGCCATTACTGGACTGATTTAGAAAGTTCTAAAATGTTTGTCCTCCCAAGGCCCTGTTCCTCTTAAAGGGACACAATTTCCCATTTCCCCACTCCTTATCGATCCATCCATTTTCTGTACCAACATATTCCTCATTAGGGTGACAGGGGTCTGTTGGAGCCAATCCCAACATACTTCAGGCATGAGAAAGTGATACACCCCAGACAGGAGGTCTGGCCTATCATTGGGCACACACAGCATTTACTCACATGCATTCATTCATATCCATGGGCGTTTCAAAGTCCCCAAATAACCTAAGCATGTTTTTGGGAACATGCAAACTCCACACAGAAAGGTCCTAGATAAGAACTTGAACCTACAACCTTCTTGCTGTGAGGCATCAGTGCTCTGCACTTCCTCACCTCATTTTTCCAGCTTAATATGTTAAGTTTCATCAATTTATCAAGATAAACCTGGAGCAGCAATGCAGTCTGCCTTCTCATACATTCACCCTGAATAAAAATTCCTCCCTCCTCCCCCTCTCTACCAAACATTCACTCGGTTATTGACTGATGGGCCTCACACTATCAGAAACGTTGCACCCCTCAGAGAGCTGGGGTCGGTCACGTACAGAGGTCGAGTACAAGCACTCTGGAGGAAGGGTTTGGACTTCAGTGGTGGTTACTTATAGTTTCTAAACAGCTTTTCCATTCAGAAAATTATTTATATAATATAGCCCTTTAATAGTCAATGCAAATTACAACCACTCATTTACACCTGAAGAGTTGAATAAACATCTGCTAGAACTAGAACTACTCAACTAGGCGCCATCTTAATAGTTTTGTAAACAGACATTGGTTGTGGTGCACGTGCGGCTAAATTGTCCACCCTCATAAGTCCTAGTGTACATTTTTTACACTTTGTGCCATTGTGACAGCTGCACTGTGACCTTGGCTGTTCGGGCCACCTGACATGTACCGCGTTCGGGTACTAAAAGCTGCCACCAACAGAGCGAGCGTTTGACGGAGTGGCTGGTGACATTCGCCTTTGAGTCTGCTGCTAATTCCACAGTCTGGAAGCAGCCCCAATGGCACTGAACGCTCCTGCGTCCGTGCTTCGAAATGAAAGATGATGCGGTTCTGCTGCACAGGCAGTTTTTCCGTTCCTCTGGTCACCGCGTCTACTTTTTCCTCTAGTTGCCTGTAATCTGTCATCACGGCTGTATCTGTCCTTGTAAGATTAAAATCTACATACAGCTCAGTGATACATGCTGAGTTGTGCCTGGCACTGACCCAATCATGGCGGCTTGACTTTTAAGCATATGCACATCTAATTTTCTCCAGAAGCCATGCAGACAAAATTAAATTTCCATAAAATTTGTAAGGGAACATTTCCTCCCGGCACGTTGATGTATTGAACCGCTTATTGAGTTTGAAACACTTTTTAGGGCCTCTAAAAGGAAAGAATGCATGCTGACCATGAAAAACAGAGATGACATGACCACTTTTAAGCGTGAAACGAGAAGCAGAGTGTAATGAGAGGAAATACATTTCAATCTTCAAAGGGATCCTGAACCCTCAATGAAATCAAACTATTTTGTCTTTTAATATCTGCTTTTTAGTCATCAGGACAATGGAGCCGTCATATCCTCAGGAACATTCAATTTGCCTCAGCTAACTTTTTTTTTAGAACAATTGCGGAGAGACACATTAACAGAAAGCATTTAATTGAATCTGCTCAAATCTAATTAAGCCGGCTTGCTTGGCAGTGCGGATGGAAGTCAATATTTGCTCGGCGGCTTGGCAAAGATGTCTCTATTTCCGTTCCCCCTCCTCTGACAGAAGCTGACGAAGTAATGGAAAGGTGAAAGAGCTCGCCGTCAACGCGAGACGTGATGAGCGATGCTCCGTCCTTTTAATCACAGTATCGGAGAAAGGATAGTGCAATCTTAACTGATTTCTCATCTTTTTCTTTTTTTCTTCTTTTCTCTGTGCGCACTGCCGCCTACTCCTCAACCCCGGCACCTCCAGCCGCCTCTTCTCGGCCTAATGAGAAGAGGGAGGATGAAAAAGTGGAGAGATGAGGGACGGACGGAGGGGTGAGGCTGGGTCAAGGCAGGGGGAGACCGCGTCTGCAGCCTAACAATTAATAGATGGCCACCATAGCTCAAAATAAATATAAAAAAAAAAAGATTCTTACATGCTCTGCTTGTGAGAGCAACTTTTCCTCTGCTGAAGCCTAACTCTCATTAGACCAGACTGACGGCTGAATGCAAACACTGTGTTGCATAATGGATTCAGTAAATACCATGGCTGGCAATTAGGAGTGCAATACATAATGTAGAGTCAGTTTTTTTCTTCTTTTTTTTAACAGATGCTGAAATGTCTGTCTTGCAATACTTTGTTTTAGACCAAAATTGCCCACTAATTGGACATTTTTAAGGGCCACTGTCAATTTCCAACCTTATCTCCATCTATTCAAATCAGGGAAATAATATGTAAAGTAACAACAGGTGTTTTTTTTTTAATGTTCTTTGTGTCTTGAGAGCAGAGACATTGCTTCAAAATATCGAAATATATTGTTTTTACAGGAACGAGTGACATCACTGGTTCTTGAAGAAAATTATAGATGTCTGATAGAAAATAAAAAAATAAAAAAAGATGTCTGACATAGTGCGGAGGAGAAAATCTTTCTAACAGACAACCAGCCTTTACATTTATCTCTCCGAGTCATGAGACTGAATATTTTGTTGAGAGAAAAGTGACCACCAGAGCAACATTCAAGCCGAAACAGCCACCAGCTGCTGCCACAGCGTCGACTGCTGCAGAGAGACGAAATAGAAAACTTCCTGGTGCTGTGTAAAAGCTATCTTTTCTTTTTTTAATTTTTTTTTCTGACAGAATATTATATACAATTTTGACAAATCTGACCGGAGCTGTAGCGACTGTTCCATTGATTGTTCCAAAAAAGAAGTTGATTTTTTTTTTTTTTTTGTGAATGTCCACTGGCTAGCAATGTCACACTGGAACATTGCATATATATATATATTTCCTGATAAGAAAAATGTTTTGTAAACGAAAATAACCCTCCCCAAAGAGACGTAATGCTGCTCACTCACTTTGTCTTTGAAATGTCTCATGAGACACGCACAATGCATTCTGGTTGTGTAATATTCTCCTTAGAGGAAAAGTTGGGTATTTTGGAGATATACACCCATTCCCCATGTTCCTTTGCATAATTAAAACCAGAATTTCACTGATTCTACAAGTCCTGAATTTTGTGGCGATTTCCCTTCAATTGGATTTTTATTATAATCGAAGATTTGAATCCTACTAGAAAAGAAAGACAAGAAAAAAACAACTCAACGCTGTAGGAAGTAATGTTTCCCTTTTGAAGGACTTTGAAATGAGTGTTGTGCTTAAGCTGTACAGTAGTTTTCAAAATAATTCCAGAAATAACCTACCGGTAGGCCCAATTCCATTAATCAGTTAGTGTGTTATCTATAAACTGCAGAGTAACATATTGACAACAAATAGAACTAAACTATGAGCTTCCTGTTGGGAAGGAGCAACTGAAAATCTGCCCTGTGCAAAATGTACCTGCTAGGAGCACAGGAAATGGGCAAACTACCCCTTAAAGAGTAGTGTAAAAACAAATTCCTCTATGTTGGTCATCAATTTTTTATATAACCATATTATAAATGGTAGATCCCTCCTTCAACACGTTCTATACAGACCATAAAACTGACTCTCAGGTTCCATAGTCAGGTCCGCCTTCACCTGAAATGCCTAGGCCTTACATCTGTATGTCCAGATATTGTATGTGTTGAAGAAATGGTCACAGCTGAAAAAAAAAAACTGTCACACTTACTCCACTGTGTTTTATCCACCTCGACCTGCTGTTCACTGGCACTGACATGAGTTTTGACGATATGTTTGTTGAGGGATGAACATCCATCTTTGGATGATGTAAGGCTAGTGAATGTTTTTCCAGGCTTACTTCCTTCAAATCTCAGAGTCCTTGCATCCAACGTGCCTACCCACTTTTACAGCTCCGGTAGCAGCAGTGAGAGGGTTTAGCGCTGCAACAAGCAGAGCGAGCAGCATGGTGCAAAGGTGGGAGGAGAGCCGCGTTTCAATTAAACGCTCTCCAACTAAAGTTGGCAAATAACGTTGAATGTGGTTGAAGCACAAAAGCCAGTAAATCAATCTGTATTGATCTATAAATGAATGTGGGCGATTCTGACAATATCTGTTGTCCGGCCGCTGCTTTATGCTGTATGAAAAGCTTCTCCTCCAGTTCATTAAATCCCCACAGCAGCCGCAGGAAGCAGTACTGCTACGATGATACAGCTTTTAAAAAGTGCTGCACTCCAGCGAATGCTTTTCTGATCTATATTTTATTAGTGGACGTCAAGGACATCAATAAACGCCCCATCCAGAGGTAATTTTTAACCGTCAAAGCAAGCAAGTGTAACTATACTCTTGATTTTAAGGGGAAAGCAGTATTGAGTAAATACTTAAAGGAATCAACAAGATGGTTTGGTGAAAGAAAGACACCTTAACCCTAACATTAGTCTGGCTTTCACACAATGCTGCTGGGAAATAACCCGTACATATGAGCATGGTAACCACGAGCGTATTGGAACACAGGGGATCACACAATGAAACATGAATGCGTGATATAGGCAGACAGGTCCTGGCAGATGAATAAATATGTGTGGGCAGGTTGCCACGTCCTTGCAGACATACTTAGCCTTTGTTCTCAGGAATAACAATGGGATGGGAACTGGGGATTTGAGTATAATTTGGAGTTTGAGCTCCCTAACTATGACTCAGTTATTACCATAACACTTGAAAGTAAGCGGAAAAAAAAAAATAAAAAAAGTATTTTTCTCTCTAGTCAAGTTAATGATGTTATTGCTGCAGGAATGAAAGATTAGTTGGGTAGTTTATAAAAATTCCCAAAGCAGAAGAGGCAACCTAATCCCCATAGAAATCTTCCGATTATATATATATATATATATATATATATATATATATATATATATAATCAGAACATTTCCTTCTTTAAGTCTGACTGAAAGCGATAAATCCATTATCAAAAGAGTTGTGGATTATTATAATAGTTGGCAATATATCAATTTAACTACTAATCGTTGCAGCTCTAACACACACACGCACAGACACACACACAGACACATAGGGGAGAAAATTATTGTGTGTTTGTGTAATTAATACAGATGGGGGAAATATATATATATATATATATATATATATATATATATATATATACAATGGTCAACACAGTCAGAGGAACAATCAACAATCAACCATCCCAGAATGCTTCAGTTCCCTGGTTTTTATTGTTGTTACATCAAACAGCTTTACAATAAAAATGCTGTTAATCTATGGGGCTAAAGAGTGGGAGGAACATTGAATAGCTGTCAAATATTCAAATATGCATTGTTCCAGCAAGCTACTTCCACAGACAAATAGTTGAAAAAAAGAAAAAAAACATATATATATTTTACTTATTTATTTACTCTAAAATGATAAGCCAAATGCTGGCAGGTCTCACACTGCAGTTTTATCCAAGAATTATTTTCTTTCCATAAAGAGTTTCAGCGGTTTATCCCACCCAGTTTATATCCATCTCTTCGCCTCCATCAGTGTATTGTTTGCGGAGAACAGTGGTGCCAAATCTAAAAGCTGAGTCGAAGCAGAGCTGTTGGCAAAATAGCTGCACACTGCAGGAAACCTTGAGCTCTGACATGTGGAAGTATCTCTGCAGAGAAGGGAGAGGAACAAAGGAAATGAAGACAAAGACAGAAATACACCAAGATGGAGACAGATAGAGATATTCTGTCGTTTCAAATTTAGATGATCAAATGGATTCCTATTGGCCGAGGAAAAGACTTGGATGACACCGGATCAATATCGTTCCTGTGTGTTAAGTGAGGAGCTGGAGTCTGAGTGTTGTTAGCCTAGTTTAGCTTGTTTGTGTAAAGCAGACACATACAGACGTATAGATTGACAAGTTTTTAAAGTTTTTTGGGGGAGTTATGTGATAGAAGCTGTTTTTTTATGAATCATTTTTGTTTTCCTTCTGCTAAGAAACACGAGCCCAGTGAGCTGTACAGGTGCAGGTGGACACAGGTTATTTTTTTTCTGTCTGCTTCCTGTATCCTTTACCCTATCTAGAAATGCAAGGTCAAAGGAAGTTTGCTTTATAAATCTTTCTTCTGATTTGTTGCCTTCTCAAGCCACCGAATATGAATAAAACAACCTTCAGAGCTGCAAGGTTACTCTACTAGCAGATCTACAGAAATAACAGCAACTGTTTTGATAAATAAATATTTATTGTTGTCTATTCTTTAATAAGAAAAAGGTAAAAAACAAAAAACAAAAAAAACGTTTGGAATATGTGGAGATAGATAATGATAAACTGAATAACTTTGGGTTTTGGACTATTTGTCACTTTCACGATTTTCTGACATTTTATAGATGAAACAACTAAATGGTAAATCAAGAAAATATTCAATAAATTAACTGGTAGACAACATGTGATAAAGTGTCCCAGGTAAACTGATTATTAATTTATGGGTCACTTGTCAAAAAGGTTGCACACCACTTTTTTTTACCTCCATGCTAAGGTAATTAGCAGTGATTTGTAATGATTGGAAATTGTGTCTAAGGCATAATTCAAATTGAATCTGTAATTTCACTGACTTTGTATGTAAATATTCCTAAAGGAAGAAATAGCATTTCACTGCTGATACACATCTATTCTGGCATTATTGTGATGGTTTATTCAATTAATGTATCCACTTTTAGCTGATTTGTTTTTGATTTATTATTTTTTAGGGCATCCTGTTATATTGGATGAAAGAAATAAATGTATTATCTATAGAGTATGTGTCTAAACTAGAATAAAATGCAAAAGCATATGTTTGCGATTTGGTTTCCACAAGACAGAAAGATAGCTATCGTGCTGTCACTTAGCGTAACCTGAGGCATTATTTTCTGCTGAAGTCGGTTTTATTTACAACTAGAAAGTCGCTGCAATTTGCTGCGCTCTTTAAATATATCCAGCTGTACAGAAGGTGAGACGGCACAGGAGTTTAAAAGAGCTTCCTCTGACCCACCGTGAAGCTGTTGGCAGCAATCTCAGGCCTCTCTATTATTGTCTATTATTTCCTCTCTTCTTTCCTATATCAGGGCACTTTTGTGTGATTTATTACTTCTCCAACCAAAAAAAAAAAAAAAAACCTATTGTCACATAAACTACGTAAAAACATAATCATGATTCGAGGTCCAGCTACTGGCCATTTCAGGAGTCTTAACCAGATATTATGGTCTCTATTAGACCCAAGAACTGACTAATTATGGGAATTGAGTTCAATACTTGGCAACCCATCACCATGACAACTCCATCTGCTGATAAAGAAAGTGAGATGTGATTTAAAGGTCTAGTAAGTAGAATTAATAGAAGCCTAAGTCAAGAATGTCCCCTAACTTGATAATGTTCTACAGTAGAACCGTTTTTTTTCTTTTTTGGGATGAGCCACCTTTGGATATTATACCTTTTCTCCTCGTCTAGGGACCCAATCACAGAACACATTAAACTTAGATTACATGTGAGATTAGGATAGACATTTGTAGCACCCAATAAATGGCTCTGGGATTTCGTAAATCATTCCTTCCAATACGTTGGCTGTGCTAGTCGTAAAGGAGTTGGAGTTCTCTCTGTCAGACAAACAATGTCATTATAAATCAATGTCTATACAGACAATTCTGTAAATAATACACAGATTACAATATATATGATAAATTGAATTGCTCTATTTTTACCAGATACGTTAAATTCATATTTTTAAGTGTAATGTCACTACAAATTTTATAGAATTTACAGCATTTTAACCAGTTTAACCATGTTTGAATTGATAATTTCATAATTGTAACCAAATCCTTCATCATTACCTAACCCTACAAGAATTCAACCGCCTCACATTGAAAAACATCACATGTTGTTATACACCTACTTGCAAGTGTGTTAGGCCCCTCTATGAGGCTGAGAACCACTGATAACATGAACATTTTTTTCAACCAGTCAATTAATTTTTACCATATGAAACCAATTTTTTTGATACTTTTTTTATATCAAGCAATTTACATCCTGTGATTAGCTCTGAATGTCGTAGTTTTCATTATTTCTCACACAAGACTGAGAATGCACCCACATTCACAGCAAATAATGTATGCATGTAAAAAAATAATGCTATATGCATTTCATGTGATGGGGAAGAGCGTGTTGGATGAAATTTTTGGCTGTCTTCTTCATTTGTTGTCATAAAAAGAAAATAAAAACACTGACATGATGTTTGTTTGGCTATGAAGTGACTGTGTGTGTGTTGTTGATTTTTACTTTTTTTTTGCTACATTCATTGCACTTCTTCTTCTTTAACTTGGATAAATTCCCAAACCTATTTGAATAAAAACCAAGCCACCGAGATTGAGCCCTCCCTGTTGCCTCTGCTTTTGTCTCTTCCCTGACACTTAATAACACGTTATGTGCTAAACCTCCTCTGCTGTTTCTTTCTGCCTCCCTCTATCTCTGGGGAAACAGCACAAAACAGAACCAAAAAAAAAGTATTTCCTTCCCGCAAACAATAAAGAGCCAATGCATTTTTAAAGTGTCCATCAATGAAAACAATTTTAAATCGCTTTTATGTGCCACTATGTATCTCCATCTGTGTGTGTGTGTGTGTGTGTGTGTGTGGACCTGTCATGCTTGACTGAATGGGTGGCTGGGTATGGGCAGATGAACCTCAGAAGATGGAGGAATTGTTTTATTGGTGAAACCAGCAAAAGCCACATTATTAAAAATGCACACGGATTTAAATGCTTTTTGCTAGTTTCGATGTTTTGATTTGTTGCATCATTCGCTGCATCTCTTTCTCTTTTTCTCTCTCTGCCTCCCCTTATTTCCTGGCATTGTGTAGTCTTTTGTCTAGTAAAGTTCTTAGGAGCATGGCTATCGTAATGACACTACTTATGCCAATAAATGTTTATTCTTTCTGGGTTTTAAAGGCTGCATTACAGTAAAGTTATTTATTTATTTTTTTCTGAAGAGCACCATATATTGATGTATTTGGTAAAAAAATTTTGTGATAGGTGATTTTCTCTATTAAGGCCTATTTCATAATAAATATAGCATATGGTATCATATCATATCATAGATAAACTTTGTTACGTATTTTTTTTCCAATCAATTATAAACATGTTATATGTTTTTCAGCTAATATCACTACCATATGTTAGGAAACCTTGTGATGAAATGATGTGTGGACAGCTGTAGCTTTGAAGTTATTGTATGTGAATGTTTGTGCATGTTAATTTTATTATTATTATTCACTACAATAGCACCACCTAATCAAATTTGACCCTGGAACACCACAGATCTTATGAATTTGAATAAAACATTCAGAATTCGTCGAAAGCGGATATCTCGTTTAATTTGTGAAGAGCGGAAAATGGAACTATCCGTGTAATTTTCATGGCAATTAGATGGAAGAAACACATATTTCTGAATAGAATTAAAAACATCTCATTTGTTATTCTCCTTCTTTTTTTTTTTTTACTTTGGCCTGTTCTGTTTGATGTGTTTACGATTCTATTACCATTCATAGTGGTTTGTCTCTATCTTTCAAAATATGACATTCCTTAATAAGAAAGTACTATATACAATTCCTTTAGACCTTCTACTTTTCTGCTTCTCACTACCTATATATGGTTCATGAATACATAAATAATATATAAACAATAGATGATCATTAATAATCAAACATATTAGTCAAAACTGTCATTGAATAATGCATTTTGTTGGAATCAAAACTGACAAGTGTTCGTGACATCCCTGCTGCTTCTTTACTGCCATTACTACCTTTTATTTTCTTTATGATGTCAATGCAAATTACAAAACGGCTGCAAATTGTTCCATCACTTCTGGAAATATGTGGTCCAACGTCTTGTCGTGTGTGACAGACTCATTATTTAGCTGGTAAGACTTAAGACAATGGCCATTTTCCAACAAGAGCTGGATGTTTACTATAAATGCACATCACATTTCAGCCAGGACAAAGAACACAGCAACTGTGCTAAATGGACTTAATCAACAAGTTCAATTTGGTGTAGAAATCCAGTCCCTTTATTTTCTCCTGAATCGCGGCAACAAATGAAATGCAAATTGGCAGTTATACTGTGTGTTTTGCTGTTTGTTTACCATTTCATTAACCAGACAATTAACAGCACACATATTTTACAGCCTGTTGGCATTCTTAAACTGTCAAGTAACATTATGTGGCTATGTGTGTGCGTGTTTATGTGTCTCATTTTGTAGTTTGAATTGCTTTTTGTCCTTATACAGCCTGGTGCAGACAAAATTAAATCCACAATGTTATTTTTTGACACTAGGGGTTACATTCAACTAACACAAGGCGGAGTTGATGATGTAAAGTGTAGGATCTTGGTAGTTGGCTTGGCTTTTATACAGGTCAGGCTCAGGTTGGGTCAGTTTCATTAGGCTTCTTTCTGGGCCTCCTCAATCTCTGCTTTGTCACAGGCTGAGAGGCAGACTCCCATGACCCACCCCCTCCCTCTGCCCGATGTGTTCAATACCTCTGAATACATGCGTGATACATATCAAAGGTATCAAATCTGTGAAGAAGAAGTAAAACACAAACTAGCAATGAGAACACTTCTCAAAGTCCCATTTGGGAATTTCTTCCTTAAATAAACATTTTTTTTTTAACAATGACAATAAGTGAAGTCTAAGTCTAATTTCGGGGTTGGCCGGCCAAGACAGCTACAATTATCCACCTCAAACACACTAAATAGATTGGAGAAAAGAAAAACAAAAATACAGCCCACTTTAAAAGCTTGCCATGTTCTTGTGGCCAAAGTTCAACCAGCTACAAATGACACCAGAGAATAAATCCACTAAGCCTCAGCTTGCCTTCTTATCAATAATCACACCCCATCTTTGACAAGAATCAGCTGATGAACCAGCCCCCTACACAAAGTGGTAGCATGTGTCCACTACTAGCGACACTGTAGATGAAGTGCACTAGTAGCTAATGAGGTAATGGAAGATGACACGCTTCTGCCCTTATGCCGTGCAGCTACAATATAATAACACATTGTTTGCGTGAAAAATACTTTTTGTTTTTCGTGAGTGACTATTTCTTGTGCCTGTCAGAATCCTTTCACTGTGCTTTTAGGCTACAGTTAAATGTTCCAACAATACCGACAATATTCTATTCTGTGACTGCGCATTTATTTTTGCTCATAGTCGCCGACTGTACTGTACAATTAGTTTTCATGAATTTTGTTTTCGGTTATTGGCGTTGTTCATTCATTTCCATCAAATGTATGTGTATGCACTTGCAAAATAATGTGTTTGTATGTGATGGTAAAACAAAAATAATATAGGAAACATAAAAAGCCTGTTATAGGTGTATATAACATAGCTATAGGAGTATTACACCTCCATGGAAAATGGAAAGGATAGATACATAGAATATAGTCTCCTTACAAAGGATAAAAGGAAAGTTTAAAATGCCTATTACTTTTTGTTTCAGGTCAGACCTTTATGTTCTAGACTTGGACAAGGCTCATTCTGGGCTTGATTTCTTATCTTTAAGGTTTTATTCTAGTCCTGTGCAGACCCCAAAGTCATTCATTCTGAATTAACATTTAAGACAGAGCCCAGTTCAAAGTAAAAACACAAAATGAAGCAGTTTCATGGAAAAAAAAATCCAAGGCATTACAGCATTGTAAGGTTAATATTTGCGAATATTTTTTTCTATTCTATTCATAAAAAAGCAAAAAAGCACCTACCTATGCAATGCATCCTACCTTCTAACACACTTACCCATACGTCCATACTTGTGTGTATAAGGTGGACCCTGGGTGAATCAGTGGATGGTGGACGGAAAGATGGATGACATAGACAGATAGATTGGACAAATGAAACCTGACCATGTGCTTTCATCAGATTTCCTGTGCGTCTCAGTAGGCACTTACATATTTCCTTGTCACATTACACCTCATCTTGAACACACACATTCATTTATCAGCACTCCTCGGTCTCACTCTGCTGCCCACCCCCATGTTGAAACTCTTATCTGGCCGCTTTTGATATCTAATCCATTACAAATAACTCTTTGCTTTAAATTACAATGTGTAATGTAAAGTCTGTAGGTTAGTCAAATTTGGCTGCGTAGCTCCATCCATTTCTGTCACATCTGATTACTTTTACTATAAAATCCATAAAATGGGTCCTCAGACAAACAATTTGGCTCAATTTTCTGTCTGAATTTGTCATCATTATAGAATAAAACTAAACTCTATGAAGGAGACATTGGTTGGTTAAAGTGGTAGATAATGATAAGCTAGAGCAAAGAATTGTAATGAAGTCTAAACAAGAATACAGTAAAATGTGCCACAGGAGGGAAAGCATCACAATTTCACAAACCACACAGTAATTTCCCAAGGTGATGGATCTTCCCTTATGATTATGTTATGGGAACAGAATATGAACAAGGAAAATGCTGGTCCTGCAGACAATGCCAGACAATTGGGGCTCTTCCCACCTATCGATCATTCCTCAAATCAAGATCAGTTCTTGAACGTTGAAATTTGCAACACAACACAACCCTTCTTCTCCATAGAGAAACATGTTAACTCACCAATATGATGCGTTGATTGGTCATGCAGTGCAGTTTTTATTTAAACTCTCTAAATGTTGTCTCTAGTCAAGCAACACATTTGGAGACCTACAGAATCAGAATATTTTTTGGGGGGTTGTTGCAACAACCTGTTTAATCATAAGATTCAAAGACTTTCCACAAGCCTCTCATTCAATTTTTTCATTTAATATCCTTATTTTAGATTCCCATTAGTCACTGCTTCAGCAGCAAACATTCTTCCTCCTCCTACAACAGTAATTTTCATGAATGTATAAATCCAAAGAAAACATAAAACAGTTTTTTCAAAAAAACTCTCTATTTAAATTGGCACCTTCGAAAACACGCAAACTGAAAACTGGTACAAGTGGGCCACTCCAAGAAATATGATTAAACCAAAATGAGAGAAAGCTGGAGCCCTCGAAAAGACAAAGGAGATTTAATGAGGATCAAACAGACTAACATTTTGACACATCTGCATCTTCTTCAGAGTGAAATGGGGGTCCCAAAATGAATGAGAGTCAAACACCTGTACCAGTAAAACAATCAAACTCTCAGGGTGCCCTGTAAATGATGATATACGCACACAAGGGGTTTGTGCTCTTTGCTCTTACACACACACAGACACACACTTATACACAGTGCAATATACACTATATTGCTGCTCGTCATTGGAAATACATTTCATAAAGCTCTCTGCGTACTGTATACGGCTAAGTTTATGCGGCCTACCACTTCATGGCCGAGTTGCTGTTGTTTCCAAACTTCCATTTATTTAAAATAATGCTGACTTTGAAATATTTAGAAGCAAGAAATTGCACAACTGAATTTGTTGCACAGGTGCTATGACAGTTCCACACGCTCCTGAGACTGGCCCATTCTTTCACAAATGTTTGTAGAAACAGAGTACACGCCAAAGTGCTTGGTTTTTTTACACCTGTTGCCAAGGTAAGTGATTAGGACACCTGAGATTGATCATTTAATCGGGTGGCCATATACTTTTGGCAATATAATGTAGTTAAAATTACTTAGATAAAGTAATGTTTGTTTTGTTTTATTAAGTTACCTATTATCTGACTTATAAATTGATAGGTTAGAAAAACAAGACTGAAGTTAATAATTGGCTATCATGGTCTTTCTTTGTAAAGGAGATGTGCTGTTTTCCAATCAATCAATCAATCAATCAATCAATCAATCAATCAATCAATCAACCAATCAATCAGGCAATCAATCAATCAATCAATTAATCAATCAATCAATCAATCAATCAAATGCTTTAAAATAAATCCCCTTTTTTTCTAATGGTTATATAAATCATGCTATGGATGATGTATGATCAAACCTCTGTAAAACATTCAGAATGTCTGATTCATATAGACGTGTTATGAATTAGGGAAAGTTAAATTTGGTTGCTAGCATTAATTTATTATCATCAATGATGATTATTGAACATTATTAAAATGAATTATTTAATTAATTTAAATTAATTATAATTGGGACACCACTGGAAAATCCGGACCAATAACCAATTCTAAAAGAGTCTTGTGTATCAGTCTTCACTTTGGAACACCACTATTCGTGAGAATATTTATATTCCTATAGTGTACAATGAAGGGGAGAGTTCATTTCTGTCAATCAGTTCGTCACAGTATGCGAGCATACATACTAGGACAACTTCTCTTTGAAAAATAACAGGTTTTATTGTCTTCTGCATATTAATTCACAGATTAAAATACTTCTGAATAAACAGATCTTATTATATACTATATCTCCTAACTACCGGTCATAGATAGACAACAATAACAAAAAGGGGGGGAGTGTATGCAAAGGTGAAGCATGCATAGAGTATTGTGTGTGTTGTATGTGCGAGTCAAAAGAATACCTTAAAGCTAGAGGCTACAGGGGGGGCCTGTCCTTCCTGCCATGAAGGAACTTTTATTGTCTTTGGGGCCCGTTTGGTCAGGCTCTCATTGATAAGCTTAAACTCAGTTATTTGATGATTTGCTTGGCACAACAGAAGTGAAGCGATTGGTGTATGGAATAGCAACTTAAGGGGATATTTCTGGCTCAGAGTGAGGAAAAAAAACTCATTTTGAAAAAAAAAAAAGAACACAGAAATGTCAGAAATCGACACGAGCTGATGAGATCTCGAGATGAGCTTTAAACCCTCCTTTGTGCCTTCATGACTGGTTATCAGGCACATGCACAGATGGTGCTCAAGCATCTGCTCTTTTGCCCTCTGATTAGATAAGTGCTCTTTATATATATATATATATATATATATATATATATATATATATATATATATATATATATATATATATATATATATATGGAGCATGTTGGAAATTCTCTCTTAAAAGCATGTTAGGCCAGAGTGGGCCTCTCCCTTCTTTACTTCCTTGCAGCCACCAAGGAATGAATGCAGCATATCAGACTGACTATTTGCAGAGCATCCTTGGGCCTTTTGTTTCCCACTATTGTGAAAATAAGACCTGGTAAATCTGATCTCATGTTTCTCCTACCCTTCTAACCTTTCTACTGTCTTTCTACAACCTCTGAACAGGGCCAAATTGGCAAAGGTCAAACTGATGAACTTTTACTTTTTGAGCACAAAAGTCTGGATTTACTGTAATAGTTCAAGCTGATTGACTTTAAACAGCAGAACTTGTTCGGATGAAACACACTTTGACAGCCTGATTGATTCCATGCCTGCAATGAGATAAGAACCCCCGCCCCCCCACACACACACGCACACACACATATGCTGGTTATTAATACAAAGGATATTATTATATTTTTATGTGACATATGTGCAGGGGAAAAAGAGATTCACACTGATATATGACACTATGACATGGCACAGGCACACTCTGCATTAGGAGACATTCAATATGATATAATAATATAACATTGTGAATTGTAGGTTCATATATTCATGTAATTGCTCCAATGTAGAATATGCACATAAACAGTATCATGTATGTGGTCTAACATACTTACATGGCAATTTCTTAAATTTACATTGTTAACTATCCAGACTAATTTTATTCAATTTGTATTATGAATTACTATTATTACAGTTCATAATTATTTCCCAGCTGACATGTAAGAAACTAAAATTGTTACAGACACTAAATTCTAAAATCTGCTCCCTACTGTGAATTTACAAGAGATTAGTTTCCAGTTACAGATGCTGATCCTCAGTGCCTGAAAATGAAACATTAGCTGCACCAATTACTTGTGAAATATATCCAACTCTTAAAATTATGCAATTTGCAGAAATTGCTTTAAGTCAAAAGATACTGCAGGTTTACACCCCTGGGAGCTCATTGGTGGTGTCGAAACCTTTGTCCATTTGCACTTATCAAAGGCTGCAAATCGATGTGCTCCAGCCTCTTGTTTCCCTCTGAAGTCACATTCTATCTACTTTTAAAGTGCAGACCTGAATCAAGCCAATGTTTAAAAGGAAAAAGGAAGAAAAAAATGTCATCACAACCTATAAAGTGTGATTAGTACATAAGTATGAATCAATGTCTGTGTGCGAGCAAGTGTATGTGGACAGTGAAGGGATAGAAATCATGTTTGTGTGTGGCTTTTAATTGAAAATAATTGAGTTACTACTGCTATGTAGTTCAAAGGGATCTCTTAAAATACAGTAATGGAACAGAAGCGTGTGGACGTTTTAACCAAAGTGTGCTTTCCCCTCAGTGTCTGTGCATCACTTTGTGTGTGTGCTTTGCCAGGCAATCACTCTTGTCCTCATCAAGGCTTTGCTGCTCACAGAAGTGTGTAGCTGTGAATGGACGGCAGCGACAATAGCTCCCAACAATGGCCAATACAGCAGAGGGACTACATCAAAGTAACAAAGAGGGGTATTCATTTCAAACACATTTTAGAATCTGAATGGATAATATATATACATATATATATATATATATATATATATATATATAATATATATTTGTGCTGTGGCTACAAGGTTGACCATCTATCACTGAAAGAGAACATTCACAGAGGTGACAGTCTACATTATTGTAACATAAACAAGTGAGAGCCATCAAAGCCCGTCATAAATGAGTGTGGATAGCATGAAATAAAAAAAAACCTTACAATAAGTATTGTACAATAAGTACGTGTTTACAGGTTCAGGTGCCAGGTGGTTCGAATGTCAATGTTTATGGAAGCCTCCAATAAAATATGAACCATTGTGAACCATCAGGCTGCCTGGTATTAGACTGATCTTTGAAGGACGCTTGACAGTGGTTGTGATTGTGTTGGGCTTCTGATGCAGAATCAGAAAAGAAGCAGCTCAACTTAACAACGTGGTGATTGGGGACTGGCGGAAGCTTTAGCCTGGAGAAGGGAGGTGCATTTACAAACCTATAATTGTTAATAAAGCTCAGATTCAAACTGAATGAATTGTTACACTAAATTCATTTTTCTCCTTGGTGTTGGTTTTCACACATTCAAGTGAACTCGAATCACTAAAAACTTCATGGGACCTTTAACTCAAGTGATTGGTCGGATGAATCTTGGGCAGGAGTGAAAGGGTTAAAACAGAGGAGAAGGTTCTTGAAAAGGCCATAAATATCAGCAAAACTTCTTATCCAGGTTCTTGTTTGTCTTCAATTCATTCTCTAGGTAGCTGCCAACAAAAGTTGATTTTCCTCAATTGCATCTCCCAGCCTGCAAAATGTAACTTGGTACCAGAGCAGTTTGGCACAAACTTGCAGTTTGTAGTTTGTCAAATGGGGGTTGGATATAAATCCCATCAGAAGTGCAATGCGCCAGAATTTTTTTCAGACCAGACTGAGACCATCTCCTCTGAACGGTCTTTGTATGATTGTTCTGGTCAATGTGTGATTGCTACATACTGTACAAAGAGGAAATCAAACCAAAACCAAACCAAAGTCCCATTCAATCTGACTTAACAGCATAGGTCTGAAAACACCCTAACAATTTATCGCACATTCCCCCAAATTAATGCAGTGGCTCCTTTAGAGGTACAATAATGCAGACCTTCATGTGGAATAAGATGTTATTTCTTTGTTACTTGTTGTCCTTAGTTAACTAACTCAAAATACAACTGAGGCCCACATGTGGTCTGTGACACACTTGAAGGTGGTTCAAAGTGTTCACTTGACTGAAAGTAACACAATCAATGCCCACAGTGAAATAACTGACAATCGAACTTTTATTAGCTGTGGATGCGAAGAAAATGGACACAGCCCTTTGTAGCCACCAGATCCAGTCCCTCAGACAGCAGAATGGTCAGTGTCCAGAATTAAGGAGTTGGCAACCTTTCCCCTTCCAGAGGCTCTATTTCTGCACCGTACCAGAAGTCGTGACTCAGCAAGGTGACCAACTCCCTTCTTCTGGGCACTGACCATTCTTCTGACCACCTTGGTAACTTCCCACTTCTGGACACCAAACAGAAAAGAGAGTTGACAAGAGGGAGGCTCATCAGACAGGCAGGGGGTCAGGCATTATTCAGGTTCTCAAGGGGTTGTCCAGGGGTTCAGCACAGAGCAGATTTCTCCGTCAAATAGAAGGTCCCTCACAGTACAGACAGCCAACATCTCACGCCTCCCTGTATGAAATGTTTTGAAGCTTCTGCAAGCAGTGCGTCTAACAGCAGCTATAAACTGCCAGTGAGGCACTTGTTGTAGGCCTTTTTAACTGAAAAGGCAGGAACTCATGCATAAGGGTTAGAACAGGTAAAGGCCACATCCAGTACTAGTGATTTCTCACTTGTCTTATCTACCGTTTTTGGCTGTCACAGACCCAATGGTTTAAACAGATTGGAAGTCTGACCTAATGATGTAATGATGATACTTCAGTCACCATCGTTATTGCAGTTCATCCCTGAGGGGAACAAGAATGTCTGAGCCAAAATGCATGACAATCCATTCTTAGTTTTTAAGACATTTCACTCCAAAACAAAACGATGGACCTCATGCTGGCGTCATTAGGATTCATCCTCCTGACTTTATGGATTGTAAGTTGATATCCCCAAATTTCACTGAAATCCATTAAAGAGTTGTCAAGACATTTAAAGGAAAATATTATTCTTACTTGTAGTAAAATGCATGGTTAAAAGAAAAGTATACTATGTCCGCTCTAAAGGAAATGTAATACATTTAATATAAATGACAGACAGCTAGGAAGGAGGAGTAGAAGCCAAGTAAACACTGTCCTAGGCTTCTGTTATGCTGCTAGAGAAGAACCCCTGAAAACAGAGGACATCTTCAGGTTTCAAATTATTCCCTCTCTTCTACTACAATTGCTCCCGGTGTACAAATTATTACAATATTGAAACAGTCAAACTATATGGTCTCATGCTGCAAATTTTATGGCCACCAAACAAGGTTATTTTTGATATTCAACATAAAAAGAACATATATTTCCCCTATATTTCCCACTTTAATTTATCTCCCATCCTCCTCTTCTTTCTCATCTGCTCCCCAATAACACTATCCTAAATACAAGCTGTCCATTTCCCCTCATTTCCATTTCACTTAGCTGAGAGTGGTAAAAGCTTGGCATCACTGGAGATGTTTTAAAGAACGTAATCTCTTGGGATGCTGTGTTGTTGTGTTTTAATGGCTGTAGTGTTACGATGTCGCCATAGTCTGGTTCTCCAACTTAAATATATATTTCGGCATCTTCCCTCAGTGCTCAACAGACAAGTGTTATCTGTTCATAACTTGTTACACAGTCAAATATTATCACTTTGTGAAGTTGATGTAAGTAATTTATTAGCAAATAGTTGTCTGTGCACACATCTAGCAGACACTGCTGGTTACCGGTTTTCACTAAATCCTGAGAAAAATATAACTGCTAAATTGCCTTCAGGAGCTAGTTGGGAGTCATTGGTGCCTGCCAGGTATTAGTACATCAGCATTATGGAGTTGATGTAGGTGAAATATTGCAATAACAGTCCTTAACTATTATGAGGTCAATGGTTAAGTGTTGCAGTGAAAGCAGGGGTTTTACTGATGTATCAGTGTGTACACACTATGTGACCATTGTGAGAGGCATAGCGCGTTTAGTTTCAACTAATTTATACAGAGTAAACTAGTTTAGCTCAGCAGATGAAATTGAGGGGTTGTGACATTATCAATGACAGAGAAAAGAAAATCAAATTTTTTTTGAAATTTTTTTCTCCCATCTTTGTTTTTTTTTTTTTTAATTATTGGATCATTTGATTTTTTTTTTTAAATTAAACTATGTGAGAGGTTTAAAGGCTAAAAGCACCGTTTGGTCCAACCTATTTTTTTTTTTTATAGTTCTTAAACATCTAAACTGAGACATGAGTACATGCTGTTAAAAGGTCAAAAGAAAAATGGTCAGGAATTATCAGTTTCATCATTAAACACGTGTTGTTACTGTTGTTGTAAATATTATCCATTGAGTAGAAAATACAATATGTTCCCCTTAAATGAAGATTATGCATTAAGTAGCATCAAATGGAAAAACTCAAATAAAGTATGAGTTGAGCTCTCATAAATTAAGCCAGTTTAGTGAGTTTCAATTTGGGTATAGTCTTTTCATTGTTTTCCAATTAAACTTTACAAAAAAAGAACAGATCAACAAACTACTGACTAAATCCACAAGCAGAAGCACAGAAATGGGAAGCCTGGGCTTCCAACAACATACTGCTGATGAGGCAGTGCTCCCCTTGGTCTTCTCTGTTTCACCAGATAAAAAGCGTGGAGTTGTGAAACCACCCAGCCACAATGAAGTGCCTTATATCCTTCCATCATAACAGCTACTACTTCATTAGCTTCCTGTAGAAGCACTGTTTGGCAGAAACTGTTACTATTTGATTGACAAAACACAACCTGCTCCCTTAAGAAAAATGGGATTCATTAGTTGGAATAACAGTCCATGGGCCAGATTCACTAAGATCCCTAGTACATACTGTATATATCCAGATGGTTGAGAGCTTCACAACATGAACACACATCACTACAATTCTGCAGCAAAAGACAGATGGAGGAAGGGTTTCCATTAATTGGTTACAATAATAGTGATGGAAATAAAACAAATAATGCATTCAGTAAAGGGACATCTTGCCTTTTTTTTAACCTGTACCCTATTTTTTATGATTTAGTGTCTATTAGCATGATCTGAGCAGAAGTTTGTATTTGACCAATGCTATTTCAGCCATAAATATAATAAAACTCACCTCGTATGTGGTCACATAGTTAGGGAAATTATGACACATAACAGCATTTGCACTGCAGTGTGTTTCAAGGACAAAATATGAGACAATCTTGACAAGAAGATGTGCAAGCATTGTTTCTATTTTTTTCTCCAGAATAGCTGAATCACCAGGACAAAGTTCTGTCAGAGGAGCCACAAATATCCAGTAAAATGATCATTGAGCAAGTTTTTTAAGTGAGATCCACTTTAAAATGTAATGGGTTTGTCCTTGGCCTATTCTACACCCTACCAACGAGACAAAAAAATGGCACCAAAAACAATGGCTCCCTGTGAAGGAGGAATACTAAAAAGAAAAGAAGATTTTCATTTATCACAGGACTTGTCTATACCTTCTAACTTCCCTGTTTGACAGTTGGATATTTATAAAAAATATATATTTTTATATTATATTTTTTATATCTGTATAATAACACCAAGTATGGAATGCGCAAGCCATTTGACAAATACATATAATTGGTGATGAGTATGAATGCACCACTAAAGGCTGTAAATAATTGGTGTGCTCCAATCCTCTTTCTCTCTGTAGTTGGATGTCCTTGATCTGAAAAAGCACCTAATTCAGCTGCGCCTTGCTGATGGATGAGGGGAGAACCTCTTGTACTACCTGTACATGATCAGAGGTTTGGTTGGAATTTTATGTGATAAAGCATCCGTCAAACAAATGAGGGTCAAATTTAGAGATAGATGAACATTAGTCTGAACCAGGAATGTGTCTCCCTATGTTCCAATTAGAGGTTTGATTCTCTGCCCGGATGGATCAGTGGCCCAGTTACATTTTTTTTGTAATAATAATCTTTGGTGTGGGGTGTAAGCTATTCGGTGTGATAAATAGATATTGTGTTTTATTATAACATTGTCATCTGAATACTGACTGATACATAATACAGTTACGACAATATTACAAACACACACATTGCCAAATGAATGAAATTGTATGAAAAAAAAATTGATGGTATTACATAAAAAAGCATTTATAATTAATTTTTCTATATGTAATCTGGTTTTAACTTGGTCTCATGCCCATGAATTTAGAATTGGTCAAACCCATACCAGGCTCAGACATAATGTGCTCAAGCATGGATAGCTTGTTCTATCGGGCCCAGTCTAATACAATAGTTGTATCTATTACAGTACTGGGGCACTATTGGGGTAGACCGTGCAGACCAAATATGCTCAATTTACCAGTCAACACTTTAAAAAGCGTCATAAAGCTTGCCATGTGTTGAAAGTAAATGATTTATTTAACATAATACTCATGGTAAGGAAGTTAGCATTTTTTTTTCATTCTAATTCATCATCATCATGTCACAGATGATTTGGCATTGCTAAAGTTAGCTGAAGTTAACGCTAATTTCTTAATGAAAATATTAAAAAAAAACTCACATTAATTAAGTAATACAGTCCTGTCTCAGACTACATGCCTGTTGCCAACTAGCAAATAAAAAAATGTTAGCAGCTGGCAAACAGTGGATATATATTGCCTGTTTATATTGTGTTTTAAATGGTGTTTGCCCTCATCGGGAAGGGTCAACATAAATTTTTGCACAGCGCATATGCCATATGTGGGTATCTATGCTGCCCAATGTTTCTGAATTATATTTACAATGAGTGTTACACACTACAAAAAGTCAGTCATGTTCAGTGCACCCAAGAAGTTTTTCAAATTGTAACATGAATGTAAACAATCAGCAGAAGTGTGAGGCTTAGATAGAGTGACAAGGGCGCATGCAACAAAAGAAAAATGTGAACAAACTTCATTTATTGTAAATTTGATTTTACTAAAATAAGTTGCGAACACTAATGTATCAATGCTCTTGCTTGGTTCTGTAGTCCTAATGCTGCAGCTCAGTGAGGTCCTCTTTGCTATTGGTTTCTGATATGAGGCCGAATCGCTATTGCTTTGTTTCACATTTTACAGCAAAGGTTGTTAGATTGAAGTAACCTTTACTGTTATACTCAAACTGTGTTACTGCAACATTATAAATGCCACATGCATTTCTTCGCTGTTTCTGTTGCAAAACCTTGTTTTGTGAGGGTTTGCCTTCATTCTGTCGAAGTGGCAATACTTGTTTGTTAATTATGCTCAAAGAATATTATAAACATAAGGCTTTAGTAGTAAAAAATGTTTTAAATTATGTCTCTCTCATGTATTACTGTAATTTGGCCAAACAGAATAATTGTGAGAATATAATGCAGAGGACAATTAACAATGATATGAATGGATAAACAAAAATTACTATGAAAATAGACAAGACATACAACATTTTTCAGCAAGTCTTTATTTGAAATTGGCTTGTCGACAACAGCACCACTTAATTATACTTTTTGATTCAAAATAGATTTATGTTCTTAATTTAATTTCCCCCTTGGCTAGAATAATTGCTGTGACTATCTACAACACAGAAAGATAATCACTCACTGTGGTAATATATTTCAGTCGAGGGAAAGACTAAAAACTAGTCATCCAACCTTGATTTCTACAGATGTGTATTTCCCCTAAACAGAAATCTAAAATCTCCTCATTGGACAATGCTGCTAATGTATTTAAAGCAGGTACCATGACTTCTCCCACCCCCATATTGTAGCCCCATACTGAGTCAAAAGAGCTGCATTGGAACAATCCAGACTAATATAAATGTGCTGCCAAATTCATTTTTAGTCCAATATATGTGAACAGTAGCAGCACTTTATGTTCTAAAACAGGGTAAATACCTCCCCTTCTCCCCTGTAAGTAAAAGATGGAAGCAAAAGTCGGTTCTAACTCAACTTTTGGAAGGAGTACACAAAGAGACCTTGAGAGAACATTACACAGAGGATGTTTGTAGTGAAAAAGCAGTAGTACGGGAGGACAGGGCAACAGCTATGGGCACCAACATTTCTGACCATAATGCGGATGTGAACACTTTGGACCGTGTGAATTTGGACATTTATGACCATAGAAACTGCTGTTTAGTGGTTGACAGGGTCACTGTTCACCTGCATATCAAACTGTGGTTTTTGGAGTTTGCTCAACTGTTATTGGAACATGTAGTGAGAAGAAGCTTAAGAATGGCCAAATAAAATAAAAGGTATCCCTGGTTCTGCAGCAGAATATTTATATGATGTTTGTTTAAATAAAAAAAAAAAAACTTGCCATCATGAGTTTGATTCTTCTAAATCAAAAAGTCGAGTTGCACTTATATACATGAGCGGCATTTCTGTCATCACACACACTCACAAACTATTCAATGGCCTACATGACTGTCTAATCTGTATAATTGTGAACTCATCTGTCAATGAATGAGTAAATCAGTTAACATTTAACAAAACAGATGAAAGATGAGTCAGCAGCATTCAGCACTAACTGATGATGCCAAGTCCTCTCATGCAAACCCACTCATTCACACACTTACACACACACACACAACCACACACACACACACAAACACACACATAAACACACAGAAGCAAAAACAAAATCACGCAGACAGCCCCGCTCCTACATGAATACTTTGCTGCATACAAATAACCTTGCTGCTGTCGGAGCTCTTCCATTTGAGAAGCAAATGTTTTTTAAAGAAGCTGATGAGCGGTGTGATGAATGAGATGAGCGATGATATACTGTATGCCAGAAGCTGATAAGGTGTGCTGCGCTAACAGGCGACAGTGCTGAAACAAATGATCCAGTCCCACAACAATAAAAACAAAAATCGTATCAAAAAAGATAAAAAGTTGTTCTGCTGCCATATTTATCAAATGCATCCGTGTTTTAAATGTATGAATCGGAATTCCAGAATTCCATCGAGGCTGATATTCATTAGGTAAATATCAGCCAGTAGAGCTGTCCTCTTCTCATAGGATGGATACCATGCTGGTTGATTGATTTCATTTTAATTCTATCATTAATCAGAAGCAGGCTGCTTGTCGAAGAGAACAACCTTAACCTAATGCAGCACAGGGATGTGATTAAGTGTGCACATATGCATTTCTATAAATTATTCTATACTAAGAAGAGTTAGAAACTCTCAACAGAGCATAAGAGGGCACATTGAGAAAAGATAAAACAGAAATGTACAGACTTCAAGAATAAAATCGTTATTCATACGAATAAAGTCATTCGTTTCAAGAATAAAGCCTGTATTTAAGAGAAGGATTTTATTATTATTATTATTTTTTTTTCCTTAAGACTCATTTCATTTCAGATTTCCCCCTAATGCTACAGTTCAGCAAGTAGAAACGGTAAGGCAAAGCTGAATAACCAAATATACAAAAACCCACCTAATTATCGTGACATGAACGCGGTCTCACATAACAGAGATCCTTATATGTTTTATTTGTTAAAATTGAAAGTAGATGCGACACTGCACTGTCTATCTTTAGACACGTTGGAATGAATAAATCATAAATAAAGATATGGTGAATCAATTATCTGATTTAAAAAAACAAGCTGAGCAACTCCTGTTAACCCATGCTGCTTCACAATGTCATCAACTCAGTCTTTTTTATCGATAAAACCCTAGCAGCAGACAAAATTACATAATGTAGTTTAGCTTTAAGAGGCATTTCACCATTGTTACACAATAATCACACAATATGAGGAGTCTCTCAATAAAATTACGTCTTCAGTGCTCTGTGGGCCACTTTTCATGATTATGATTCTTTAGGTGTTCATTGTTCAGGAGGTTAAAATATGTTCAAAAGTGTTGCTTACACTGGATAAAAAGTCATTCTTTGACAGTAAAAGATGCCATTTAAAGATTGTAGAAATTTATTTAATATTCTTAGAAATTGACCTATACAAATCAGGATGGGTCAGCGGCAGGCTCCATCAATTTGATCCTTTTTTAATGTCACTCGTGGGTTTCCAGGCCTTGGAACACTTTAAATCACTACAGTAGTCCTTTAAAACTGTGTCACCACACCATTCTTTTAAATTGAATTTGTATGTAACTGGTAAACTTGTAACTTCCTGTCTATACGCTGCGAGGAAAGAGGATCTGAGTGGTGTTTGACATTTATGATTTAATTATAATCAGAGGCTAGATTATTAGACCTCTGATCTTAGATTATTTTGACATATCTAGCCTACTGTCACTTTAATTACAACCAATTTTAACCAGAATCCTTCAATAGTAAATAATGTTTGAGCTAGTAGGACGGGCTGATTGTGATTTGTTGTAGAAGATGGAAAGGCACAGATCAAACTAATTACATTATCAACAGCTCTATTCCAGTTATGTTGGTGCCAGCAAACTGTGCCTGGGAGAAACTGTAAGGTTCCCTGTAGCTGGCACACCTACAGGTGTACCATCACTATTAATGTCATTTGTACCTGAAAACATCAAGCCAACATGTTCGTTGGGAGAGTCTTTCTCACAAATATGACACTCTCACGGTTGGTCTCTATGTCTAGGTCTATCCACCAAATTTCAGACCAAAAAAACTCAATATAATAATATGATTATCATGGATTTTTGAATAGTTATTCATGATACATTGATTCTAAGTCTAATAAATTCTCACCTCAACCAGTGGGCCAAAACTTTGCCTATCTCAGCATAAAGCAGATTGTTACCACAACTTGGTTCAGTAACAGGATGAGTTTGAAAGAATGTTTCAGCACTGCTTCAATAGCTAATAATAGTACCATATATATAGTTGATGGATGCAGATTGGCTTCAGCAGAGTCCCACGACCCTAATGAGGAATCAACAGGTATAGAAAATGAATGACTGACTGAAGAATGAAAAATGTCCTGTAGAGCAGCAGAATCTAAAAACGTGTGTTACCACTCTGTATATTACTTCAGAACTGTATTGGAGTCTGAAATCTGTAATTGTTTTTTTAATTGATTGTCCTCCTTTTTATGACACATGTGCTTCCCAATCAGTGAAAATATTTCCATGCCGACCTCCGACCTGTACTATAATAGAGAATTTTTCAAATCTCAACAATGAATTCTGTCATGAAAAAAGCTTTTATTGATTTTTTTTCTTTAACTGTACCCTTGTCTCTCTCACAAGAGGACACAAATTAAGACCTGGATATTGTAAGTGGGACGAAGGCATGTTGGAAATGTGGGAAAAGCACAGAATTATTTCCTGAAATGAAATCCAACCCAGCCAGGGACTACATCTGCATATGCCTCCCTTATATCCCCCTCATTATCCCATCAACCCATAAACTGTAAGGACACGATTAAATACATGTTCATCACTTATTTTATTTGTTCTTGACACAAGTACAACAAACATCAAGAAGCTGACCACTTAATATGCATTAACATGGAACTAATAAAAAATAAATAAATAAATAAAAATAAATTTGACAGGATTATATTTCACTGTGATCACAAGCAAATACAGACTAATTAGGCCACTCTTGGACAGAAAAGTATTGCTTGAACTCTAGCAAGATAGATTTTTCGAAAATTCAGCTGTCTCACAAGGTGATGTTATTACATGCAATACAAAAAACGTCTTGTTACAGTACCTGTCCCCTCAAGCAAATAATTAGTGGACATAAGGTATGACCTATCCTGTAGCCCTGTCACTTAAACTCACTCACACAGGTTCCAGGGTAGAGAGCAGATTGTCCTTCATCGAGGGGTGATGTTGACACAAGGTCACTGAGCATTTTTGGATCATACTTTCAATGAATCAATCATAAAAGATAGGTGTGTTATATTTTATAAGATGGCTGTAGCCTGACATAATATATTAAGCTCTATTTTGTTGTATATATTGTAATTCATGTAAACTAGTGCAGTGCCCATAGGTAGTATGTATTCCTGTAGAAACCTGTATCTCAAACTATGAACTGTTTTTACATTTTTTTGATAAGCCATGTAAAAAAAAATGTGCAAGCTATATCCAAAAGTTGATGTTAATCTGACAGTCAGAGAGATACACAGCCCACAGACACACATAAACTCCTTTCTTTATAGTTAGACTTAAAGTACAAAGTGTTTATTGACTGTCTCTATCATTCTGCTGCATTTACTTGCTACTTGTCCATATCTTAGAGATGATCTCTGGCTAAAAGCTGTCAGATTTGAGCATGGATGCTCTTTTCATACATTTTATTTTGATACTGTGTAGCCCCAGCTACATTAAGTCTCATTCTGGGTGAACTGTGGATTTTTCTCTTTATAGATATTTTTGATAAACCCTAATGAAAGTAAAAAAAAAAAATGCTGTACTGAATCCACAGAGACTAGGAATAAATACAGTCAGCAGAATAGCAATGCTGCTATAGGTGCCTGTTTAGTAATTTTCATTCAAACAACATTTTGTTGTTTTGTGTGATGAATGTATTTTGGTAAATCACTGACATCTTTCCAACAGAGCTGCAGAGAACAGATATAACAACACACATAGAGCCACAATGGGCACACATATATGGAAAATACACCATCTTGAAAGAAACTAGTATTGTATTTGCCCTTTATGTCCTCAATGGCTGCGGAACTTTTCCACCACAAAACTTTGTTCTAATCTTCAGACTGTAATGATGCTACATACGCGGCATAGCTGTCAGAGGAGGAAACGGGCAGCAATCAGACGAACAGCGAGAGAACATGTTGCGCATCATTAACCTCTGTCATGGAGACACAGTGTGATCTATCTCTGTCTCATTGTAAAACCGGGCCTTCACACACCGCAGAGCTGTTTGTTTTCAACGTGTTAATCAATAAAAACGCTGTAGCTTTAACTTAGTGTAGCTTCCCATTAGAGCCTCACTCCACCATTCAGAATTTAGGCTACTTAAAATAAAAAAAAAAAAAAAATCACCATTATGTTGTGCTGTAGTCAAAGAATCATTTCACATGCACAGCCGCTATTGATTGTAAGTAGTGTTGGATTTAAAAACGACATTCATACAGGAGTAAAGAATGTGTTTTCTTAATGTACTGGATTGATTTGACATGGCTGAATGGTCCATTTCTTCTTCTATTGTGAAATATTAAACCTTTCTTGACCACAGTGATTCCATTCAATCCAGTTTTATGTGAAGTGGTGCCTGATGACCTCTCTCCCCGTGTCCCGTTCATGGTGAAATGCTTCTTCATCAGCCGGGTCTCGATCATTATCATCTGCCTACACACCCTCCCAGCCAGGCCTCATCAACTTCACGATGCTCCTAAATTGAATGTCTCACATGGCCGGCGGTACACCCTGTCACCTGAGGAAAATCTCATCCCAGGTTAATACCGTGCTGTAGGACTTATTGAAAACCAGAAAACTCCCACAATATCTACTTAAAGGAGTCATCCAGGTGTAGCCTCTCCACACACCCCGCCGTGTGGAAGAAGAAATGGACGCTCCATCTTGGCTATGACATTTATGATGAGATGTTTGTCAGATCGGTGACTTGACTATTCCTGATTGGAGTGTTATCTACTCTCATCAAACTGTGCTGAAATGGAGACTTGAGTGCCATCCGTAGCCCAAAACACCTGCTTTAGAGGCTATCACACCATAAAATGGGTGTTATCTCTGGTTGTCATCCTCATAGATATGGGTTAGAAGGAGCCTGCTTAAAGGCTGTTACCAGCTATGCTGTTTTAGTCTTCCTGTTTTTTTTTATTATTATTTTTATTATTATACTTCTTAAAAAATGTATTATTATCTTGCATGTTAACATGTATATGGGAAATAACATGTTTTGTTCTTTAAAAAAAACTACAATTTATATCTACAAGGTATACTAAACCCCTTTACCACAAGTTAAAATAAAAGTTCCAAGTCTGGTTTTATGTATACAGAAGTTCTTTGTCCTTTGTCAAGATAATCCATTCACCTGACACTTTAGGCATATGCCTTGGGCACATTACAATAAAAGGAATATATCTCATATGTGCAGTTGTATCACACAACATGACGCCGCAGATGATGTAAGTCCTGATGGGGCATGCAATTGGAATGCTTATTGCAACAATGTCCACTAGAGCTATCTCTAATGTTGTTTCCAAGAACTTGACAGTACATACAGCTTCACCACTGCCAATCACATTTAACTATACCAGCCCAAGACCTGCATCCAGAATCTTCAACTACAAGATGGTGTGAGATCAGCTGAGCATCTGATGTAACAGTTGATTCACACAATTTGTTCCTCACAATTTCTGCACAAACCATAAGAAATGAATTGGAAACGGTAAAAGGAAGATCATCATGCTCATCACCGAGATCTCGACCTGAGTGCAGATCATCATCGGAACCGACTTGAGTGGGCAAATTCTCATCATCAATGGCTACTGGCATTTTGGAGTAGTTGCACCCCCACTACCTGCAAGTTATTTCCCCACCACCTTGCATGGAGAGAACTTACATGCTTTGTGTCATCTTTTGTGCATTGTATTTTTTTTTAATCAACATGGTTAGCCAATTCATGTGTTGAATCAGGCAGGTTCTTAAGCAAATGTTTTATGATTTCTAAGAGATTCCAGTATGTTTATTTATGACGAATATTGTAGATAAAAATATCCTCTTGAAGTATAAATAACATTGATTCTAGAAAACATGTCTTTGACTCATGTCTCTCTCTCTCTTTACGCCTGGAGTGGGGCTTCTCTGTTTAAAAGCAAACAGTTATTTATATTCTGTTTGGTAAACTTTATGATTGCCTTGCCACTCTATTTTTGCCTTCCGCCAAGGAGGTTATGATTTCGCTAGCATGCAGTCTGTCTCTCTGTTTGTTTGTCTTGTTTGTTAGCAAGACAACTAAAAAAAATGGCCAGATTTTCAGCAAATTTGCAGCAAATGTTGGGAATGGTGCCATGAACAGATGATGACATTTGGTAATAATCCGGTAGAAATCCTGGTAAATGAACATTCGAAGAGGCGCCATCATTTGGGTTGGTGGTGATATCTGGCACCTGGCATCTATCTTTCTATCTATCTTCCTATCTATCTTTCTATCTATTTTATAGAGTGTTGTATGCTGCATTTCTCCAAACTGGCACATGATATGAATAGGTATTCCCCCCTCAACAACTAAATCCATCTCCAAATGGGCACTCTGCTAGTTAAGAGTAATCATGTGTGTGCAGTGTAAAAGAGATCACTAGTTGTGATGAGAATTATCACCCATTCTGCACCACTTTAGAGCTTTTCTATTTTAATGCATAGTGTCTATTTTAGGTTTACAAAAACATGGCTGTTCAGTTACTGCAATGCATGGGGCATGGTGTGTTTCTGCCTCTAAAATCATTAAAAAAAAACATAAACCAATGAAAGATGAACACATATCCTGGCAGTTACACATTAGAGATGGTAGGCCACCATACAGGAAGGTGAGTCTATAATAACTTGAACTGTTTCAGAGGGATTAGGGGGATACAGCTTGCAGTCAAGCATGTAAATTAAGAATATTACTCAGGTTTTGAAAGTACCATAAGTTGGCAAAAATATTGATTGTATTTACATGGGAAGGACCCTTTTTTTTACTGTACACCCTTTTCTGAATTCATTGGGATACTTTTGTGAATTTGGGTTGCTTATGTTTCGGGGGAATTGTATCTAATAAGAAGCTGCCATATTAGCTATTAACATGGATCCAAATGAAGAAAAAAATAATGGTGGAACACAGGAAGCAACAGTAGTCTAGTATCAACCTAGTTTCCACAAAGAAAAAAAAAGAAAAACAGCTGTAATGTAGCACTTGATAAATGTAAATATATGAGGTGCAGTATTTCACCATAATTTAAGTTTAAAATGTCCAAAAAAGAAATCTTTACTATCATCTGTACTGGAAGGATGAAGGGTTTTTCAAGGACTTCTATCTGCCTGGCTAAAGCTCCACCTTCTGAAATTAGTTTTTATCATTGTTACCCATGGCTCATCTTGTCCTGTGATACCACTTCTCCCTAGTGTTTCTGTACTTCCTCTACCTGCCATCAGAAAGCAACCATAAATTTGAAAAACTCTGGGTTTGCAGGCAGTGATTCTTTGAAAAAAGCACATCTTTATAGTAGTGTTATAAATGTATTTCATGAGGAAGAAGAGTGCAGTAGGAGGTGAAATGATATCCCCCTACAAGATAGGATATTACACATTTCTCATTTAAGAACACAGATCCATAAGGACAATCACAAACACCAATGTGACTCTATCTAAAAATAAATTAATTATTTAACAAATAAATAAATAAATACATTGCCACAAAGCCACTAATAGCATAAAATGACATATTCATTTAAACCCACGCTACACTTTAACATATTGATGCCCATCACTGCAGTTGCTATGCTCATAAATGTGACGGTCAAATTGTTTAACAACTTTAGTTTTAAGCAAAAAATTTAGGTACGAAACCTGAAAATTCATTTCTAGAAAAAATCATTCATGCAACAACCTCTCTCTTATCCAGAAATATGTTAGACTTTATCACCCAAAAACCTTGACTACACAGAGTTGAGTCCAGGAGGCGGAGTCACAGTCCTACACGCTTCTCTGCATCTCCCTTAGAGCAGTCACCCACTCAGAACTACATAGAGACGGTGATGTCCCCCGACCACTTCATTCACTTAAATCATTTAAATCCTTTACATCCAACAATAGGAGACGAGTCACCCACAGCAACCTAATTAATATTAGCACTAATTCAGCGATAAAGCAATAGGACTGGGTCATGAAATGTGGACTTTTAAACATTAGATCTCTGTGTTGATAAATGATATAATTTCAGATTAGAATATTGACTTGTTCTGTCTTACTGAAACCTGGCTGCATCCTGATGAATATGTCAGCCTGAATGAATCCACTCCTCCCAGCCATATTAACATTCATATTCCTCGTGACAGCGGCCGAGGTGGTGGAGTTGCAGCCATTTTCAACTCCAGTTTACTGATCAACCCTGAACCGAAGTGTAGCTACACATCATTTGAGAGCCTTGTGCTTAGTCTCTCCCACCCAACTTGGAAATCACTACAACCAGTCATATTTATCACTGTGTACCGCCCTCCGGGCCCATATTCTGAATTTTTATCAGAATTCTCAGAGTATCTCTCGAGTTTAGTTTACTGGAGTCAATCGGCTTTTCAAAAAGTGCCCACCCATTGCTTTAACCAGACCCTTGACCTTGTTCTGACATACGGCAACAATCCAAAGTTCCTCTTCAGCATGTTAGCTTCACTGAATAAATGTATTTACACTAGTAATCCATGTATTACACTAGTGATCCATGTATTCCTATACATATACATATGAGGATTTCCACTCAGGTTTTAGAATGACCGCAGAGACGGCTCTGGTAAAAGATTTATTTCCATCCTTGTTCTGTTAGATCTTATCGCTGCATTTGACAACATCCACCATCAAATCTTGTTACAGAGACTAAAGCATCTTATTAATATAAAAGGGACTGCACTAAACTGGTTTAGGTCCTATCTCTCGTTTTTCTTGTCCATGTCAATAATGTTTTTTTCTATCCAATAATGTTACAAGTTAATCACAGGGTTCCACAAGGTTCTGTGCTTGGACCAATAGTTTTTACTCTTTATATGCTCCCATTGGGTAAAATCATATCATCAATCATCAATCTTAATTTCCACTGTTAAGCAGACGATACACAACTGTATCTATCAATAAAGCCGAATGAAACTAACCAGCTAGCTAAACTTCAAGCTTGTCTTAAGGATATAAAATCCTGAATGACCTGCAATTTTCTGCTACTAAATTCAGGCAAAACAGAAATCATTGTACTCGGGCCTGAAATCCTGAGGAACTCAATATCCAGTGATATAGCTATACTGGATGACTCTCCCTGGCCTCTAGCTCCACTGTGAAAAACCTGGGAGTCATTTTCGACCAAGACTTGTCATTCTCTGCCCACTATATTCATAGGACTGCCCTCATTCTCCTATGCAACATAGCAAAGGTCAGACACTTCCTGTGTCTGAAAGATGCAGAAAAACGTATTCAGGCATTTGTTACTTCACGGCTTGGAAAAAGAAAAAGTCTCTAAGGACTCTCCAGCTGAAGCTTTCTGTGAAATCTCGAATAGAATTCAAAATACTGCTCCTCAACCACAAGGCACTTAACGGTCAGGCGTCATCCTATCCTATCCTATCGATCTCTTATTCCTATATCATATATATATATATATATATATATATATATTGCAAAAAGGATGTTACAAGTTACAAAGTTACAGCTCTGTACTTTCACATGTATTTGGTGAAATATGGCTCCATATCACCATTACCCCTACCAATCTCCATAATTAGCAATCTGAACCTACATACAAATCACGCTCATTGTGTTGTAAATGTGCATGCCCGGAAGCCTCAACCCGCACCTGCCATGACAATCTCACCACAGCCCAGTGACCTGGGTCTGTGTTTCCCCTTAGCCAGGATGAAGAGAACCCTGTCTAGGATCAACCCCCACAAGGCTGCCAAACCATAAACCATACTTGGATGCATACTCAAAAACATTAAAAAGTTTACTACCACCAACAACTGTGGCCAAGTAGTCCCCTTTATCATGCTAAAATCACAATTCAGTAGTAGAGGTTTTGTTTTTAGTACAGTTCATCTGTTTGTTTATCTATGTACAGGATTAGGGGAAAAAAACAACAAAATAAAAAAAACATATTCTGCCAGTTGACAGAACCTGCCCTATTGCCTGGACAATGAAAATTGAATGGGTTGCCCTTCACCTAATCCATTGGGAATTGAGCTAGCCATGATGCTAATAGTTTGGGAAATATTGCCACACATATTGCAAGATATATCACTACATGTCAGACAGAAGACTGTCTAGTGGCCTGTCTGAGTTCCCTTCCAGTTATTATTATTATTATTATTATTATTATTATTATTATTATTATTATTATTATTATTATTATTATTATTATTGTTGTTGTTGTTGTTATATATAAAAAATAAAATAGAATAAATAAATAAATAAAATGGATACAGTGTTGTTTCTCAGCCTTGCACACATTTTTTATACCATTTTATCACCATTTTAATATAGGGGTCTATGAATTGGCCCTCTCTCTAATTAATCAAATTAAGTCATTACAGTGATTGTTGTCAGACTCTGTGGATCGAAGTGGATGCAGGTGGAGTATTGCTTACCTTCTCTAAAGACCTTTAATATGTCAAAGCATTGCTGCACACCTGTATACTGGCTACAAAGGCAAATATGTAATAATGGAAAGAAATACAACACAATATGTAATAGGGGCAAATGGTGTGGTTGAACCCACTTTGTCACAAAGTCAACAAATGATTTTATTTTTTAGACATGACAACAAATAAATCTCCAGCTTACAGGAAGTAGGGCTTTGTACATGTTGTGTTTTTTTTTTTTTTTTTTTTTTTTTTTAAGAAATCTGCCACCAACAAGAACTCAAATATTCTCCTCCCTCAACAAACCACTCAGAAGGAAAATGCTGCAGTGCCTTTAGTTTTTGCACATCACAGAAACAACACTGCAATTATTTTGGGCAGGGGGTGTTTGACCTCGGGGAACATGCTTTTTCCTTTTTTTTTTTTTTTCATTTTTTTACTGTTAGAATAAAGTGCAATCACACCTCCACTACATTAGGGGGCAGTAGCGCTCTAATTGGCAGAGTGTGCGCATGGAGTATTGTTCAGTGGTAGGTGTATGTGTATGAAGTGTAGACACAAAGTGACACCTTGAAAACATATATAACAGGGATGAGAAGACAGGCTGAGTGAGACGGAGATAAAGAGACAAACAAAAGTCTTGGTTCACTGGGAAAGACTGGTGTGTTACTGTGTCTAAAATGTTGGCAGCGGACAGCATGAAGACAAACAAATTAACCCGTTACTTAAAGACATTACACCTCAATAACGCTGATATTTTTCAGTATCATGGTTTGACATGGTCAGTCCAAAATGTTTATAGTTTAATTAGGGATTTAATTTTATTTCTGAATTTCAGAGGCACTTTAAATCTTTTCTGTTACAGTTAATAAAATTATTCTTTGTTGTAAGTTAGTCCATATTTTCTTTTTTTAATCTCTTTCACGTTAATAATACAGTGTTATGCAGAGGTGTACTTATAACAATTTATAGACAAATGATAGTATTTATAGTTGCATGGGGGGGCGAGATGTTTTCTTCTTTCATAGGAGGGGTGCAACAGAAAATTTCCTTTGCCTAAAGTGATATTTAAAATTAAAAAAAAACACAGCTGGCTGATCTTACAAAAGGAATTAGGAATAAGACAAAAAATAAACTGTTTAATTCGTGCAGCACCCGTGAAAAGGGGAAATGCACCCTAAAGTGGCCGAGCAAGCTAATAAAAAATTGGTGTTGCTTTGCAATTTGCATGTGTTTGAATTGAGGTTAAATGCCAGCCAATTCTCATTCCCAGTGTGTAAAATAGTGCTATTTTGCCATGTCACTCAGTGTGACATTTAACACACTGAATACCCCTACCATAACTTTTCTACATGCAGAGTAGACAAATAGACCTTTAATAGAAGTGGTAAGGGGATGGTAAGTTGAGTGATGGTTAGATAAATAGGAGACAGGATGGTGTACTGTTCATGCCCACTCACCAATTTAATATCATGTTGGGACATTTTACTGATCAATTTCAACCAAACAATAAACCCGTTCTCTAAACCCATCCAGACTTAACCACAGTGTTGAAACATAATGTGCGTAAGCTGAAAAAGCTGTAAGCTAGCAGATGCCTATTTGTCACCATGAGATAAGAGTGAGTCAGATATACAAACATTTGCCACAAAATTTCCCTCTTTTTATGTAAGTGTGCCAAAACAGTCCAATTTGTGAATAACAGCACTAACAGCTACACACAGTTAGGCTGTATTCACACAGAATGGGGCAAAGAGAAAAATACTCTCTATTTATTTGAATGTGGATAGTGGGCTTTAGCTGATGGAGAAAGTGCAGGGGTAGTATGGCCAAAAGCAGAAACAGAACCAGCTTTTGCGCAAATAAAAGCCAACTTAACACTTCGGTGGCCAATCACATAAACCTGATCAGAGTGGTACAACCCTGCCTTGAGGGAGTACAAACAAGGGGAGGACATTTCTGTCTGTTTGATGAGGTTAGAAGTAAAGTTAGGCTCTGCTGTCAACTTGATGATGCATTTTGAAAGAGACGGGTAGAAAAGGCAGAAGGCAGCAGCGGTCGACCCAGCTACCATGTGTGAATGATGATAGCCAGCAGTGATAGAGAGAGAGAGTCAGTGAATAGAAAAAGTAAACATATTTTCTAGAAAACACCAAAAAAAATACATAGAGCTCTTGAGAGGAGATAATGTCAAGCATACTCGTACTATAGAGATGTATTGTTGGCGGTGCAACTGTGCAATTACCCCCTTGGAGTAAAATTATTACCACCAACAGAGAACTGGCAGTACCTAAAGCACATTTATTAGTGGGGGTGCAGGCCATGTCTTCACATTCATCATGGTGGGAGTCAGTATGTTTACATGACACTTTGTGAGAAGGTGATGAGCCCTCTCCTTCTCACCTGGTTATAAGGGGGAACTGCGTAGCAGAGGGGGAGTTCCCCCCCGGACGGGTTTGCGTGCGGGACAGGTGACGCGACGCATGGGACTGCCTGTTTGGTCCACCTAGTGCGAGGTGGACTTTCACTGCTGGCGTGAGCGTTGTTTTCTTTTTTGTATCGCCGACAATAAATGTTTTTATTATGTGAGTTCCGCTGCCTCCTGTCTCCGCTTCTTTTTCCGGTTGCCCTGATCCCTTTTGTGGGGCGACCACGTCGGTCGCTCACACACTTAAACAATCAAATTGTTGTTTTAGTTTGACTTAAACTGGACTTTTAAAGTACATGTAAACATGTTAGCTTGACTGGATTCATTTGCAAAGTCAGATTTACACATCTAGGCAAGGCAAGGCAAGTTTATTTGTAGAGCACAATTCATACACAGGGCAATTCAAAGTGCTTTACAGTTACACAAAATTACAAAAGGAGAGCAAAACATACATAAAATCACAAAAGGAAAATCATAAAACATAGAATTCATCATTAATTTAAAAAGAGTGAAGAGTGTAGATAAGATACTTTCAGTTTTCATATGCACGGTGAAACAGAACTGTTTTCAGCCTGGTCTTAAACATTGTCAGAGTTGAGGCCTGTCTCACATTCTCTGGAAGACTGTTCCAGATTTTAGCCGCAGAAAACTGGAATGTAGCTTCACCATGTTTAGTCCTGACTCTTGGCACCTGCAGGAGACCAGTCCCTGAGGTTCTCAGGGTCCTAGATGGCTCGTATGGCTCTAACATGTCATAGATGTATTTTGGTGCTAGACCATAAAGAGACTTGAACACAAGTAAAGCTGTTTTAAAGTCTATTCTCTGAGTGACAGAAATAGGAATCTAGATAATATGATTTGAATCAAGATATTCCGCTGGGCCTCTAGCCTAATCAGATCTGTGGAAGTGTGGAAGGTCCATGCCAAGCTCTAACCTGGAAGCTGAAGCTGGTAACTTAGTAAGTATGGCAAACAGAAAGTACACTATGCCCATATTTGCAAACTGTCCATTGTGACAGTTAACCTGGGTTGCTAAACTGCTAATTTATCCGTTTTGTCTTTTGTTGGCTAAAAGGTCAAGTAGTAACATCATGTATGCATTTTCCATGCAAAGATGTCATGTCAGTGTCTGGCCTTCCCAAACTGCTGTTGACACCATAGCTCTTTGTATCTGGGTCCTTCTGGACACTGATCCCAGGTGCCTCTGGGTTATCCCAACCATGGCCAGGTTGAAAGATTTACAAGTACAGTAGCAATCCGATTGAGAAGATAGAATTATTTAATGGTGCTAGCTTTTCTAATCTTGTGAGCTCTCTTGACTTTATATGTCTTGTCCCACCATCGGAAAATAGGAACATCCAGGTAATTTGGAATCACTAATGACATTATCACAAATGCAGGTGGCACATTTTCTGCATGAGGGATTGATTCTTAGGAAGAGAATTGTCCACAAAATAGTACAAATTGGGTATAAAATGTTCTCTGAAAAAACATATGTGCTTATATTGATTGCAAAAGATCTATGGGGAAGGGTGTTTTTATGGTATAGGTGAGAGCAGCTACCAACTGTAATGGATATTGACTCCAGTGTGTAATCCAACAAATGATGGGGGAGGCAACCAGGCACACACATCAGAACATATGGTGACAAAGATGGTGACAAAGATGATCCAGACTCCGGTACATGATGAAGAGAAGCCACCTGCCCCTGCAGGCTCATGTGTCATTATTCAACATTATTTCCAATAATATGTTGTTGTTTTTACTCGGCCTGGTTTTTGTTCTCAGACTCAATTTTTCACTCTGAAAACAACAGTTCACTCACCTCATTGACAGGTCAGCACATATAGCCTAATTCTGGCCTAAAGATTCAGGACCTCAGACATCTCCAGCCAGAACTCATTTATTTTGTTGAAGAACGCAGTGGCAGTTATCTCATTAATGATAAATTAATAAATTCCCCCTCATCACCATTTATGAAATCACAGGATAACTAAATTGATAAAAAATAGGGTTAAACAAATGTCCAAATGATTTCTTCCCACTTACATTTTACCATTCTGCTCGCTTAATTGCCTTAAGGAGTATTGAATGAAGGTGGCACTCTCAGCTCCTTTTGACATGACCTCTGACCCTTACTTCTTACAACCAATGCATTGGCCGCGAGCACAGTGGCGGTTCACCCCCTGGGTCCCCATCAATGCTCTGTGACTGGTCTGCATTTGGGATCTCATGTCCCACATGTTCCTTTTCAAGTGTGACCAGTTGACCTGAACTAATAGCCTACATTTTGATGCATGGCTGTCACTTCAGTTGTTAGACATTTTAACTTAGAGGCTGTTTTTGCTTTTCTTCATAGAGGAGTTGCTTGTTCATGGATTGTGGTAGTACCCTAGTGTTACTTCTAAAGAGAATGCAGTATATAAGTGGTCAACAAAAGATGATGGTGATGTCAACACCACTGATTTCTTGTTCAATCCAATACTGTTTAAAATATAGGCTGGTATGTTTTTTCTAAATTGATAATTTTAATTATCTAGTGTGCATCTAGAAGCCTACATCTGCATGACAAAGATAGTTTAATATTACATTCTATGAAAAAATATAACTTATCAGACATGAACTGTAATAAGCTCAACATTCGTTCTGTAAACAAGTATATCCCCCTAAAATGCACCAGACAAAGCTCTAGAGTTACTCTGCCTTCACTTTGGCAAATTCATCACCCTTGTACAGTTGTGTGACAATATATACTACACACAACACCCTTAAATATATTAGCAGATAAAATTAAGTGTCCACAGATTCATCTGCTGTAATATTAGATAGACCAAAGTTATTATGTTGGCACGTCTTACGTTAAAACCTCAATCAAAAGCCTAAATACACATGAGAGAATGGCTTCACCTTAAAAAACTCTATAAGGTGCATTGCAATATCTCTCCCAAGGCAGCAGCTGAAGGAGAGTCTGTAAAACACTCACAGTTGGCAAGTCTTCCTTAGTTAAATATCGCTAAGAAACTTTTGTAGGATGTAATGGTTCATCATAACTGGGAAACGCAACACGGTTCTTTCAATAACTCCGGAGAGAAGCTTGAGGTGGTAATGTAAAATTATAGTGAGATGATTTTTGGTACTTAAAAATGACAACTATATCTTGTTAGGCATATTGAAACTTCAGATGAAACCCATGAGGAAAGGTGTAGAATATGGGAGCTTTAATGAGCAGTCTAGTACATAATGTGTGATATGATATCTTGTTATAGCATTATCACTGTACCACAATTCAAGTTTAGGCACCTGCTTCTGATGCTGTCCCATTAAAATGGTTGTTTCTCTGTGGTTTTCAGCTGCATAGATGCTAGTAGCTTCAGAAGGTTGCTCATCTTATCCTTTGACAAGTGTAACAATTTAATGGTAATAGTAATTCTGACCTAAGGAAGCAACATGGTGACACTTCCCTTGAAAAATGGGGGGGTGGCTAGAGGAGAATAATGAAAGGGCATAATGGCATAAAATTGCAAATGCTGCAAAATATTGTTATTTACCATAACATAAAGGCATTTAACTCCATTTTACTGCTGATAAACCAGACAAATCTGACTGTAATGTGGGGACATTTCACAACGATTCATCCAGACATCTTTAACACTGATGGCTGCCATGTTTAATGATGTTTCAAGTGCTAATTTGAACCCAAATACCTGATCTTTTTCTGACCCAAACCAGACGTTAACCCATTTAAGCCCTTTTCTTATGCATGTAATTATATTAGTTAATTGCCCATTTTGTACAGTGCTTTAAAGAAAATAGCACTTTAATGACTGGGGATTATAGTTGCTATTTGTGCAAATATGCCCAAATTTTCCCATTGCAAGGTAGTAAATACATTATGCTTATTCCAATGGGTTGATTAGCAGAAATTAGCACCGTTTTACCCATATCTATGAGAATGATAACCACTGATAATGACCTATTTTAAAGTGATAACATTCGCAAAAGGTAGTTTAAGAGCTAAGAATTACCTGAGGGGCCCCTGATTTGTGCTGAAAAAAGGAAATGAGCTGGCAAGTGAACATGCTTTAACACCTCACATAGAGGCACACTGGCACGTGAGCACACACACACACACACACACACACCTGCTGTAATCCCCCAAGCTGATGCTGTGAATATGTGTTATTAAGGAGCTTCCTTGTTAAATAAGTCTATCACTGCCTCCTCCAGAGTATTAGCCATTAGCTTTTTATCCTCTGCTGGCCTCCTGGGAGCCCGAAATACAGAGGAGTGGGGCGAAGCTCCTTAAATGTCACAGTCTCCCTTTCTTGCTATCTCTAAGCATACTGTTTTCTGTATTTATGCATGCGTGCATGAGGCTGTGTTTCTACATGGTGTACATGTAATCGCATGTGCCACCTATATGAGCATGCAGGCTCATTAGAAACAAGCCCATTGTGTGTGTGTGTTTGTGTGTTGTGTGGGTGTGTGTGATCATTACTAGAAGTCAGTTTCCAGCTGAGATGTTCTGTGCAGAGTGGCTAACATCTTGAGAAAAGGTCAGGACACTTGCAAGGAGCCTGAGGAATTCTGGGACAGAACCACAAGGGTTTTACATTTCACACATGTTCACCATGTTGCCTTCCAATAACTCCCACATGACACAGGCAACACATTTAATATGTATTTATATATATATATTTTTTTTCTTTTTTTTTTTCTTTTTTACAGTTTCTTTATCAGTTAATTGGGGTAAATTGTTCCATAAATATTTTCCACTCATCATCTAACCACACTTTAGCTTAGCACCAGTTTGCATTTTATATAATAAGATTCTTTAAGGCTAAATAATACCTACTACTGCTACATAGAACACATTACTAGTTATAAATCAAAGCATTTAAAAGAAGTGGGGCCACAAGAACTAATAGCAGTGTTTACATTTGAATTACCATTTCTTTATACATATAACCATTATTCTATTATTACTAGCTGTGCTGTGTATATATATATATATATATATAAACAGGGGTGCACATAACTTTTTTAGTAAGTTACTCATATGAGGACCAGCAGATAGTGTTTGGTACTCACCTCATCCACGATAAGTCTTAAGTCTTCCTCGCTGTCCTCCGCAGTGTCGCCCCCATTTTCCTCCTCAGAATCGCTCCCACTGTCCTTGGATTATTTACTACTTGGACTAGGTCATACACAGAAGATGCTCTTAGGCGTTTTGCTGCCTGCTTTAAGCGCATCCATTCTGTTAAAGTGATGTCTTTGTCAAGCTGTTAGATGGCTTCATAGTTTCGGAGAATGTTGCAAACTGTTGTATTTCCAAAACCGTGGAGGTCTTGCATTTCCTGAGGCCATGTGGAGAATACCAGGAAATGATCACACGACTTAAGGGAGTCAAATCTGGTTTCAAACTCTTCAATTAACCCCCTGAGTAACTCTGCCTTATCTCTGTCAGCATCAGCATTAGAAACAGTCTGTGCACTGTGGTCTCCAGCAGCCAGCATCAGTTTGAATTGGCCAATGACAACCATGAGCTCATCCTTACACTCTCCAATGGTCAGCTTTTCTTTCTGAAATCTGATTGATGTGTTTTTTAAAATGTTGCCAATGTCAAGCATGTGTGATAGAAAGCATTCAAAACGCTCTGTGCATGTGCTGCAAATCAGTGTTATCACTTGTAGCCAACTGAATTTTAATGGCTGGCAATAGTCTTGATATTTTTAACAGCACGTCATGCCGCCATGCAGACCATCTATTATTATGAAATTTTCCCAATTTCACAAAGAAGAGTCCATTTCTTCACATATCTTCTGCAATGCAGCAGTTTTTTTCGCACCACCCTTCTGTAAATAAAACTGCAGCAGCCTGACGACAGACTGATTGAACGTCTTACAGTATGGGACCTGGCGGTCAGCTGATTTTGGGCAATTCTCCAGCGTGTGTGCAGTGCACAGAATGTGCACAAGAGACTCTCCAATCGCCACTAATCCCTTTAGTACCAAAGTACAACACCGTTGTACACTCCGACGTTAACAGCTGCTCCATCTGGACACACGGCGACCAACTTTGTTGTCCAGTCATTCAAGCCTGCGTCACGAAACAGTTTCACAAGTCCGTCTGTGATTGGCTGTGCGGTTCGGTCGGCACCCAATCCAATCAATCCAAGGAAATCGGACAAAACCTCTCCATTGCTGGATACTGACACAATGTAGACGATTTCCTGTTCAGTTTCCTTCCTGTAAAGTTTCAGAGCGTGACCCACCCACCGCCAGAACGATACCGAGTTTTTTTTCCCATTCTAGCCCACTAACTGCGACTAATGGGGCTAACTACAGCTAATCACTAACTACTGGACTACTGGGGCATATAAACTTCATGAGCCACATTGTCGTCCTCCTAATTGCCTCGTCATGGGATGCAAAACATGCGTGTGTATATATGTGTGTGTGTGTGTGTGTGTGTGTGTGTGTGTGTGTGTGTGTGTGTGTGTTCGCTGCATGTAACATTGTATAAGAGTGTGGAAGCTGGTGTGTTTGACTGGGCAGTATTAGCCCCACCTCCAAATAAATGAATAAATAAATAAATAAATAAAAGAAAAAGCTTTGTCGTGGGTTGCAGGTGTTCAGTTCCCAAAGCTGCTCAAAACCATATGATAGAAAGAAAGAAAAGAATAGTATGAAGTAAAAAATAATGAATTCCCTCAAGCAACATTAAATGCATGCTCACATTCTGCTAAAATTAATTATGCTATTGAAATGAAATCTCTAGTTTCTCTTGTTCATTATTATTTTTTTCTTTGTTTTTTTACTGCTGGAGAAATAAACTGTATTCCTGTCAGTCGTGTGTTTTTTGCCTGTACTTCAATGGCCTGTGTGTTTTCATTTATTTATTTAGGTATTTTATACATTTCGTAGATCAGAAAAAACAACATCATTCTTTCAAACATACTGTGCACCTGTTGATACTATTAAATGACAAAAAGTATCAATAAAACGTTATAAAACACTGGATTGGTCACCATTAGACAACATTATTTAAAGGCTTACCTTTGCATTCCTACCAACACCTGCATGTGGACTTCTGTCGGCATCAATCTGATCTCACCAGTGTGACGATGGAAAGAAATCAGCTCCTCTACCTTAAGTGGAATCCATACAAATAAGAAGGAGGCTGGAATGAAAGATATCTGTGGCCTTTTAAAGCATCTTCTGCAGTTTGCTGAGCAACAAAAAACTCACCAATCATGTATTTCCCAAAGTGACCAAGCCATCTACCTGCATCGTCTTGGCCGTTCCTAATTAGAACGCCTTACAATGCTGTCACTGTTGACCTTATCAAAGGGAGCTTCTGCCTCGCAGTGGGCTATCTCGTGAAATTATAGCACCATATTGGTAATGCTGGCACTCTAGCTGCTAATTACTCCTTAAATCTGGCTTCTTCCTTTTTTTTCATTACCCTTTGTCTTGCAGGATTCTCCATTTAAGATAATTACTTTTTTTCTTTTTTTTATTCAACGCCATTGGACACTATTAAAAGTGCCATGAGTAAAAATCAAACATATCTTCTTTTTACAGTTGGGGCTTTCTTTGTTGTCCCAACTGGCTTCTTCTTGTTGTTAACTCTCTTCCCACCAATTGATAAGATATCTTGTCACTTCAGATGCAACGCTGCTTTCCTGACCATTGTGTTTTCACTATTATAGCACAGTGTCTTTTTTTTTATGCTGAGCTATATATAGGTAAAGAAACCTTGGGAATATTGCTGCAGTCAAAACTCATGAGCGGTCATCTGATCTGGATAAACCGGACGCAGGCCGTGGCTGTCTGAAACAAGGAGTCCAGGCTATCTCAGCCAGCAAAACCCACGGACCGGCTATTGTTGCCCACACAAGCAGTTCAAAATAATGTGTGTTTTACTGTTTTAAAAAGCACCTAGTTAGACCTGATACCATCTTGTTCCTCCCTTCTTATTGAAATGTCCTCACTTCTGTGATTGGTCTAGAGCTGACATAATTCTACCTACTGAACATGAAATGTCCCACCCCTCAAGAACTAGACGGACCCAGGGCCATTTACTATTAACTTTTAATACAGCTTGTGCTGACCTAGGTTTCTGCAAGAGATAGGATTTCAGATGTTAGATGCATGAAATAGGAATCTTGATTGTATAATTTCTTTTTTTTTGTTAAAGATAAATGAATCTTGGATGGATGATTATTGTTCTGTGTGGTGTTTAATAATTGATTAATTAGCATCAATAGAGTAATTTAATGTTGTTATGTGATTTGGCTCTCATATGTTTAGCGTATACATGTACGTCTATGAAAGCGATGCTTCCATTCAACAGTTTTTTCATTGTATTGATATTATTATATTGTAACAGTAATTGGCAAAGAAAACACGTTTCCTCAAACTGGCAAGAACAGAGCGTAGAACACCACGAGTTTAATCCAGCCAGTTGCACATCAAAGGAAGGTTAAAGCGGTTAAGGTTATTTAAAAGAAATGTAGATTAACTGATTCACTGCAAAAAGGTCAAGGAAAGAGAGCGTCTGAAGTACATATCACCTGAAGATGACACTAGATATGTTATATTTACTCACCTCAATCATATTGCAGTTAACGTGCTGTATTATACCTTTAACAAACATGTAATTGTGAGTGAGTGACATAAAATCTATTGACTGTGACACTCAAGAGAAAGAACAAGTGATTTTCAGGCAAAAACAACCTTTAACTCTCAATGTATTAGCTGTCATCACTTTTTTGGCAAGAGAAAAGAATGTGCTTTTTCCCATTGTATTGTCCATCCATCCATCCATCCATTTTCTATCCCGCTTATTCCCTTTCGGGGTCGCAGGGGTCTGCTGGAGCCTATCCCAGCGCATTTTATGGCGAGAGGCAGGGGGGATACACCCCAGATGGTCGCCAGCCAATCGTGGGGCACACACACCATTCACACACCATTCACACACACACTCACACCTATGGGCAATTTAGATTTGCCAATTAACCTGAGCATGTTTTGTATTGTGGGAGGAAGCCGGAGTACCCGGTGAAAACCCACGCAGACACGGGGAGAACATGCAAACTCCACACAGAAAGGTCCCAGACCCAGGCCCCAAGGCGGTCTTGAACCTGCGACCTTCTTGCTGTGAGGCAACAGTGCTACCCACTGCTCCACCGTGTCGCCCTGTATTGTCCATTTAAAGGTATTTTTAGAGGGGAAAAAGGGCTAGATTGGTCATAATTTAGAGGAACTAGCAGGTCAGATAACACAATTGGCAGGAAATCACTTTTTGGCATGGCAGTTGTTTGTGAAAAAAAGCTAGAATTAAAAAAAAGAAAAAAAAGAGTATCCTGTATATATTAAAAAAAGAGTACAAATTACAGATAACTGCATGAAAAAAAGACAAAAATCTCAGAATCATCAAACACAAGCTGCTTTCAACCCTACTGGGGAAATGCTAAAGAATGAGAATGCCGTTCCACAGAAAAGGCAGAGTTACCCCTGAGCTTTAGTTTCGATCCGGGAGCAGCCAGCAGCCGCAAGCTGAAGAAGATGATGATCATCCGAGGGACCTGGAGGTGGAAAGAGGGGTCAGAAGGTCTGAAATATAGTGGGCCAGACCAATAAGTGGTTTAACCCTCTATGCTTATGACATTGCCATATAGATTTTTCACCTAAAAACAAAGAAGATCTAAAGAATACGTGTGTTAAAGTTAATTATGATATAATTTACTTCATTTATTTTGATCATTTGATCATCTAATATTATTTTCAGATCCATCAATATGATTTTGTGAGTCCTTCATATTACAATTAATTATATTTGGCATGTTTTTTCAATTTTGAAATTTCAAATGTCACTCCGATGTTATTTTTCATGGTGGTACCTTGTTGCCATATAGCAACAAACCCGAATTTTATATAATATTTCAAACAATCTTTAAAAATTAAAAAAATGTCTTTAATATATCTATGTAAGGATAAAATGGTAAAACAAATCCAAACCTCTATTCATTTATCATATCAACCTTTATTGAATTGCATTGTTGAACATTGTATTATCGTGCTAACATAGTTTATACATGCATGTTCACTGTGTCTGGTAATTGCAAACATTGTGAATGGCATCATTTTAGAACAAAACACTCTTCGACATGCATATGGAAAATGTATGTTAATCCTTTGGCGGTGCAATTAGTGTATTTTTTTCCCCTCTTTTTAATCTCTAAATCTCCAGAATCCCACTAGAAGCAAAATGTACAAGCTACTCTTATAGACTTATTTTTATCATCTCTCTTTAAAAGGAAAGAACAAAATGGAAACAGGCTCCTGGAGCCTCTGAGAATCATTTTTGCAGAGCAAGCGGGATGTCAGATGTTTGATACAAATCTCTTTGTCTTTCAATACCTTTTTTTAAAGATATAAACACATGGGTATGACATTTTTTTTTTTTGCTGAAACTGTCTAGTATCGATAAATGTTACAGTAAAAATGTAGCCTGGTGTGTGGGATGAAATCCTCCAGCGTGTGTAAGGCCTAGGTGCTCCTTCAAGTGGCTTGGCTATATGCAGTGAGAGATTCAAAGTAGATTGGCAGCATGTGGTGAAAAGCACTAGGTGGATAGTGTGTGTTCTTTGGTATGAATAAGCAGTCAATAAAGGCCTGCATCATGAAGTTAAACACTTTTAGTTATTAGAGAGAAATCAATTGAAGTTTGTGTCTGATATGTTGTATAATTCAGAATATGTAAAGATGTTTCATTTTGCCTAACTTCCCTCGAAAGTTGTGACTTGTTCACTAAGAGGAAGCAGATTCTTCCCAACGCTTTATGAATGGTTGGCACCCACAGGCTGAACCGTATCTGTGAGTGGGTACAATGGATGAGTTTTTTTTTTTTTCTTTTAATTGGATTTGTGAAATAAATAGGAAGAAATGCTGATCCTGCCTCACTCACGGAGCAAGCATCCATTCATTTTTTCTTTTTTTTTTTTGTTTTTCCCGGAAAGTTGACAATAGAGTGTCCCATAACTATCGCTGCTAATGAATCTTAATGCGGAATGATAAAGTGCATCTATGGGTTTCAGAGTCAAACTGGCCTCTTAACTCATAAATAAAAATCCACATAATCCAATACAGAAGAAAACTGCATCAGCAGTTTTTTTTTTTTTCTTTTGAGTACAAATGTGTACTTATGGATAAAAAATAGTTTAAAGAATATTTATAATTCAAAGACACAAGGCAAACACAGAATGTTGTTATGCTTTGCGTAGGTGTAGGTGCTCCTTTTTTACACATGCATTTGTCCATGCTCAATTTGGTAATATGGACATACTCTTTAGTTTTATGTGGGTGTGTGAACAAGTCTTTTAGCTACAACTGCATTGTTTCATCGTTTCATTTATGCGTTATACAGTCAGGTTCATGTTTGCCAGCGTAAATGAGGATACATGTTGGATCTATGACCTTATAAGTTAGACATTTGTCACAAGTGGAGATTGTTGAGCAGGTCTGTAGGAGGAAAACGTGGGTTGTGATATTCCTATAAATATCTGAATAGTACAATTAAAGTATTTAATGTGTATTTTACTACAGATAAGGCTGTAATGAAATGTGTGTTTTACATGGTTGAATGTAAAGACCAGACACCACTCGAGGATAAGGATTACCTAAACCTACCATAATGAAGCGATGTGAGACACAAATCTATTATATTATAACAGTTTTTAGGAGTTATGTTTTGATAACAAGCACATTCATCAGACTTTCATGATGGGATTTGTCGAAATATTACTGTATATTTGTGCATATTTTGCCTCATTTTTGGCATAATTAATACTTGAATTTCACATTATATATAGTATGTATTCAAAACCCTTCACAATGGTCTGAATATGAACCATTATTTAAACAATCATGTGAAATTTTGTTGATGAGAGTAGTGATTTGGCGTTAATTTTAAAAAAGGTCAAAAGGTCATTTTAAGAACATGTTTTTTTTAACAAAATGCACATGTTCATCTATACTTGATGTAGTTAGGGATCACGTGCTAAAGTGACAAAACAAAGGTAGCTATAAGAATAGTTTGCGGATTGTCTGTAGGTTTTATTGGAAATATATAATTATTGATGCAAAATGGCTGTAATAAAATAGTGTGAGGGAAGTGTATGTGAAGTTCTGTGGGTTTTGATTCTTTTTGAGTCAGAGGTTTGACTGAAAAGTGGTTATTATCTTTTTTATTCTTTGTTCATGTGTAATTGTAACAATTTATATTAAAAAAAATGTGCAGATCTTTTTCTTTTTTTTGTCTCCCTGCTGTTTTCAGCTGCTGGGTCACAACTGGAGGCTTTTAACTCTGTCCTCCTCTCTCTAATCTTCACAGTGTTGCAGTGTAGTGCTCCTGCATGGCCGTGCGAACCCAGTTTGTCGCAACATTTGCGAGCATGCATGTGGAGCCGCCACATCTACTCTGTAAGATAATGTGTCTCTGCAGGCGGCACTACCCCCAGGACGGTAAACACATTACAGAGCCATGCTTCGACAGTATGGAAACCTTCTGAGCTACAGAAACACAAATGCAACTCTCCTTCAAAACACACAACCGTTGTGCCGTTGTGGACATGAATTTTCATGATGAGTGATTGAAATGAATAAATTTGAGGCTGATGCTGGGTGCACCTGGGCTATTGTTGGCAAAAATGAATAATACAATACTCTTATCAATGTCCTGTGTTCTGTATTTCTAAGAGAAAACTAAAACAGGGTAACAATGAATAACACTTTCTCAACAAAAACTTTTTTTTTTTTTTACCCATAAATCTACATCATTATGCACTGTCTTAACCTATGGTGTGATCAGTTAATGCAAACACACATTTTACTCACTTGCAAGTGAGAATCAATTCTGCAAAGCAAATTCTCCCCGAACCCTGATTGCGACTGTGAAATTCATAGATTGGAGACACTTCTGGATATTTCCTGAGTTATAAACAAACTTATAGTTTGGAGGTTGGGAGGCTATTTAGCTGAGTTTAAGAACACCTCTGACATAACTTTCACATGCATGTGTCTTTGTAAAGTTTACGTCTTCTTTAGTTCATTATGGTGCCAAAGCTAAAATATGCCCAGTACTTCTATAGTTGGTTGATGTTAGTTAAATTTACTAACCCTCCATGGTGCAACATTGCTATTTGGCAACAAACCCATTTTATGTGTACTCCACACAAACTACATCAATATATTCCAAAAGATGTGGGGCAACGAGAAAAATATTGACCAAAACCTTTTTTTTAAATAGTTCCATGGCCATATAGAAATATATATTTATATTATCACATTCATCATCATTCATGACAGATATACATTTGAATGTTAGTTGTAGTAAGATGATTAGTAATTTTGTAACACATTTTTGACTCCTCTATTCATTGTACTCCAAGAAGATAATTTAAGAAGATTCTATGCAATATTGGAGCACACAATTATATATATATATATATATATATATATATATATATATATATATATATATATATATATATATATATATATATATATATATATAGTGGTTAAAGTATCAACAGTAAGTATAATGTATCTCACTTCATACATGGTCACATAGTTTATTAATTAAAGTTACACAATAGTGTTTGCACTGCGAAGGGTTTCAGGGATAGAATTCCTCCTCTTTTAGAAAAGAAGTTGTAAAAGAGGTCGTGATGGTACCCGAGCAGCCTGATGTGTATTGAAGTTTGTGCGAGGTGTTTTTTAAAGTGGACTGATGAAGGTTAACATAATGAATGGCCGTGTGTAACGGCGCTGCACTCCAGTTCAGAAGCGGCAGATTTATCCACATATCGGTCCCGCGCTGTGGATGCTGCCGACGAGGCTTTTCATACAGTATAAAAGCAACTGTGGACAGCAGAATCACCCACATTCATTTATAGATCAATGCAGACTGATTTACTGACTTTCCTGCTTTGCACATTAATTACTCACAGCCGTTTGCACCTTCCCTTAAAAACGTATTAAATTCAGAAGCATTCTCCGTCACAGAAATTGTGTCCCGGCCTGGTAGATTGCAATGTGTGTGCTACTTTAATCTATTTGCATTTCCTTCTCCTAGTATTTTTTGCACAATAGCGTCTAACTGCCCCATCTTGCATATTCATTGAGGCGAAAGTACTTACTAGATTAGTTGTGTGATTTTGCACATTTGAAAGAGGCAATCCTAGTACACACTATTACGTATGTAGATCTGTTTCTGCATTTCTAAGAACATGCAGACTTCTATGTGTTTTACCCAACTCTGCCACAAAAGAACACTGTGACACCATTCTATACTCAAAAACAGTAAAGTCACACAAAGGTGCGATTTATCATCTACTGTAGATGTTTGAAGTGGTGCATGTCCATTTACATGTGAGAATGATTCACAGACAAGGACTATGTTTTGTCCTTTTGCCAGGGTCCAATTCCTCTGGACCAGCCTGTTTAATAATCAAAAAATGGTAAAACCTCTCAAAATGTATCTACCTGTGTAGCAGCTATAGTGTACTATAAAGAATATTATCCTCTATGATCCTCTATGTTCATTCACCAGTGGTGGTCAATGAAACAAGGACAGGAAATAAAACCCTTTGCCACAACTGCCAAAAAAATTGTAGAGGAAACAATGCATTTGTTCAATTATTTTTTTGAAGGCAACCAACACAGTGAACAACAGTGAACAGTAATAATAGTAGCATGATGATTTGCCTGGCCACTGAGCTAATCAACACCTTCTGCATAGGTGTGATATCAGACAGTTTTATAAACTAAGGTGTTAAAATCTACTAATTACAAATCTAATTTCCCCCCAGAGAACCAAATGGTATTCTATTTAAAGTTAGTGACCTTTCTAATGCCCAGTTGGTCATGCTCATAGTTTTCTACTGAAAGCGCATAGAATTGAAACGTGACTAATTTTCTGCTTAAAGAACGTTAGTTTGCCTTATCACATTGTTTGCTACTGCTTCAGCCGGCTATTAAGAGCATTATGGTTATATGAAGTCATTCCACCTCCCAAAAAAAAGGAATAAATACAATAACATGCAATTTCAATTATTTTGCATCAAAGGAGGGAAAGAAACTCTCTGAAAAAATATGGCTGAAGCATTAAATCATGTCCTGAAACTATATATATATATATATATATATATATATATATATATATATATATATATATATATATATATATATATATATATATATATATATATATATATATATATATATATATATATATATACAACATTGTTTTTCTCATCTTTTTATTTTTCTAAGATGAACTCAGAGAAAAATTTTGTACATACAAAAAAATAACCATTTCTCTCCAAAAAATTATTCACAAATATGTCTAAATCTGTGATAGCGAGCACTTCTCTTTTGTGAGGATAACCCAACCCAGCTCACAGGTTTGGCATATTAAGATGCTGATTAGACAGCATGATTAGAAAGCTTTTAAGAAAAAAAAAAGAAAAAAAAAGCAAGTTTTAAAGTGCTTCTTGTCATATGGTGTCATCGGCTTTCCCCCCTTACTCTCGAGAACATGGCAAAGACAAACTCTCAGAAAAAGGCCATGGTATTTGCGTTAGTAGAATTTTCAACCGTGACATTGTTAGTGTTATATTTGAGATATTAACAACCCCCCCCCCCCTGCCAAACAAAAGGACCTGGGATAAGTATTTTTTTTTCTTTTCTACAGCCACTACAGCTCAGACACAGGCTGCTACTGTGCAAAGACAAAGGACACATACATTGCCTTTAGCGAGACACTAGATGCTAGAGACAGAGAGTCTGATTATGATATTTCAGACATGCCGTGAAGCAGTTTCAGGTGACGTTGTCATCTTCACCTGCCAGAGTAATTAGTTAGCTGAATTGACATTATCAGTAAATATGGTCAAAACAATGCTGGCAATGGATGGATTTTTTTTCTAAATCACACAGAAATAGATTCTTGCTAGCTTTTAGAAACCCAACAGAAAGCAAACATAACACGTGGCTTTATATGTTGGCATTTAGCTTCACATTTACAGTGAAGGTCCAGAAGAGTTTCAGTCTGATAATGAACACAATGCACAATGATATATTTTTGTTTTAAATAATGTCTCTAAATGACTTCCTGCCAATGACAGCTCAGCTCTGTCATGACTGATGTTTTCCAGAAATACCAGATGGTCGGTGCAGGCCTGGTCAAAACACTTCAGTCCACTTTATTCTATTGATTTCTTTAGATTATTTCCTAGTTTATAAATAATTCAATTAGAATTTGGTCCAATTGAACACAATAAAAACATTTGATCTCATTTATCCACATTCTGGAGGCTTTTTTCATACTTATTATGGAGTATGGAGTGAACTGTGTATGTGTAATGTTTAGTTGTAGTTTCCTACATTTCCTACAACGATACACTCATTCTTGTCCATCCATCTACAGAAAGATCATGTAGAAGAAATCTTGTTGTTGTCTTACACTTATAGTTATAGCAGGGGACTTGATTTCTCATTTGAATCTCTGACCATTTTCTTTTTGTTCACAAATTGCCAGATTCTGTGTCTATGCTCAACACAGCAAGGCTAGTAGGTAAAAATGGCAGAGTCTGCAAGTCCTGCAGCAGCCTCAAAGCGCTGTTGAACAGTGCAGTGAATCACAGAAGAGAGTGACCATGGAGGAGCAAAACACAGTGTCAATATCAATGAAACATATGTTAGATGGACTCATATAAAGGATTTACATGGCACCAAAATGCATGCGGACATGGTGACTTATTCTCTTTTATTTAGCTAGCAATACCAGTCTGACAATTTTGAGACACTGTATTCTGTTTAATGTATATTTTCCACTTTAAAACAATATTAACCTATGTCAGAAATAAAAGAAAGGATATGCATCTTCCTCGTAGTGTTGTTCTCAGGGCAACAAAGCTTTGTTTTGTAACTTTCTTTGATATTTGATATTTGCACACAATACTTACTATCCTTTTAGCAATTGTATGAGATACACTGTGATTTTAACTTTAATGAAATGTTTATAAAATTAGCATGTTGTAATAAAGTTCATTATTTTCCATAATGTAATGAAAAAACATTCATATATTTTAGATTCATTACACACCACCTGAAATGTTTCAGGTCTTTTATTGTTTTAATACTGATGATTTTGGCATACAGCTCATGAAAACGCCAAATTCCTATCTCAAAAAATCTGCATATAATGAAAAGGTGCTCTAAACGAGCTATGAACCTAATCATCTGAATCAATGAGTTAACTTTACACACCTGCAAAAGATTCCTGAGGCTTTTAAAAAGGTTCATTAGCCAAAACCACAATCATAGGTAAAACTTCCGACCTGACTGCTGTCCAGAAGGCCATCACTGACACCCTCAAGCAAAAAGGTGAGACAGAAAGAAATTTCTGAATGAATAGGCTGTTCCCAGAGTGCTGTATCAAGGCACCTCAGTGGGAAGTCTGTGGGAAGGAAAAAGTGTGGCAGAAAACCCTGCACAATGAGAAGAGGTGACCGGACCCTGAGAAAGATTGTGGAGAAGGGCAGATTCCAGACTATTAGGGACCTTTTTTGTATTAAAAACTTTTCTTTTATTGGTCAGATGAAATATGCTAATTTTTTTAAATAGGGATTTTAGTTTTTTCTTTATTTTTTTCCCAAAATCATCAATATTAAAACAATAAAAGGCTTAATGTAACATGTAAAATATCCTTAAAATGACTTGTGCATCATCTTCAACAGTCACAAGTGTGAACAATATTATTTAAACTTCGGGCCCGTTAATAAATTCATTAACTCAATGAATTTGCACAAAATTAGAAAAAATCGACATTAGAAGCATATGATTCATAGAACTGTGGCATGCATGCCATCACAATATCATCTTGTGTAGCTCTGATAAAATAACATGTGGCCTTGGAATATTTTTTTTTTAATTCCCTGCGCCCACTCACAGACTGTACAGATTGAAGTTTTAATTATGACAACCACCTAAGATGGTGACACCGGGTCTGTTCTTTTTATCTGCAGAAGTGACACTTCTCTAGTTTCAAGTGCTCAACATTACAAAGCCTAAGTAACCCCTCTGAAATCCAAGTTTCATGAAGAACATTGTATTTTGAGTGTGTGTGCAAATGGAGAACTCCAGATCCTTGAGATAAGATCCTCAATTCAAACATTACATCCAGGCAGGGAAGGAAAAAATGCATTCCTTTGCAGGGGCAGATTTGTGTTTAAGGACAAATGTTTTCATACAAGATGCCAGAAGAAATCACATCTGAAAGCAGTGGGGTAATGAAGTTGAGGTGGGTTGATATTAAGTGAACTGCAATATCTTAAAACCTATAGCAAAGGCTGTGAATAATACATCTCAATTCCAATTGTGAAAGTATCTATTGCCTGCGTGCTCCTCCCTCTTCTGGGCCAGCACATATATCTCCAAATGTTATTAAAGCGTTGTGAGACATGGACAGATATTGGAAAAAGGGAATTGTGAAGAATGCGGGCTTGACTTTATATGGAGGACTGTGTTGCAGGAATGTAGATGAGTATGAATGACACTGATCTTTTTTTTTTTTCTTTGGGAGGGGGGGATACTGTTAAGGAAGTGTATATCATCCTAATACTGTGCACCTGTTTTGTATTTTTCTTCTAAAAAATGTTTCCATTTCAAGGTCATTGTCAAGCTGATGTTTTTTTGATATATATATAGCAAAGAGTGTCCATTGGCCTGAACTTAATCACACTAAAAAAAAAATATTGTGGGCACTATAACCTTGTTTTCAACCTCAAGGAAGTAATTTACAGATTTCTGGGCATGGTGAATACTTGTTTGATTCATATTCGGGTTTCAGTTCCTTGTGCACAGTGTGGTGTATGAGTACTGCCATAGGCCTCTTGAAACCGTGGATATGCTGCTACAGGATGTAAGTGAGAGAGACCAACAGCTTATCAACTAACTGCAATATATATTGTTGCCATGGTCTTCTTTAAATACATGGCAGGACTTCCCATCCATCGGTCCATGAGGATTTAATAGAGGGGTTTTATCATTGAGCGTGACAATAAGAAGTTCTAACTAAATAAACAACAGAGCAATTATTCAATAACTGAGTTCTCAGAACCTGAAGTACCAACGGCCATTGGTGAGTTTGCATCTGCCTGATTTTCCACCTGAAAGCAACAATGAAACTTTGTAGCATCCAGAGTCCTCAGCTCATGTGTGCTGTGTGGCTGCTCTTACCTCTTTACATAAGCACCGAAATGAAAATCAAGTGACGAGTCAAATGATGTATTCTGTGTGGATCAGCCATTGACATGAGACGTCGAGATCATGGACCATAAGATCTCTCACTGCCTGAGGGAATATTGGCAAAGCCATTCTGACAGAGTTTGTGAGGGATATAATGAGGGGGAAAAAGCCCTCTAAGTCTTGTTGGATGTTATTCCAAGCGTCAACTTGTACACATTCACTAACAGGCCACCTGAGGATCTAATGAAGGTTGCCGACAAGCTGCGGAGTCGCTAAGAGGAAAGCAGCTCTCCTCACAAACCTGTTTTTTGTCCCTACAAGCATGTTCTAATGCAGACATAGACAAATGGGAAGCCTAATGGCAGTAGTTCCTCAAAGATTGTCAAAATAAAGACCAGCTCTTACAGTGTATCAGTCAGAAACGTCAGAGATACAGAAATGATTCACATAATCTTCACAACAAAAGCGGACTCAGCAACAAAACTGCCTGATCTAACAGCCTTGACACCACGTCAGCAGGCAGAAGTTGACGTGCAGACGAGGCCCCATTTGTGTTACGCTGCAGAGTCATGCAGAATACTTTCTCAAAAAAATGGCTGGTAATGTGGTGGTGGACCTCTCTGAACATCTTTTCTGAGGTCACCCATGGCCTCAAGTTCCAGGACCCGAATTAAACTCAACATGCTTCCTTCTAGCGTACTAAGCTTGCCCTGTTCACTGCAGCTTTTGTCTGGATGTATTCCATCTCAAAGAAAATAACCCAACCAAAGGGTGGGAGCCATATTAGATATATCTGGAAGATGTCAGCAAGGCATGCTCACTGCTCTTCCACTGCAGCTGTATGTGGAAATACAAAAACCCTAAAATGTTAGGGTGGCTGTCCTAGTAATGACATTGAAGCCTGATCTTTTTTTTGTCCAGAAATTGCCATCTCCCCTACCATATTAGACCAGAATGAAATCGCCCATATTTAGCACCATGCCAAAAACTTGTCACAAAAGTGCCTAATCCTTTCAAATTCCCTCCCAGCTACCATATTTCTGATACCATCAATCAACTCAATATTACTTTGCATCCGCTCTCTCATGCTTCTCTCTGCAGCTTTAGAAAGAACGGGGCTTAAGCCTCTCCTCTTAATGGCTGATGTGAATGGCTGTGAATAGAGATGCATTTTTTTTACACTGTATACTTCTATGGCTTGAATGTTTTGAAACATCATTTGAAACATCACAAGAGTACATATAATAATTTGATTGTTCGATATTCATTTGCATAATTTGTCATTCTTTGGGACATAAATAGTTAATTATTTTTTACATATTTAACAGTAATAATTGTATTATCTGTTTTTTTCTGCTTTTCCACCTTTTAAATTTGTATTTTATCTTGTAGACGAGTGTACAAGATGTGTGTTGTACCTGTCATGGATGGATACTAATCAATAGATTATTTTTTCTCAGCTCAAATCCAATGTAACAGTTAGGATCCATGTGGTCTGTATGATATTATACATGATAGCTGTACAACCAAGCTGGAGTCAGAATGATTTGTTGTAAATAAATGACGAGCTGGCTGAAATCCCCTCACTGGTGTGGATATGAGGACCGAAACTGTCACAAACCGAGGATGATGTGTGTTCCTCAGTGTTTGTGTTTGTGTCCTTGTGTCAAGGGGGGGGGATAATGAGCTGAGACCTCTTCCACTCCTCCACCGTGCTTTATCCGCAATGCTTCCATCCTGTTCTTCCTCTTCTCCTCCTTCAGTGTGCTTCTCCTCCCTGCATGTCTTGGCACCACATTGCATATTCAAAGCCACGATTTCCTTTGGCGAAATACCTTTGCTATTTAGCAGATGAGTGTTTGTGTGACTCCAGGGAGGTACTTCCACTCCTGATGTGTGTCTTTGATTATAGTTAATTATTGCTCTGTAGAGCTACGACATGTACAGTCCTGCTCCCTCCCCGCACCTTGTCGCCTTCTCTCCCTATTCACCGAAGGCCTTGTCGGGGAGTCTTACTTCCATGGGGAGGAACAGTTTTGCAAGCGTCCATCACTGCCCTAATGGTGATAAATGCCCTTTCATTATTATGGTCAACACGTACCAAGCTCTCCTCACCCACCCCACCATGGATTTTTCCACTCAGTCCCCTCCTGCATCTTATGTGAGTCTTTTTTTTTTTTTTTTTAAACCATTAATGCACTGCATAGCTTTGTTTTCTTCTTAAGAGATTCAGGTGTGCAGTATATTAGGATTTGTCGATAGGAGAAAGGGCCAAAAAACTGACGGAGGGCATCTTTCTCTGTCGCACGCTGTTTGCACAGGATGTGCGTTTAATTGCTTGTTCACGCTGCTGGCTCATTTGACTGATCTGATTCCACACTTCGATTCTCTTCAGTCTGTCTGTCACCTGGCACAAAGGGATAGTTTGTTTTCTTTACGAAAGTGAGACGTTCAGACGGCTATGAATCTTGTGTCTGTGTGTGAAATAGAGAGCAGTAATCAGTATGTGGTTAGCCTAGCCTAGTGTAAAGACGGGGGATATCCGCTACCCTAGCTCCGTCCTATCAAAAGCATACTAACTTCACCCATTTTGAATGTCAACAGCTCATTAAATACAGGTTTATCAGTAGGTTATCAATGTGATCTCCTGTAGGTGCATAATACCATTGATATAGGGCCATTTTTGCCATACCTAATTATCCTATATGTATGAGACTAATTACCACTGATAAGGTCCATTCAATAGAATGATAACATCCAAGGCACACACCAACTTCCCTAAAGCTAACAATTGTTTTACTTGCTACATTGTTTTAAACGCTGCATCCAGTAATAGTGCAAAATGTGGTTAAGTCAAAAACTGAATGACAAAAACAAAATAAATGAATAAATAAACAAATAGAATATCCATCCATCCATCCATTTTCTATCCCGCTTATTCCCTTTCGGGGTCGCAGGGGTCTGCTGGAGCCTATCCCAGCGCATTTTATGGCGAGAGGCAGGGGGATACACCCCAGATGGTCGCCAGCCAATCGTGGGGCACACACACCATTCACACACCATTCACACACACACTCACACCTATGGGCAATTTAGATTTGCCAATTAACCTGAGCATGTTTTGTATTGTGGGAGGAAGCCGGAGTACCCGGTGAAAACCCACGCAGACACGGGGAGAACATGCAAACTCCACACAGAAAGGTCCCAGACCCAGGCCCCAAGGCGGTCTTGAACCTGCGACCTTCTTGCTGTGAGGCAACAGTGCTACCCACTGCTCCACCGTGTCGCCCCAAATAGAATATGTTATAGATTATTATTTAAAGAGTATTGTATATACATATATACTTTGAGCCCAGATTGATGAAATAAAAATTTCATCCATCCACATTTAAGGTGCTGCATTGCATCTGCAGCTCCTGGACCAGAATGTCATGCTTTCCTCTAGTGAGAAGTCTTTTACGATTTTTACATGGCCTGGATTTACAACTGACAGCATCGATCGGTCAAGCCAGGTGGGCTTGTAGGAGAGCCTGCAGCTTGATTAAAAACCTGGATACTAATACTGATAACATGCTTGATATAATGTATTGACTTCAATAAAACTGTTATACACGTATCAGGGCTAATGGCCTATGTGTAAAACTTCAAATTCATGAGTTTTGGAAGGGTCCTAAATGGTGACTTATGACGAGCTTTACTAAAAAAAGAGATTTAGGAAACTGAATCAGTGTGTGTTGCAAAAGGCATGTCAGTACAGAGTAATTGTGTTCTGCACAATTATGTACTATAAATACAGCAACTTCTTGTTCAATCGACCTAAAAGCACAATATTACAACATGATACAATAAAAACAATATTCACTATGATATTCTTTCTTTCTAACACAGACAACAAGGTTGAAAAATGATTTCTACAATTTGTTATAGTTACTTTACTGTAATTTAGTTCATAAATTACTCTATAGGTAGGACTATAAATATGTCTACCTTTAATGCCAATGCTCCCTCTAACGGCAGAGTCATTTTGTACACAGTTTTATGTGATATGTGTGCTATATGATTAATAGGACTGACGAACACACACAAACACATGCACACACACACACATACTATATCTATCTATCTATCTATCTATCTATCTATCTATCTATCTATCTATCTATCTATCTATCTATCTATCTATCTATCTATCTATCTATCTATCTATCTATATATAATTAATTTGCCATATTTGTGTTTTCACCCCAATTTTACTTGCTAATGTAGGTATTCTATTCTATATTAACTGTGCTATTGTGGTTGATGTTGTCACTGCCCTCTTCAGTAACCATGACCTAGATGTCTGAGAATCAACATGTCTCTTCTTACTTGCTGGACATTACAAATTAAATAAAGTGTGATTGATTGACAGATTGTTTGGACTAATCTATGAATTCTCAAAACGATCAAATGATTAGTTGTTTTTAAATGGTGTAAAATGGTGATCACTGTTTTCCAAAGCAAAAGATTTAATTTAAAATGCCCTATATTTTTTCATCCAGACCAACAGTCCACAACCTAGAGATCATCAATTTACTTTTATTGAAGATAAAAAAAAACAACAAATCTTATATGAGAAGCTGGAACCAGAGAATTTCAGACATTTTTTTTTCTTAAAAATCACTCAAAATCAATTATCCTAATAGATGTCAATTATTACAAGAAGAAGAATTAATTAACTAATCTTTGCAGCTATGATATGGAGCAATGTTGAATCGAGGGCTGTTTGGGGTTACCTTTATTTTTCCTGTAGAAAACACAGACAAGCAGTCTGCTATACAGAAAGTGCACCTTGCAAATACTCAAATACCTTGTAGTTTTGAAAGGTACCTAAAAAAATGTCCTCTTCTTCTCGTCGAGGATGGCAGACGCTAATGTTACAAAGAGTTGAAGCCAAAAAGAAAAAAAAAAAAATTGTCAACATCCATTTTGGATTCCGTGAGCTACAGCTGCCACAGCTGGAGCAAACTGACCTATTGTGATCTAACCATCCTCACAGATACCCGAGCACATACTCTGGTGTAGGTGGATCAGTAGGAGATGAAGTGCATGTGATGTGGGATAAACACAGACAAGTATGTCTTTGAAGGTCCTACAACCATGGAAATATTGTGTACCACAACCCTGTAATCCGTCGCTTTCGATGACTCACCCTCTCTGTGGACTTTAGTCACATGTCATTCTTTGTGTCTGCTGTGCTGACATGGAAGATGAGGACGAAGGCCTGGTCTGATGTCGGACTTAAAGGACCCGTCGCTCATAGGGGGGCAGAAATCATGAGGATCATAGATAGATGAGAGTCTAAAGGGGAAAAAATGGCAAGGGAAGAAGCTGAAGAAAGAAAAGCTAGATATAAGGATGGATGTCAACATGACTAGAAAGTCTTTATCCTCCATCAGGATTCATCATGGCATTATAGTGTGTATGTGACTTTTATCCTTGAACATTTGATCATACAACATGTATTTCTTTGTGTTTTGAGTTATTATTCAGGGAAGATTCCAGGCAAATTAGTTGTAGTGACAGGAGAACTGAAACTAATAGTACTGAACACATTTTGGATGTTCCTGGTATCAACAAACACGCAGATGAAGCAAACATGTGATTTCATTATTATTTTTTTTTTTATTTGCCGTGATTTGCTTCCAAGTACGCAGCGTTCCTGTTATGGGCAGAACACCAAAGATTGGTCATAATATTTACATGATTAAGCCTCTTGTGCCAATTTTCCTACTAACTACCTGAGGATGAGTTTTTCGGAATATTGGATCGACCAAGGAGTTACAGGGATTTAGGCTGTTCAGTGTGTGTAGTCACAGATATCTGTAGTCTCAACAACTAAAAGTCGATAATTTAAGGTTTTACCTACATTTCTATTTATTTATTTAAAATGTTTTAATTATTATTATTTTTTTGTATCCCAGTGGGTTCCTGAAGTTACAAGGTTTTCACCTGCAAGTGACATCACGTAAAAGTGCATACATATTAACAGCCATATGTATTTAGACTATTAAAAAGGAAAAAAAAAACAATACTTATTATGTAGATTGTGTTATAATAATATAGTTTACGATACTAATAATTTTAGTTACTAAATGTGGGTGCATGGGCTAGTGCACCCTTGCACTGTCATTGGATGTATATATATGTATATGTATATATATATATATATATATATATATACATATGTAGGGAAATCCTGCGCCCTCTGCCTTAAAGTACAGTATCAAGGATAATGTGCTTAGTTACTTTCCATCACTGTCATTGAGAAACAGCATCTCTGTCTCTGAGCCTCTCTGCAGCTGACTGCCTTCACTACCAAGTCTCTTGGTAAATGTCCGAAACGTGTGTTCCTGCTCTTCTGTGTGTGAGTAGAATGTCTTAAGGCGGCCCGTTAATTACAGACACAGTGGCCTCCCATGGCTCTGATAAACCAGGCTGTGAGGGATGGAAGGAGAGACGGAGGAAGGGAGGGGAGCAGAGTCCCAGCACGGCATGCATCAGACATTCCTGCAGGTCTTTTTTTTTTTTTTCTTCAACTCAGACCTCCACAGACTTAGCTTAATGTTAAACTAACAACTGTGGCGGTTCATACACATCATGACCATCACAAAGTGTGACTGCAGCTTTACATTTCACACTAAAACAAGAAAAATTAATTTTCAAAAATACAATTTTTATTTGAGTATCATTATATTACTTTTTTCCTCATCAATTACAAAATAAACTTGCCAGCCAATGACATTTTCATTAGATTATTAAACTTTGTTTTTCTTTTTCCTTTTTTCCCACTTCATTTCTGATACAGTTTTTCCACACAGGTATACTTATATGTAGATGCTCAAGAGCTCATTTGGCTACACTGCATAAATGAATTTCACATAACCTCCATCTATCCAAAACTACTCAAACTCCCACATACCCGCCAAAGTGAGCTTGAAAAAACTATATTCCTGAAATAATTATTTTAGATTTTAACATGCATGTCCACATAATATATGTATCCATACATAGTGACATTTAACCTCAGCAAACCATCTTTTATAAGAAACAGTTCTTCATGCTTAATAGCCTCTGATTCATAACTGTATGACGCCTGTTTGTTTTAATCACCTATTGGTTCTATAGAATCCCCTAAATTAAATCCCAACATCCCTATTTTTAAGCTAGAAAAGGTTTTAAAAAAAAAAATAAATAAAAAATACATGACTTGGTTGAAACACAAAGTACAAAGTTTTCCTCACTTTTGTCTCCTCAAGAAACATGATGCTTTTTTGTCAATATTGGAATGAAATGGAATGAAATATATATACTAATGAGATAACCAGGTAACACATGTAAAACATGTAAAGATGACACCAAACATGCAGAATAGACAAATTCAGACATTAAAGATGTAGTATGCAAGCGATCTGGTAACAGGCTGCACAGTGAACATTATTAGTCACTGGTGCCAATTCAAACTGCACAGAGCAGATGGCACCAGGCAGAAAGTCAAGCACTAACAACACAACACACTATCTGTTGATTCTACAAAGTAAAACAAATTTCAAACTACAAAAGCACATTCGTACAAATTTGTCAAATTTGAGACAAGCAGACACAGGGTAGGGGCTATACAAGGTGGAAGTGGTGGGAGAATGGCAACTGTTGGAGGTGAGGTGCCAGGTGCTCACCAGACAGACACACATGTACATATATTTACAGAGAGAAAAAAAGTGAGAGAAGTAGAGAGAGGGAATGCCCAGTGTGCAGAAAGCAGGAGAGAGGTGCTGCGGGTACGAATGACCAGGTGCCTGCTCTCCCAGGATATGATGATTTGCGGTGCATCACAGTGTGTCCGCTTCCTGTGTCCAAGCTGTCGCCTCGCGCGTGTGCGCACATCTTTATTAGGCCTGTTAAGTCCCAGCTCAATAGGGGAACGGCGGGGAACATGAAAACCAGATGCTATGGTAAAATGAAGGGCTTTATTCCATCTTTCGTTAAATTGATAATGGGATATAAAATACTAAAAGGCTTACTATAACCAAAAACATAAAAAGTTCTGTGATGTGAACTTTATTCAAATACAAATCTGCATATAACATAACAAGGATCCCATTACATGAACTAACTTCCACCTTCTATCTTCAAATAGATGAAAAAAAGTTATAAAAATGCATCTATCTAAACTCATAAAAAAACATAACTGGAACAGCACCTTAGTTCCTAATACAAACAACAAATCTTTAATGAAATGTGGGATTTTAACGTACTTTAATCTACTCTATCTGGCCCAGTTGAGAAATTACATATGGGTACATGTGAGTATATGAAACAAAGTTTTCTACCAACAAGCTAAACAGCAAGAGGCATGCGACAAGCTGCTCAGCAAGCCACAGCTGCCCCCCGACTGGCGAGATGTCCCAACATTTGTGGCCTTGAAATCCGATTGGCTGGTCAGGTTTGGAGTCCTTGGACTGGGCACCGCACGGATCAGGAGTGCCAGGCAGTAATTGGGTGGAGCTCCCACACCTGAGACAACAAGGCTACAACTGTGTTTTCTCTGCCAGGCGGATCACAACACAGGTATCGTACAGGAATGTGTCCTCTCTGAGCCCAGACTGATAAGCATGTTGGCGTCACTATAACATCATGGTTATCTGGGTAATCAGAATCAGAATCAGAGCTTCTCTAGAGATCTAAACCATTACCTCATTGGACCCCATTAAGGGAAAAAAGTAGTGTTTGTCTGTAAATATCGAGACCCCTGGTGTTCCAGAAAGCATACAAAGTTTGAAAGTTTGAACTCAAAGGCACAAAGTTGGACTATCACACTCAGATAATGGAGGAGCTCCAGATCGGTTGGACCAGTTGGGTGTATGGCTTTTGACCCAGAAGCCATACAGTATATAAAACGTAAATAGAATAAAGCAATCCAGAAGAAGCAAGGGAACATTATAAGTACAGTTAACAGAAAGTTTCTTTTGCACATAGTTGTGAAATTGTCCATGGTGCCGGTTTACCTCTGGGTTGCTATCTTGCATCTTGGTTTTTGAACTTCTGTTGTTAAAATAGGTCAACTAATAAGTTAAGGAGTGTATGTTTCCACCTATTGTAGTACAGGCTACATGACTTCATCAATAAATCATTTGTACTTGTGTGCTGAGACATTGGCAGTAGTCCGGATAGATAGACGAGTTACAAGCATAGCTCGACCTAGCTATGCATACAAACATACTCACTGCAGCTCAAAATAGGTGCTTTTAGACCATAGAAGCAGATTAATTTACAAGTTTTTCAAAAATGTAAATATTAACCTACGAAGAGTGCATAATAGAGTCCTTGTAAACTGATCCCTGTGAGAAATGGGGTAGGCTCCTTTAATATAAAGCTCTTGTTTTAATTCAAAAATTGGAATATTAAAATTCAGACAAAAAATAAATAAAATAAGACAAATGCAACCTGAAATCAAAAACATGGTGTAGAAGGAGATATGTTTAGAAATGTGAAAAGAATAAACCAGTACACCACTCAGATTTTTGGCAGCACACATTATCACTGAGCTCTTGTGGTTCTTGTGCATCTGCCGTCTGTTCCTGAGGTGAGAATTAGATTTTGTTCTCTAATTTGCTCAATGGGTGACTTTGAAAATGGCACAGGCATCGCACCCTGGATGCTCTTGTATATTTAAGTGCGAGAGCCTAGTGTGGCATTTATGTTTTTTTATTTTTTTTTATTTTTATTTTATTTGCCAGATGATCACACGCGATTGATGTGACTATCTGATAGGCTGTTGTGGTTTTTGGCTTCTCTGGGCATGAGAGGGAGGAGCTCTCTTTGAAAGCTCAGCTTTTTTTCCAGGCTGTGATAGCACCATCAAGATTATTGGATGGAAAACAGGGAGGGAGCGAGAGAGAGAGACGCTCACTTTTATTAGCTTTGCGATTGATCACGAGCGTGATAAGATAACACAGGCAAGAGAAAATGGAATATGATACATCCTGCTGCATTCTAGGGCTGTTTCAACAGTCACATTGCAGCAGTCGAGATATTATTCCTTAACCACAAGCAGGGCTGGTGTTTGATAGACAAGGAGTTGTGCTCTATGTTCTGTACACATCATACGTTCAATGTCACATCTCTGTCAGTATTTGTCCGGGGTTTGTTTTATTTAAATGAACAATGCCGTGCAGCAGAAAACAGAGAGGGTGATTTCTTGCAGAAACAATCAAAGGTAGAGTATTTACGCTAGGCCTTTAGCTCACTTCTATCTCATTAGCTTTCCGTTGATTGATTTTATTTTCTATGAACAAGCTCAATCTAAAGCAGGAAAGCTCATTCTGGACCTTGGAAATAGCAGACTGACAAAAGACCCTCAACTCAAGGTGCATTGCAATTTCCCTTTTATTCACAGAGTAAGCATTCACTTGACCAGTAATGACTAATGATAGATAGCTTACTCTTTTTTTTTACTAAACTATAGTGCTCCTTTGTTAAAAATATACACATTTTAACCTTATTCACAGTGTTTCTACATCATAAATCAATAAAACATCAGCATTTCACAGATTTGTAATGGTTGGGAAATGCCTGAGGCGTGTTGTGGTTCCTATAGGCACTACACAATTGTATGTCAGTATCAGATGCAGAGTGCCACATTAAAATACTGGTTAAATTCTCCTTCCCCCAGAATATGCAAGCCGCACCACCATTGTCACTTCTTGTACTTCCATTTAAAAGCAGTCATGAAAAAGGAAATTGATATTCATAACTTCCATAACCTCTCCCCTCCCTTATTACTTAAACTAAATCCATTCCAACCCCAAAATATGCTTTCATATATATACTATATTAACTCATCTCTCAGCATGACAATACACGTAGATCAATAGACAATTGGATATCAGACCTGAATAATCATCATACAGAGATTAATTGAAAAATCATATGCATGTCAGCCATGTTGCCTTACTCCAGCAAAAAAACAGCTCACAGGATAGCTACTACACTGAGCAGACATCACCTCTCACAACCACTTCCATGCATTCTTCTCTGCACCACAGTTCCTGAGAGCTATCTGTGATAGAAAACCATATTACTCAATTGGAAGGACAGGACTAAATTAACCAACCACTGATAAATAAACCAGCCACTGATTCAAATAGAAAATCTCAGTTCAAGACTAAAGCAATACACATTCACATTCTACAATATTTGGTCCACCTCCCTGCAGTATATTCAGAGTTGGCTCCTGTCCTCACCATCCAACCTATATCTTTGCAAACCCCAATGCAATAATCTAAATGCATGCTCAATATCTCTCTCTCAATGTCTAGCTAAACAAGTTTGAGGTTTGCTTTGTCAACATCAGGATGCTGCTAAAGAAGAACAGCTGAAGCAATGCTTAATGGATGGGCGAATGCACCTTTCACATCTATTACCCTTTTTGAGTATGACGTCAAGATGGCTTGGAAGTGTGTGAACACCAAGAAAACAGCAGGACCAGATGGTATCAGTAAGTGGGTCCTCAAACTGTGTGCTGGCCAAGTAGCGCCGGTGTTCAAAACAATATTCAACCTGTCCATGCTCAATCTGTCATTCCCACATGCTTCAAAGAGTCCACCATAATTCATGTTACCAAAGAAAAAAAAATGGCGTGACGAGCCATGCCTGAACAAATTCTAGTGCCACTGACCTGTGTAATTAAAAATGACTTTGAACATCAAATATTGCATCTGCTCTTTACTATTAGCAAGTACAGTACCAGTACAAAATGTTCAAAAGATGACACCATAACACACATCTTTCACACCATATCTCACCTATGAGAACTGTATTAATGACCGTTTAAAGTCTGATGCCATACTTCAATTGAGGCTCATCACGAAACTCAAGGATCTGGGATTAAACACCACACTGTGCATGTGGGTTCTCAACATCCTGACGGGCAGACCCCAGGTAAGAAGAGCTGGTGGACACACCTCATCTATGCTCATCATTAACATTTGAGCACCCCAGGGCTCTGTGGTAAGCCCCCTGCACTGTACTCTACACACTGAAGACACAAAAATATGTAGCCCCTTTAGGCTCCAATGCCACTATCAAGTTTTCTGTCAACAATCACAGATAACAATGAAAAGGTTTACCTGATGGAAGTAGAGGAACTTACTGGCTGGTGTCAGGTTAATCACATACTCCTGAATCTTAGCAAGACTACAGAAAAGACAGAGGAAAAAACAGGGAAGGAAATAAGCTTCCCTTGACATCAATGGGTCCTCTAAAGAGAAGATAGGCAGCCTTAAGTGCTTGACATATGACCAAGGGCCTGACCTGGAGGCTTCATACTGACTCAGTGGTGAGATAGGCAAGGTTTTACCTCCGTAAGTCCTAAGGAATTTCTACTTCTGATCCATCCAGAGCTCAACATCACTGCCTTCATGGAAAGAGAACAGAGCAGGACCGCAAGGCCCTGTAAAAAGCGGGTAGTCCACCATGCCATATGGACATTTACATCAGGAGCTGCACACAAAGACAAACAAAATCAATAGGGTACCCTAACCAGATAATAGCCTTCTAGTACGACTGCTGTGGTCAGGAAGAAGGTACCGGATACACCAAGCCAGCACCAAGAAGCTCATGGAGAGCTTCTATTTCCAGGCCACTAGGACCCTGGATGAAATCACTGCAAATGCTCAAATGTCCCCCTGCCCTCACTTGGTATATATATGTGTGTGTGTGTGTGTGTGTGTGTGTGTGTGTGTGTGTGTGTGTGTGTGTGTGTGTGTGTGTGTGTGTGTGAATCAGGCAAACAACTGTACTATGGGTTTTGGGAGAAAAAAAAAAGAGTAAAGATATTGATTGTGTGATGTAGAAACTACTTAACATTTGTTAAATTTGACTCTTCCTGCCAGAATTTTACAGAGATGTCTGACATTACATTCCATGATTGTTTATTAAAGTTGTTCATGGTTGTGTTACAATGTGAAATGCACATTGGCCATTCATGGTTGAAAGGGGGCGTGTAATGGTCAGGGATTGAAGCAGAGCCAAGCGCACATTTCCAGTTGGACAGGGAAAATAGCTGCAATGCGCGTATGCACGCTTTTATAGGTCTGATTTGTTTTTGGTGTGTGCCAATTTTGGCTTTATTGCATGTGTAGTAGTGTTTATTATGAATCTTACACAGTGTTTTATAAATGAGAAACCTGATCTCTTAAAAGGAAGCTCACTGAACTTGTCTTAAGATTTCTCTGGAATAACGTATATTCATTTCTCATTCTATCTGGTGGTTTTGGAGCTTTACCCATGGTACGGACTACAAGCCAGGATATCTCAGCCTTGATGAGATAAAACAGGATTTATCCTCGCTAAAATAAAATATTATGACTATGACTTGGTGCTGTAACTTGATTTAATGGCTCCATGTCTGCCTGTGTGTATTTTACATTTTTCTTTTCCTGGAGGGTAATGTTTGAATATCTGCAGCACAGCTAGAGAAGTGCGATAGCAGAACATGTTTCAACTAGTTTAAAATGTCAATAGTAAATGTCATATTCTGTTGTCAGTTGCTCACAATTATAAAGAACTGACTGCTTCTTTCTGGAGCTGTCACTTCTTACTGATGTTTAACAATCACACTGCGAGAAATCTGTTTCTCTGCTGACACCCGTCTCAGCATAGCAAAATGCAACACAGTCAGAGTACACGTTGAGGATGTTCATGTGATTCATGAACAACTTAATTATGCACAACACACATATCAGAGAATTCACATAATCAAATTCAACGAATTTTCTGTCACAGTGGGGGACTGAATCTTGCAGCTTACATTACCACTCTGATAGACACCAAAGGTCAAGCTAACCTGATTATCAATGCACATTCTATCAAAACTATTAAAAGGGACCATATTTTGCCATTTCCAAAGTTTAATATTTTAATTTCAATGGCCTAGTTATAAGTATACCAGCAATACAGTCTGCCTTCTTACACACACTCACACACATGATTGTCCCAGTACTGTGGAATATACTGTGGATATATATCAGAAAGCTGGGCTCAGTCAGAGAAACTATATTCAAGTACATACACTCAAGAAGGGGGGAGCGGCTACACAATTCCAGGGGAAGTTACTAATGAGTACCTTGTCACCAACTTGTGACATCACAGCAGGCGGCTTGACAGATGTTCAACCAGGGTTTAGAAACACCATAAAAGCAGGTCAGGCCACAACATAATGAGTGGGTGGTTCCAGCCAACTTGAATACCAGAGACCTAAGTATTTATTCTAAAGCACAGAAGTATTTTTCTTAGAATATCTTCCCATTATTTAAGTCAAAGAAAAGAATTTGAAAAAACTAGGGCTCATAGCTAATGCCAAGGTGTGAATGTTATCCAGTTTATTTTTATATATATATATACATATAAAACTACCCAAAAAATCCTGAGCCACAGGAAATTTCAGAGGTAACAGCAGAAACATGTTTTCTTTTTATCAGGGAGCAGCATAACCACTTTTATTCAGTACCAAATGTCCCTGTTAGAGTGAGGTGAAGCACAAAAAAAGAGTTTCTCCTGCCATTGTTTATCTACAACGTCATTTCTTACTTTTCCCACACGCTGAGCTTAATGCTGTCTGCTGAATCCTCGCTCCACCGTTTGCCTCGTTGAATGATTTGATGGTATCAACTGTATGTATCGCATTAAGGTGGCATTTCAGACTGGTAGCCCACCAGTGATAAAGAATTCAACCTTGCAGTGGGTACAAACAACTTCAAATCTGTTGACTGGTGCCTTCTTGAAGAAATTTAAAATGAAAAAAAGGTAAAAGTTTAGTTCTCTTCTGCAACAGTTTTTTTTTTTGCAATAAGTGTCAGAATTAATTATTCACCACAATGTGTTTTTTAACACAACATAATGCATTAACTTGCCCAGCCAGCATATTCAAAACTCAATATAGTGCAGCATCAGACTATGTGGGCTACTTTGACAAAAATTGAGTTCACACATTTTCAAATGTGTTTGGACTTCTTTAACATACTTTCATAAGCTTGACATTTTTCTTTTGTTTATTGCCAAATTCACAAATGCTTTAACTCATAGGATAAAGTTGAAATGAACGGCTGGTGTAGAATGAAACACACCACTAATAAAGACTCATCAGTCTGTAATATTAATGGTAGGTGTAGTCTAACATGCTGAGACAGTATCACAAAGAAAATCAAGAATCAACTTTAAATAATTTGTATTATTGCATTTGCATTTTATTGAGGAAAATAAATATTTAAACCCTCTTGCCAAAAGGACTTTGTAAATCCCTTTTTAGCAAGCACAGAGGTCAGATGTTTTTTTGTAGATGATGACCAGATTTCTGCACATATTAAAAGGAATTTTGGTCCATTCTTCTTTGCAAATGAACTCTAAATCATCAAAATTCCGTGGTTGTCACTTAGCAATTCTGAGCTTCAGCTCTCTCCATAGATTTTCTACAGGATTCAGTTTGGAGACTGCCTGGGCCACTACATGACCTTGATATGTTCCTTCTTCAGCCATTTCTTGGTTGCCTTGGCTGTATGCTTTGGGTCATTATCCTTCTTGAAGACACATCCACGACCCATTTTAAGCTTCCTGGCAGGTTTCCACTCAGGATTTGACGGTACATGACTCCATACATCCTCCCATTGATACAGTGATGTAGCCCTGTGCCCAGTGCAGAAAAACAGCCCTAAAGCATATTGTTACCACCTCCATGCTTGACAGTGGGGATGGTGTTCTTGTGGTCATAAGCAGCATGTCTCTCCCTCATGACAAGACAGGTTGAATTGATGCAATAGAGCTCAATTTTGATCTTATCTGACCATAACACGTTCTTCCAGTCACTCCTCAAATCATTCAGATGTTCAATGGCAAAGTTCCGGCACATCCTCGTCGCATGAAGCTTACCCTCTGCAGTACGCCTACCGGCCCGGCATCAGTGTGGATGACGCTGTAATCTATCTGCTGCTCCGATCTCTCTCCCACCTGGAACAAGCGGCGAGCACGGTGAGGATCATGTTTTTTGACTTCTCCAGTGCTTTTAACACCATCCAGCCTGCACTGCTGAAAGGGAAGCTGGAGGGAGCCGAAGTGGATGAGCAGCTGACGGCCTGGACCATCGACTACCTCACCAACAGACCACAGTATGTCAGGCTTCGTGACTATGTGTCTGAGGTGGTAGTCTGCAGCGCGGGGGTGCCACAGGGTATAGTGCTCTCACCTTTTCTGTTTAGTCTGTACACCTCAGACTTCACCTACAACTCGGACAACTGCCACCTACAGAAGTTCTCAGATGATACGGCCATCATCGGGTGTGTATCAGATGGGAACGATCAGGAGTACAGGGGGGTCATCAATGACTTTGTCCCCCCCAAAGCTGGCAAAGCTGACAACCATCATGGACAACCCCCATCACCCTCTGCATGGGGTGGTGGGTGCGCTGAGCAGCTCCTTCAGCCAGAGACTCAAACACCCTTGCTGCAAGAAGGAGCGCTTTCGCAGATCATTCATCCCGACAGCAATAAGACTTTATAACAACACATACAAATAACCCTCACTGTAGTCACTCTGTCACTTTTTCAGTGGTCACTTTTTTCTCTTCACACACACCCTGCACCTTAAGTGTGCATTAGCTATGTATGTGTACATGTGGGTATATGCGTGGATATGTATGTCCATATATATATATGCAAATATGTGTGTATGTGTATGTATGTAGGTATGTACGTGCATGTATGTATGTATATATGCCTTGCTTATGCATACTTTTTTTCTTACTTTTTTCTTACTATTTATTAGCATTTTCTTTCCATTCTATGTCGATAATACATACTGTGAATGCGGATCATCAACACATTCTGCGAATTTGTACATTGTGTTGTGTGTTTTTTTATTTTTATTTCTTTATAGTTTTTTTTATCTTCAGCTTTATTTTCTTCTCTTTATCTGTAATGCTGCAGTACCACACAAATTTCCCCGTTGTGGGATCAATAAAGTTTTATCTTATCTCTTATCTTATCTTGAATGTCTGCACATGTGCTTTCATAAGCAGGGGTAGTATGCAAGCACTGCAAGATGTTAGACCATTGCTTTGTAAAGTGTTACCAACTGTTTGCTAAGTGACTGTGATCCTAGCTGCTTTAAAATCATCCACTAACTCTACCCGTGTTGTATTATTGTATTAGTATTATTTCTCACCATTCTCCTGGTACCCCCACGAGATAAGATCTTGTTTGGAGCCCAAGACCTTGGTTGACTGATGATCATGTTGTGAGTCTTGTACTTGCGCATAATTGCAACGGTTGTCATCTTCAATGCCCAGCTTTTTGCTAATGGTTTTGTAGTCCATACTGGTTTTATGCAGGTCTACAATCTTCTCCCCTAAATCCACAGAAAGCTCTTTAGTCTTTCCCATGTTTAGAGTCTGACACACTGATTAATTCTGTGGCCAGGTTGCTTTTATACAAGTCTTTAGTGATATCAAATGTCTTCAATTAAGGTGACAAGGTAATTTGGAGGTCTAACTTGTCTGCATTACCAATAACTATTGATGTTACTAGGTGATCAAATACTTGATTTCCTCCATAAAATGCAAATAAATTAATTAATTTTTTAAAGTTGATTTCTTGTTTTTCTTTTTTATATTCTTTCTCATCATGTTAGACTACACCCACCATTAATGTTACAGACTGATTGAGTCTTTATTAGTGGCCAAACTAACAAAAAAGATGGCGCCACGGTAGGCAGCCTGTTACGCAGCTCTCTAGTCTTTTCTTTCCCTTTTCTGGTTTATTTGTTTTATTTCAAGTTCTTTTTTTGCTTAATTTTGATTTAATTTGCGACAAGAATGGACCCGAGTAGTCTGCTGAGAGGAGTAGCCTTCTTTCTACTCCTATCGAGACTTTCCACCGCTGCATCTGGTGATAACGTGAGCCAGTCCATCATCTACAGCCGGGATCAGCTGTTGGCGCTACAGGACAGGGTACTCCCAGAGGAGCGACCCGGGATTCCTAAGGAATTACGGCGTCGGAGGAGAGGATGCAGGGCTGGAGCGAAGTACCGGGAGAGGAGAAGGCGGTACAAACCCAGCGTTCCGTCTGTGGTAATGGGTAACGTAAGATCTTTACCCAACAAGATGGAAGAGCTGACGGCGCTAACCAGACTGCAGTGGGAGTATAAGCAGAGCAGCCTCCTGCTGTTCACGGAGACCTGGCTCACGGACAACACACCGGACTCCGTCGTAACTTTGGACAGCTTTCAACTGGTGAGAGCGGACCGAAACGCGAGGGAGAGCGGTAAGAGGAGAGGAGGGGGACTGGCAATGTATGTGAATGAGAGATGGTGTAACCCCGGGACACATTATGGTGAAGGAGCAGCGCTGTACCAAAGACATTGAACTGTTAGCGGTTAGCGCTCGGTCATATCACCTGGCCCGGGAGTTCTCGCATGTTATCGTGCTAACTGTTTACATCCCACCATCGGCAGATGCTAAGGCAGCCTGCGAGGACATCCACACCACCGTCTCTCAGTTACAGACGGCACATCCACAGTCCCTCATTATTATTTCTGGGGACTTCAATCATGCCTCACTCTCCACCACTTTCCCTAACTTCACCCAGTATGTTGACTGCCATACCAGGGACAATAAAACTCTGGACTTGCTGTTTGCCAACACAAATGAGGCTTACAGCTCATCACCCCTCCCCCCACTTGGCTGTTCAGACCACAACCTGGTCATCCTCCAACCCACCTACACCCCCCTAGTGAGGAAGACCCCTCCCACCAAGAAGGTGATCAGGCTGTGGTCTGAGAACTGCAGTGAGGCCCTGAGAGACTGTTTTGAATGTACAGACTGGCAAGAACTCTGCAGGCCACATGGTGAGGACATCGACAGTCTCACCCACTGCATCACGGACTACATCAACTTCTGTGTGGAGAACACTGTGCCGACCAAGAAGGTACTGTGTTTCTCCAACAACAAACCATGGGTGTCCCCAGAGTTGAAGGCCCTGCTAAATGAAAAGAAGAGGGCCTTCTGGTCGGGGGACAAAGTGGAACTGAGGAGAGTGCAGAAGGAACTAAAATATAAAATCAGGAGTGGCAAGGAGAGTTTCAGGAGGAAGATGGAGGAGCAGCTCCAATCAAACAATGTCCGAGAGGTCTGGAGAAGCATGAACAAGATCTCTGGTCACCTCAAGGACAATGGAGGAGTAGCAGTGTCCACCGACCGGGGGTGGGCCAATGAATTGAATCTGTTTTTTAATAGATTCGATTCTGGACCAACAACCTCCCCCACCCCCCAGCTTCCATCAACCCCCCTCCATGTGCTGTCCCCCCCCTCTCAGTTGATCTGATCAGGTGAGAAGTCAGCTAAAGAAGACAAAGGTCAGGAAGGCAGCAGGTCCAGACGGAATCAGCTCCAGATTGCTCAGGGACTGTGCAGACCAGCTTTGTCAGGTGGTCCTGCACATCTTTAACCTGAGTCTGAACCTGGAGAGGGTTCCTGAACTGTGGAAGACTTCCTGCGTAGTTCCAGTGCCTAAGATCGCAGGGCCCAGGGAGCCCAACCACTACAGACCTGTAGCCCTGACTTCTCACCTGATGAAGGCCTTGGAGAGGCTCATTCTGCACCACCTTCGCCCACTGGTGAGCTCAGCACTGGACCCTCTGCAGTTCGCCTACCGGCCCGGCATCAGTGTGGATGACGCTGTCATCTATCTGCTGCACCGATCTCTCTCCCACCTGGAACAAGCGGCGAGCACGGTGAGGATCATGTTTTTTGACTTCTCCAGTGCTTTTAACACCATCCAGCCTGCACTGCTGAAAGGGAAGCTGGAGGGAGCCGGAGTGGATGAGCAGCTGACGGCCTGGACCATCGACTACCTCACCAACAGACCACAGTATGTCAGGCTTCATGACTGTGTGTCTGAGGTGGTAGTCAGCAGCACGGGGGCGCCACAGGGTACAGTGCTCTCACCCTTTCTGTTTAGTCTGTACACCTCAGACTTCACCTACAACTCGGACAACTGCCACCTACAGAAGTTCTCAGATGATACGGCCATCATCGGGTGTGTATCAGATGGGAACGACCAGGAGTACAGGGGGGTCATCAATGACTTTGTCAGCTGGTGTGAGATCAACGCTCTCCAAATCAACGCCAGCAAGACAAAGGAGATGGTTGTGGACTTCAGGAGGAAGTCCCTCCCCACCACACCGGTGAGCATCCAGGGAAAAGACATTGAGACAGTGGTCTCTTATAAATACCTGGGTGTTCACCTGAACAACAAACTGGACTGGACCACAAACATTAATGTCCTGTACAAGAAGGGCCAGAGTCGACTTCACCTGCTGAGGAGACTAAGGTCCTTTGGTGTGTGCAGGACTCTGTTGAAGACCTTCTACGACTCCGTCGTAGCATCTGCCCTGTTCTACGCAGTAGTCTGCTGGGGGGGCGGATGCTCAGACGGGGACAGAAGGAAAATTGACAAACTGGTACGGATGTCCTCTGGAGTCGGTGGTGGTGGTGTGAGAGAGGAGGATGTTGGCAAAGCTGACATCCATCATGGACAACCCCCATCACCCTCTGCATGGGGTAGTGGGTGCGCTTAGCAGCTCCTTCAGCCAGAGACTCAAACACCCTCGCTGCAAGAAGGAGCGCTTTCGCAGATCATTCATCCCGACAGCAATAAGACTCTATAACATAACATAAACATAACTGTAGTCACTGTCACTTTTTCACTGGTCACTTTTTTCTCTTCACACACACCCTGCACCTTAAGTGTGCATTAGCTATGTATGTGTACATGTGGGTATATGCGTGGATATGTATGTCCATATATATATATGCAAATATATGTGTATGTGTATGTATGTAGGTATGTACGTCCATGTATGTATGTATATATGCCTTGCTTATGCATACTTTTTTTCTTACTATTTATTAGCATTTTCTCTCCATTCTGTCGATAATGCATACTGTGTATGCGGATTAACAAATTCTGCGAATTTGTACATTGTGTTGTGTGTTTTTTTTATTTTTTTATAGTTTTCTTATCTTCTTCAACTTTATTTTTCTTTTTCTTTATCTGTAACGCTGCAGTAACACACAAATTTCCCCGTTGTGGGATCAATAAAGTTTATCTATTCTATCTATTCTATTCTAAAATCAGAAAGGGACCAAATACTCAAATACTTATTTTCCCCACTGTAACCTGTGTCCATTTGCGTTGCTGGTTGAAGTAATGCAAATAGATTAATTTTAAGTCATGAGGCTCTTTCAAAAAATAAAAAATAGGAAATGTGTCCGTATTGTATTTGGCTTCCTGCTTGAGGCTCATTCTTCTTTCAGGCTTTATAGCAAATTAAAGATGAAACAAAACCGCAGTATATCTACAATATATGATGGTAACTGATGATCCTGCAAGTGCAACAATGCATTGTTTTCAACATTGTACACAGCCCATGTTGCACATGATGAGCTTTGTTTTTTTTAGTTTAAAAAAAAAGACTAATTAGTGACAAAGTAGTAATTTTTATTATTATTATTATTTGTTTTTATTTTGACATGTTGCTATTATCTTTTGTGGTGGATAGTGAAGTTAGAAATACAAATTAACTATATTTTGCCTACTGATTTAATGGCCATTATCAACCCATCTATTTTATGCTTCTTCAGTCCTTTGAAACCTGTTTTTTTTAATAGTTAGTAAAACGGTTCTTTGAATGGAAGGTTAATGCCAACAAGGCTTCACTCCACTTTTTTGACTTCTGTCCAGTGCATGTCTCTCTTTCTATGTCTAGTTAAAACTAAAAAGTAAGATGCACTATGTGCAGAACAAGAAGCAGCTTAGATGATGTTAGATGATGTTAGATGATGTCTACTGGTTGGCTCGGATGTGCCCAGTAGGATGACAAATTTATCATACATTGTAATTGAAGCTGCAGCATCAATTTACACATTTACGTGCTAAACACAAAATTTGAATGAGGCCTGCTTACCCATTTAACCAGCTGGCCTGTTGCTATACACCCACACAGCCAAACAGACTACGGAGCCTTCCTGGGCTCTGCTGTATAGTACTGTGGGTAATGTAGGACCATATCCCAGCTGTATAAATGAGGCTGATGATTTTGCAATCAGCCCGCTCATTTCACAGCGGCTTATTTTCTTGGTGTCTCAACGACTTGCCCGTTTGTCAGACAGCCGAGTTATCTCCGAAGGGAGGGGAAGAAATATGTGAGGAAGAGTCTGAAAGCGTCTGATCAGCAGTGGAATCGCCCAGTGCTTCGCCAGGGTCACTCTTCACTGCTGACACATCACCACACTCCTTCACACATGAAATGTGGGCGTGTGTGCATTTGTGTGTGCGTGTTTGTATGTCCACGCCGGCCGGAGACAGCTCTGAAATCTCAGCAAACACAAAGTTCAGCCCTCATCTCCAAACTCCTCTCTTCTGCTGCTCTTCTTCTCCTCTCTTATTCTCTCTTCTTTTCTTCCTCTCCCTCCTTCCCCTCCTTTATGTTCAACTTGTCCACTATTGTTCTTATCTGTCTACACTGCAAAATATGTGTAGAACATATATATATATATATATATATAATAGACTTGAATATTTGCATCCCAATGGTAGATGGTTTTACTAAGTTTAAGTTTTTCAAAAACATTTTGAAAGTTTAAAAAGTGAGATATTATGAGATAAGAAAACATTAAGATAAAAACAATCAGCGAAGCAACAAGACCAGACCAGATTTACAAAAAAGAGAAAATAAATTCTTGTTTTTTTCAGCTCTTATACTCATCTTCTCTTTACTCAATTCCTCCATCCCTCTCCATTTCTTCTGTCTGTTGCTCCTATCCTCATTTTCTTTCTTCTCTCCTCTCCTCTCCTCTTATAATCTCTTTCTTCTCTAATCATCCTCATCTTCTCATTCTGTCCCCCCTCGTCGCTCTTATAACTGAAAAGAAAGAAAGGAAGAAAAGAAACTGTGATCATGTCTTCTCTCCCTCCACCTCACATTCTCCTTTTCCATAATCTTCCGTTGCATTGCTTCTCCTGTCTCCCAGTCGCCTTCTCACCTCGTCTCTCCTCAGAATTTCACGTAAGTGTGAGTGAATGAAAGTTTGAACTATTTGCTGTCCCTATTTTGGATCCATTGCTGCACCTAGACCTAAATATAACTAACTAAATATGTACAAAACAAAAGAAAATAAAGCATATACAGAAAAATTAAAAAATACAATAAAAAAACAATTAAATTCAAATAAAATATGAATATAATAGTAATGTAAACATAATCCCTAATGTGCACAGCTCTATACATCTATACATATATATATATATATATATATATATATATATACTACTTCAAATCAAATATAAGATATTTCCCCTGAAAAGATTACATTTTTTGCAGTGTAAGGAAAAAAAAATGTTCCACAGTCAATTAATTCAGATGAACATTTCACTGTATTACAGTATATTTGCTTTGCTACATTTTTTCCTAAAAATATTGCAGATTTCATCATTACATCCATCCATCCATCCATCCATTGTCTATCCCGCTTATTCCCTTTCGGGGTCGCAGGGGTCTGCTGGAGCCTATCCCAGCGCGTTAAGGCGAGAGGCAGGGATACACCCCAGATGGTCGCCAGCCAATCGTGGGGCACACACACCATTCACACACCATTCACTCTCACACTCACACTCACACCTATGGGCAATTTAGAGTTTACCAATTAACCTGAGCATGTTTTTTGTATTGTGGGAGGAAACCGGAGTACCCGGTGAAAACCCACGCAGACACGGGGAGAACATGCAAACTCCACACAGAAAGGCCCCAGACCCAGGCCCAAGGCGGTCTTGAACCTGCGACCTTCTTGCTGTGAGGCAACAGTGCTACCCACCGCACCACCGTGTCGCCCCATCATTACATCCCCAGTTTCTCAATTTACTTCTCTCTGTCTCTCATTCGACGACCCCCCCTCCTCCTCTGGTTGTCTCTCTCCGCCTCCCCGCCGTTTGAACCGGATGACAGAGCCACCGGGGGCCCATCCTCAGCTCCTCGCCATGGGCATGGAAGCGAGCTGCTCATCTGCGACGGGGTCCGGCCTTCATCGATTCCTCTGCAACCCCGGCCTTCACACTCAGCAAATCTCAACATTTGTAGCGCTCATGAAGCGAGTGATGTCTCCGAGGTGCATCCGCCGCCGACTGCTCCCTCTCACAGACCTTTTAGCTTCCCCTCTCATTTGTTTTTGCTCCACGTCGTCTGCTTTCATTTACATGCGTGCCCCTCGAGGGTTACTGAAATTGAGCCGCTTTAAAATTTCTTGCAAGATGAATCCATTTCGTTCGTGCATCTCGGACGTATCGGATCACATTCAGCGTGTTTGATTACATATTTATTGTAGGTTTGATCGATATTGCTCTGGATGTGGGAATCCCAAAACACAAATTCTGATTACATATCGAATGAGTATCTTTTCCTGCTCTTGTTAGCGTGCTAACAGTGTCCCATGAGGGATCTTGAACTATTTGAAATACAAACACAGGCTAATAGAACCTTCAACTCATAATAGATATGTTTTATATTAATAATATTTATTATATATATCATATATAATAATGTATGTAATTTCCTTGAGCTTACAGGTTGTTCACATTAATAAAAAAAGTGGAGGAACTATCAAAACCTAAAAATAATTCTGTGGATTCCTACACTTTGTAAATCTATGCTTTCTTGATGAAGTTTTGTAGAAAAAAAAACAAAAACTTCTGCACTTCATAAATCTGTTCCCTAAATAAATGTTTTTTATGGACTTTGTAAATCTCTATTTCCTTAATGATGTTGAATGATGGTGAAACAAGTAGGATATTATGATATTATGAAACTGGGTAATTAAAAAAAAATCCAATTAAGGTATAACATATATTACATTTAGCTCCATGTTTATTTTACTTGTATTTGAGTGATGTAAAATGAGCACAGCTAAGTTAAAAGCCTCTTAAAATATTATTTCGCATATCGCCACATAGACGTTTTAAACATATTGCAGTTGTTTTCAACACAGTGTCATGAAGTTTTTCACGTCGGTGCCATGTAGTGGCATGTAGTGTGTGTGTGTATATATACATATATATATATATATATATATATAGTCAGATGATAGTCTTGATGTGTGCTCTAGTTTATGTTTATTTAAGAGTGCAAAGTTTGCAAAGTTGAATATTCTCGCTTACATTCTAATTATTGTAATGTTCAATGAAGTTTGGAAGAAAAAAAAGGAAAAGTTACTGACCTCCCGGTGACTTTTGGGATGGCGCAGTGTGGTTCTCTCGCTTGTAGTAAATCATCCAGGTACCATTTGCATACTTGCTGAAGCCTACTAAGGTATTCAGACGTGTTGGAGCGTAGATCACTCATTTCTGCTAGGGAGTAGATGGTTTCAGATGCAGCCACTGGCTTTCCACCCACGTCGCCAGACTGTGTGGTTAATTTGTCAGGGCCGAGACTCTCTGCATACTTTTGGAAGTATCATCTAAACTCTTGTGAGATTTTCTGTTCTTGTTAACCTGTTTTTTTTTCTTCTTTTTTTGCCCTGTGCCACAAATCTGCCTTTCCATCTGCTCTAGCACCTGTCCATTTTAGTGATTCGGCCTGCCTGTGTGCCTCTAGCCTGCTCAACCTGCAACATCATCCCCCCCCTCCCCGCTTTACAAATAAAGCCTCGCTGTTCTTCCAAACCCGGCGCTGTTGTCAGTGTCCTGCACTTGAGTCCCTTATGAGTTCTTAACAGTGAGGGTGTTGAGAGGGGCATGAAGCAAAAAAAAAAAAAAACTGGAACAAAAGCAGAATGCTGAAAGCGAAGGACCGGGTGCCTGTTGGGAAGAGAGAGGAGGAGGAGAACGAGCATGGCAGGGAGACTCAAGTAGCTGCAGGGCACCGGGCCAAGGTGCCCCGAGTTACTGCAATCGAGTTCAGACACACCTCCCCAGACGGACCCACAGGGACATCCCACAGGCATCATGTTGTTTTCATCTGAACATGGAAGTTGAAAGCCTGGTGTGTATCATACGGACACTAAAGGATGCCTCGTGCCTCAGTATCAGATGCTGTGGGCCTTGACAAAACAGCGCTATTTAACACTCTGGGATGGGTTTAGGGGCACTGATCTTTTTTTGTTCATATTCTGTTGTCAAGTTTCTGGCAAGAAAGAAAACAAAGAATCCTCTACATGTAACTGCTTCCGCTTAAAGGGACAATTCTGTATTTTAAGGCATCAAGCACCATTTTCCACATTCCTGGCATGAAACTGATACATGAAGACCATTATTTTCAATGATGGGTCCGCTACTAGAGCTTTTTAGTGATTTCCCTCCAACCGGACTTTTAATGGAAGTGGACAGGGCAGATTCTTAGTAGCTCTTTCCCAAATGGAAAGAACAATGGAAAACTCATGGTTTAATCTTACTTGTTGTACATAAGTTCTCCTGCAACTTATAGACTTTTTTTAGCCAAATATTGAAACTAGAGTAGTAGACAGTAGATTTATAAGAGAACTATTTTGAAGACCGCAGTATGGTTCTCGTAAACCTCTGCCGACCGTTCGCAAACAGCCAAGCTTTTCAAAGCAAGTATACATGAATAAATACACGGTACATTTTTCTTTTCTTTTTTTTGTATTTGCCCGATGCACTTTCATCATATTGAAAATGTTTTTCTTTGGTTTTCAGTGTGTTCATTTCACCTTCCTATGCATACTAGTTGTCAAGATACCTTTTATCATAGTGTATGATTTGGGAGAGAGCTGAACTAAATGCATTCGAAGTTCATCTGAAGACAATGTGTGGTTTCAGCACTCTGAGACACCTCAAAAATGTTTTCAGTGTAATTCCCTCATTGCTTTTAGTAAAGGTATCAAGAGCAGATAATATGAGGCAGATGCCGCCCCCCATGTTAGGTGAAATTAGCTTTAATGCATCCCCTCTGAAAACCTGCTTTCCATCCGTTGGTATCAGGGAGAGTGCAGGGTAAGAGGGGTCATTGTTTAGTTGAAAATGTATAGGGCTTGTGTCTTTTTAAGATCTTTTTTTTCTGAATTTTCCCAATGAGCACAAAGGATTGTGCTTTCTGCGAGGACACATGAGTGCTCTAACTTCTTTGTACAGTTCTAAACTTTTTTTTTTCCATACAACCAATCATATAGAACCCATCACCCTGGTAACAAAGAATATGTAGGAAGAGATTGTTCTGTCTTTATATTCTGAGCTTCATGATGTGATAGAACCATTAGAACAAAGACAAAAATAGTCCATTAGTGCGAGCTGATTGGAGGAGCTCTTGAATGATCATTACCTTTTCCTTTTTTTTTTTGTTATCTGTTCTCATTAGTCATTCTCACATGGAACCAAATGTGATCAAATGTAAGTGTTAACTGGAAAAAAAAATCGCAGTTGCCTATGTTGAAGGCCTTATGCATCAACTGGTGGGTGTCTGTGTGTGTATGTGTGTGTGTGTGTGTGTGCGTGTCCGTGTATGTGTGTGTCTGTGTGTGTGTGTGTGTGTGTGTGTGTGTCTGTGTATGTGTGTGTGTGTGTGTCTGTGTGTCTGTGTGTGTGTGTGTGTGTGGGTGGTGGTATTGGTAGTGTGGGAGCAGGGTGTGCTCCTGTTGTTAAAAATCATAAACACCCACTTTTACACTATACACCAACCAATACAGATATTTCTCGTTTTTTTGACAAACAAATATAAAGATTCCCGAGTTAAAAGGTGCATTCAGGGTACTCAATCAATCAATCAATTTATATTGATCCCTGGGCAATTTAAATAAAGATGACACAAAAATTAGAAATCAGTCCACATATGACATATTAATATTAATAACAATAATAACACAACTTTTTTTAAAAAAAAGGACATGCTGTGTATGTGTCACATGATGCATCATGGTTGGCGTGTGTTGCCCCTCACTGTGATAGCATAGTTTCTGGATCAGCTGATACTCATCCATCCCTTGTCCTTATACTTTGGAACCACAACAAAATGTAGCGATACGACAATGTAAGCACCTTGTATCCTGGTGAAAGTAATTGATTTAGAATAATTCTCTTCACTTTCCTGCTCACCTGTGTTTCCCGCCTGTTTGATAACCAGCACCTGCCCCAGTTTGTCACACCTGTGTCCTTTTAGCTCCCCTTTTAAGCCTCTGTGTTTCCCTTTGTCTTTGCCAGCTCATCTTATCAGTCTCTGTAAGCACTCCAGCCTTTTTACCCCGTGTCAGCTGGCCTCGGTGTGAATCTCAGCTTTGTTTTCGACCCTGCTTTTGTCTTCCCCTGTGTACCCCTGCCTGTTCTGAATGCCATCCTGTGTATTGAACTATTGTTTGATTAAAGGGCATTGACTGTAACACTCCAGTATTGCGCCATGCTTTTGAGTCTTTACAGTGTCTTTGCTAAATTACACACACACACACACACACACACATATATATATATATATATATATATATATATATACATTTATTTCATGTATCATATTGTAATGTATTTACAGAATATAACTATAAGGGTGTAATAGGCTCTTTTATATTTTAAATCAGTCCTTTAAAGTTATCTGAGTTGCATTTTTGATAGCACAAACAGCTTCTCTCTTATCCCTATGAACTGAGATGACCAGTATCAAGTCTGGATTACCAGCAGGGCCCAAACCCTCCGAACTCTCACCTCTACCAGTCACCTCACACCGTCAGTCAGTGTGCGGTGATGATTTGTTTGGGATTCTACACCGCTGATGTACAGTCCGGGTGTACTGACACACCGGCTACAGCCACCAGACACAGCAGCTCTGTCTTGGTGGTGGATTTACTGCTCTGTCAGCCGGCTGCTTCATCATCTTCTCCCTGCACCGTTCTGCTCTGTCTCTCGCTGACTTTTCTCTTCACGCCCTTCATCAGCATCCAGCACTCCTCCTCTTCTCCACCTTCTTCTGATGTCACTTTCCCCTGACTTTTCAGTCCGGTTCACTTTATTAAAGCTCTATGTCTTGATTCCATTGGACACATATGCAACACCGTCTGTTAATGGCTTGATTGCATGGGGCAAAAATAAGCATAACCATTCTATGGTTGCCATTTTAGTCAATGCTTTAAGGGCTCGCTGCTACGATGCCCCTGCAATGCGCCCATTAGGGCAGCTCACAGAGTGTAGGACTTACGTGCCCTGTGGAATGAAGGAGTAAATGATGTGACCCTAAAAGTGACGCAGCCGCTCCAGCTGATTGTTGCCACTCTATCGTTGCTTGTGTTTTGCACAAGATGCTCAGCGGCATGTTTCAGAAGCATCCCAGAAGTGACACTGAAATGACGAGACGCTAAATATACGCACCAGGTCTATCTCTGATGGCGCCCTCCCCCCTGTAGTCACAATCTATCTCGTTACAAACCTGAACGAGCCAAGCAGTCAAGAAAGTCACAAATCAGCTACATCCATGGTTGTTACATAGATTATTGTGGGATCTTGGAATTATCACGGGTGTTGCCTGGGAAACACTTCCAACACAAAAACTGTAGGACAGTTCACACTGCAGAAGATGGAGCAAAGACGTATTGATTATTTGGAATCAAAGAAAAAGCGTTGTGATCCGTACCCGATGTGATTTTAGCCATGTGGCCACTGGCGCTGGTCACTGACACTCTTGTCAATGCTCACGTTTTCCACCCTTAGATGCTTTGCAGGAGCGTCACAAAGCAACACGACGTGATGCTAAACAGGTGCCGGGTCTATTTATGGTGAAGTCATATGTTATATTAAAGTCATATCAGCCTCACACAAGGAGGAGAAATCAGGCATGCAGACAGGAAACTGGTAACTGGTCAGTATTCAAAATGAAACACTTCACAGATTTCTACTTACGCATAATAGAAAACTTTAAATAAATAAATAACAAAACTAGGAAATGTGATCAAAAGGCAACTTAAACCTACAGCAAATCAAAGTCAAACATGTAAAGTGACCATACATACCATATCTGGCCAATGAGTGAGGTAAAAAGTCTCAGAGCAAACGACACAATGTCAAAAAGAACTGAAACAGCCCAAAAAAATGTGACAACGTACCATTTTTGTCCTCGGTCCAAAATACAACGATAAAACACCCTGACTTGCTTAATTTAGGCTGAAATGTCTATTGCAAGAATATGAATTTGCATATTTCGCTCCAGCAACCCGTGACAGTCTCAGCATCCTGCTGTCGTGACAGTGGCATCTGACAAAAAAAAAAAGGAAAAAAAAAAAGGAAAGAAATGCCAAATGGAAATAGTGCAATACCTAAGGAGGAAATGAAAAGTGTCTCCTGCGGGACAATGACACCTGCTTCTTAACAGGAAGACAAGTCTTACCTTTCATGTCTCTCCATGTGTAAAAGTGGTCTGAGGCTATTTCATTTAGTCACCGTGATATATGTCACCGCTGCTGCTTTGGCTTCGGAGTTTCTATGGCAATAAGGAACCTCGGAGGCCTCTCAGAGCACGGATATCGATCCGGTGATATTACATGTAAACCTCTCAGGGCTCAGCCTTAATTCACAGGTCATTGTTTGAGTGACTTCAAGAGTGAGAAAAACAATGTTGGATGGACTGGTGAGCAGTTAAAAAAAAAAGAAAGGAAAAAAGTGTGTGTGTGTGTCTGTGTGTGTGTGTGTGTGAATTTGTGCTGTGGGGGGGTTAGGTTGTGAGGGAATTGGGGGAAAATAAGAAGAAGACAGAGAGAGAGAGAGAGAAAGAAAGGAGAGAATAAAAAATCAGTGTTTTTATTCAGCTTTTCTGCCTTCATGTCTGGCTAAGCAATCTGCTGCTGCTGCCCTCCACATCCATCATTGTTATAGCCAGTGAGGAGAATGTCCGACTCAGGGCTGTGTGTGTGTGTGTGTGTAGGGTGGGGGTGGCACTCCGCAGTACTTGTGTGTATCCCTGTGCGCACGCACACACACACACACACACACACACACACACACACACAGACACACACACCTCTGTCTCTCTCTGTAGAAGAACAGAGGTTGTATATCTCCTGTGCTTACACGCACCACAGTTTTTCACAGATCTCTGCCAGAAGCACTGGAGCCTGACGTTGGGGGGGTTCTGAAAAAAAGTTGTACTCACACCGGACAGGAACATTCTGGTGTCACTGTGTTGGGACTTTTTTTTATATAATAATAAATAAATTATATATATATATATATATATATATATAAATGTTAAGAGAAGTAAACACTGATCCAAGATGAGGTGCTCAGAGAATGGTAACACAGCTTCCTAGTAACACAGTGACAATGACTGCAATACAGTCAGTATCATAGTTAGTAATTAGTAATACAGTGAATATTAGATTACAATTATCAGAATTCCAGTCAGTATTACAGTGAGTACTGTATAATTTCATTATTACAGTGTTACAGTGTAGTACAGTATGTAGCCAGTATTAGAGCATGTCAATGACTATTACAGTCAGTTGAGGAATACATTGAATGTTGCAGTAATAAAGCTGGTATTACAAAAGCATTTTAGCAAGTATTACAGTTACAACTTAGAGTAATATAATCACTGTAATACTGAAGATAATACTCACTGTAAAACTATAATACTGATTATAACACTGTAATACTGGCAGTAATACTCACTATAATTCTCTAATACAATAAAAAATTCATTATAACCTGTCTGTTTGTCAGACCACATGTCACACTTTTTTTTCCCTTGCCTCTCTGTTGCCAGATCATGGCCAGACTTCTTTTCACAGCAAACATTTTAATGTGTCATAGCAGTAACAAGCACACGCGCTACTGCTAATAATGATGATGTGTTCATTCTATTAGAGTGTCTCAGTAAGTCATAACCGCGCGACAGTGAGCCAGCACGCACCTGTGGTTTTTATGTCCCATATCAAAATGTCTGCAGTGAAAAAGCTCTGTCAACTTCTAAAATGTGCCTATAAAATGGGCTTTGGTCTGAAAACATCTTTAGATCAGAGCGCTGGCTTCATGATAGTGGGAAGATTAGATGAAATCAATGATTATTCAGATTCTCTCAATAAACTCACAATATTCTCTCCCCTCACAGTAGAGCTCCTATTGTTTTATATAAAAATAAATAAATACATTTAAAAATCATGGACACTGACCACCTGTTTCAAATGGAATCAGTCCATTAAATATCTGTTATTAGCCTAATAAACAATACAATGCCATAATAATGAAGTTTTATGGCTTGGCAACACTGTGGTTAATGTCTGGCTGGGCTTAGGCAAAATCCATACAAAATCTGTTAATGTTTAGAAAACATCATGGTTTGGGATTAAAAGATCAGTTCAAACATGGTGAACATGGCAACCTTTATTTTTTGTAATGCAGTAACATGTCATCTTAAAGAAACTCAATGGTCTAGAAAAAACTGCTGGTTTTGTTACGTTTTGCTATCTAACTATCTGACCATAGCGGTTCTCTGAACCCATTAAAAGGTGTAGCAAGACCTTTCTAACCCATATCTATGAGGTTGGCAACCGCTGATAACACCCATTCAATTGAGTGATAACATTTGCTGAAATCCTCCAAATGTCAACCTGTTCTGCTAGGATTTTTGTTAAACAAAAAAGTAGATACAAAAAAGTTGATACATACACACACACATATACATATATATATATATATATATATGAGAGAGAGAGAGAGAGAAAGAGAGAGAGAATGGATATAGAAAACAAAAAATAGATACATTATGTGATTGTTATTCACTCAGTTGATATAATTGTATGCTTGAAGACTGGAAATTGACTCAAATGGGTAAATGTACTTGGTATTTTTATTTTATTTTATTTTTTTTCTTTTAAAAGCATTTTAATTGATTTGCAATGAAAACATGTAGCAGATGCATTCAATTAGAGCCCATGTCAATAGCAAAGTTCACTTTATTACTATGGTTCATCTAACACAGAACTTACAATCATATCAACTAATCTGAGTTCACCTCATTCATTTTATGATGAACAACAGAAACCTGTGTTTTTTAATAGCACTGCGCTCCGGATTGTAACCAATGTACACCAAAATACACATACACAAGTATAATTCTAAAAATATGTCAGTAACGTAGAGTTTAAAGAATATATGTGTAAATATGATGAATATGTTCTACCTGTTAGTTAAGATTTTATTTAGGCCTGAGGAAGACAACTCTGTCTTCCAGAGGGACAAGCAGGAAGTAAACTGATCTGGTCATGGGACTTTTCACAATTGTCAGATGATATAGATTTAAATTAAGAAGAACTATTTTTTATTCATTAAAAAGTTGAATGCATTGCCCAGAAAAAAAAAAAACAGAACTTCCAGAAGAAAAAGTAGAAAAAAAATGATTGGAAATAAATGGGTCGAATTCCAGATCTTCACGCAAATGAATGCCCAATGAAATCCTTGTCCACCCAATTTAGAGAAGGAGAATATGCAGAATAGTTTTTTGGAAGGCGCCCTTGTGGGTATATGCAATTTCCCACAGTTTCAGACAACTCATGACCCATCTAATCCACCTTAGGAGAAGCTTGTCCTCCCTTCTCTGCCTCCACCACTGCTGGAGCCGAGGAGCCGAGGAAATTCACTCACTCAGCTTTGGTGTTCGCAGCCTTCAGCTTCATAATCTCACCTGCATCATCGCTCACTTATTTCATCTAAAAAAATTTCACGGACAGGGTGAAAAATCATTGGTCAGAACCCTCAATAACTGACTTGGTGCTGGACCACCTTGGGACTAACATGCATTGTCTATCTGGATATGCAAAAGTACACAGCATCTGGGAGAGCCTTCTTCATAAAGTCACCATCACTCTGATGTAGTAGTAGTAGTAGTAGTATTACACATTGCTGCTTCAGACTCCATATTAGGCCATGCTCTGCAGGCTGGCACCTCAATGTTTCTGTTTGCCCCACTGTGTGTGTATGTGTGTGTAGGTATGTGTGTGTGTGTGTGTGCTCTGCATGCTCTATTTAGATTTGACATAGCTGCTGTCACTCTGAGTCAAACCAACTGCCTGCTGCTGTATCTGTATGTCTGAAAGATCTCCAGCCATGTATGCGGCCTGCTGGGGAGGACGTGTGCCCGTGTGTGTGTGTGCGTGTGTGTGTGTGTGTGCCCTGAATAATATACATGTCCTTATACAAACCAGCGACCCCCTGCCACTCTGCACGCCGCTATCATGCAGACATGGAGTGATCCTGTCTCTGTTCTCTTTGTGTATATATATTCTTGTTTGGACCCATGAACCTTCGGTCTATTCAGTGTACACAAATACAAAGAATGTGCTTGTGTATCTGTGTGTGTGTGTGTGTGTGTGTGTGTGTGTGTGTGTGTGTGTATGTATTTGTGTTTGTTTGTGGGAGACACATTCAAATTAGTTTTACTGTTTACTATTACAAAATTTCATCTTATTTACTTTCTTTCACTATTTATCACTTTCACTATTCATGATTTAATTTGGAATTTTGATGCCTTGTGAGCTGATTTATATCATGAACAATTCAGATTAGTTTAAGCTTTGATTCAATTAGAAATTAAACCCCTCAAATGAAAAACCTCTAGAGGAATTTAGCATTTTGAGTGGACTCCGGTGGAGGATTTTATACAATATAATCTTGTCAATTTATTGAACTCTTGTCTCTTTTTTGGCTTCAACACAATCCTGCTAATCATGACTACCAAATATTCATTCATTTCCCAACTTGAACCCTGACAGTTTGATAGTGTATATATTGGAAGAAGGACCTGTGAGGCAGGCGGCCTACAGGAAGACCAAAGAGAAGGGTGTTGGACAGGGTGAAAGACGACATGAAAGTAGTCTGTGTGAGAGGACACAAAAGACGGACGTAGATGGAGGTAACTGATTCGCTGTGGCATCCCCTGAGGAGAAAAGCTGAAAGGAGCAGAAGAAGAAGACAGTTCTTTGTGATGATACAACTAATGTGACCTGTAGCCTATATAAACTGTATTTATCTGTTAAGCTGCACACACACACACACACACACACACACACACACACACACACACACACACACACACACACACATTCTAGTTTCTAACAAACACCACCCATGGACATTCATATCAACACAAACACATTTTTTCTATTAATGAATTTGTGTACTGTATCTGTTTTTCGGGGCAAACCCGTCATTTCACTTTTAAAAGCCTTAAGAAATATAAAGCAGCCATGTTTTGTAACACAAGGCCATGCACACATCATGTGTTGCTTGCCCCTCTGTCCTGGAAGAGGGTTTTGTAGGGAGTTTTCCTTGTTTTTTTTTTCTTGTGGGGGTCTAAGGACAGGACATGTTGTGTTGCTGGTGTACCATGAAGCCCATTGAGGTGAATCTGTGATTTTCTTTTGATTTTTAGACTTAACTGACCTAACTTGACAAACTGTCACATGAATATTGCTCTAAGTGGAGGACATTCATGCTCTGCTAAGTATGATTCTTTTTGATTTTAACAACCTTGCTTTGACAAACACTAGATCACACTAGAAAAAAAAATGCCTATTAAATATCTGTTGGTTAAACTCTTTCCAGAGGAAGAGTCCCTTACTCTAATAAAGTGCATCCCAACCTGTGGGCTGTGGTCCAACAGTGGGTCACCAAACTTTAAATGATTAAGAAAAAATGTTTTAGAACAAGCCTTAGATATATTGCATGTTGAAAATATATTATGAAATAAAGAAAACAAAACAAATTAAGAATCCCATCACACAATTACTTTCAAGCAAGTCATTTTCTCTCTGCATTAAATTGAATCCTGAATGTTTGATTATTTTTGAAAATGTAAAAAAAAAGTGCTGTGAGAACACATTGTTTGGCCTCTATATTATCTATGGGGGATGATGATGGCTGTGAGCATTTTTGAGATTTTCACATGGAGACTATGTGAAATTTTGCACTACATAGACCACCCCTGGCTTCACCATTAGAGAAACAATTCAACTTTGTACAGATTTCTCCAATTAGAAGTGCAAAAACATACAATTTGTCTACAATAATCATGCTCGACAAAGGATGAACCCTTTTGATTTGGATAACCTCTGTGTCCTTTCTTCCAGCAACATTTTCATCATAGTTTCATTTCACTCTGCTACTAGTATAACTCTACATTTGCACAGTATCAGACTGTGTCAGGAACTTTAACCAGATGACGAACCCGCGTCCATTTGTCCCCCCCCCCCGGCTGTCACTGGTGGTCACTCCCTGCTGACTCAGGTGATGACTGCCACTTCCCTTACACTGCTTCTGGCTTCACTGCAGCTTCATTAGCATCTAAAACAGGTCATTTGCCACCTCACACACACACACACACACACACACACACACACACACACACACACACACACACACTCCCAGAATCACAAAGGCCCTGCTCTGCTTTTTTGAGCCAAGACCCTGCTGTGTTTTCCTTTAACACCAGAAAATAAAGAGGTGGAATGAGTTTGGGTTTGAATTCTGTGTGCCAAGAAAGCTATATACTGTATATGCGTGTGTGTTAGTGTGTGTGTGTGTTAGTGTGTGTGTGTGTGTGTGTGCAACCGCTAATGAATACCAACATCGATCTCTCGCTGACATTTGTTGGCCCTGTTGATAGCTACCCCTCCTTACAGTGACACCTCAGTGAAGGGACCAGAGAGAAGAAACAGATGACTTTTCTTTTCTTCCCGTCGAAGTTAAAAAAAAAAAAAGAAAAGAAAAGTGCGCGGGGATTTGCTCGGCTCCGCTGCTTTTCAGATGGGTGTGGTGGGCATGTTCAGCCATGCCAGGATGAAAACATAAAGCTTTCCAAGTGTACAGGTTCAGAGCAACAGTAAATTTGAAGAGATAAAGCGCCGACTGGTTTACAGTTGAACCCTCTGCACCTCGGCTGGCAGAGGTTGTGTTGTTTTATCGGAGAGATTGTGATGAGGCTTTTTTTTTTTTTCCGGGAACTCCAGAAGAAATCAGCCAGTCGTGCTGTCATACCTATGGTTTTTAATATTTTAGCTCATAAACTCCCGGACTGTTCTCATTCCCACAGCATCGGAGAGTGATGTTTTTCCACGCGTCTCATCACCTTTGAATACCCCTTTGGGTCATTTTTCCACGTGCAGGATTGTCCCATTGACTTTTATAGAATTACAACTTCTGACGTGCAGCAGACGCCGTAAGATCAATGCTTCCTGTTGATGAATCTCCCTCTTCAGAGATGGAGGTTTGGGTGGTGGTCAAATAAATAGATGCAAAAAAATAGAAGCGAGAGAGCACACTCAGATCATCTTTTTTTTCCCATGATGCGTTCTTGCATACATCATTTTAGAAGTGTTTTTCTTCATTTCTTTGTATTGGATGTTTAGAAAAATACAATAAAGCTCTTTTTAACATTGAGGGGGGGAAAAAGAGAAAAGTGGACTGTAAATATGCATTATGCCACTGTCGGCTGTAATGACCAAAATAAATCTCTCTCTCTCTCTCTATATATATATATATATATATTTTGGATATTTGCATCTGCCTGTAAACTTATTCTAACAGCCATTATATGGGCTAAAACAACACAACATAAAACACATAAAGGAATCAATAGATGTAGGAGCTGAATACATTAACAAGACAAAAAGAAGATTAAAACAAGAGGTATGTTGAAAATCAGCTTAGGCTAGCATCTTTTTTTCCTCCATTGGAAAAAAAAAAGATGTACAATTCATGAAAAAAAGCTTCTTTTCATGTGTAAGTGTGTATGCATAATTACATAATAGTATACACGCAAAAGTGAACTGGCTTTGAACACTAACCTTTTCCAAGGTGATTCAGAGTCCTTTACCTTTAAAAAAAATAGTCAAAATAGTCAATTAAAAGGGGACAGTTAATTAATTATATAAATAAAACCAGTTACAAAGCTACAGCGCATTGTAAAATAGACAAAATTGCTTGAATTCAAGTTCTGTGTCGTGACCATAGTGGGGAAGCCAAGGCACAAGGCTAAGGCTAAAACCAGCTGTAAACTGTATTTGTTCCTCACCTCACTCCAACGGGACATTTGGCGCTGCTGTTACCACAGAAACAGCCCGTTTTAAAGGTATAATGGTGCAATAAGCTTTAATTGAGGATTAGACAAAATAAGTTGTTTAAATTGAGATTTGCACTAAATAATTTATCTAACTGCAACTGTCAAAAAAGAATGGCAACGTTGTGCAAACACGCATCTGTGTTTGCACAACAGATGTTATGGCACCTTCATCCGTATGGTATTTAAATCAAAAGTGCACAATACAATCATTCTGAAGTCATTGTTGGATTTTGGAGTGAAACACTGTAAAATCCCTTTTAATTCATGCAATTCTCAGTTTTTCAAATTTTGCCCAAACCTAGTATAATTTTATTCATTTATTTTTTTTCACATAAAATGGAAGGGAGAAACTTGTTGTAAGTTATGTTTATTTTTACTAGTCTGACCCACATCGGATCAAATGCTGCTGGATGTGGCCCTTGAAATAAACAGATTTTTGCACCGCTGTGCTAAAAGATGCGTCGTGCATTCCCCCACACACATGGGAAACCTAGAAACACCACATTGTTTAGACTTTAGACTTGACTGACATGCAAATTCTGTCAGATGTGAGCATGTAATTGTACAAAGTCTGATAAAGTGGAAACATCCACAAGCCCTGAGCCTACACTTTAATTTAAGCCAAGCTCCTAATCAATAACAAGCTCCTTACCACATGTTTCTGAATCTGGAATTTGGTGGATTTTCCTCATCTTTCTTTCCATGAAAGGTTATCTGGTCCTCAGAGTAAAACAACGCGAGTGGTTACAATCGCAGCTGGAGTGGAGGGTGGCCCACAGTGCTCGGGGGAGGAGGGGGGGCATTGTTTGAGATAGATTAAATATTGAACTGGAACTTTATGTAAATATTTACATTTCTGGGGCCGGTTCAGCCTCCAGGGCAGGTAAACACTGGCTAAATCATATTCAGCTTTCCCGGATAATTTCATGGATTGTTTTTTTTTTTTTTTTCCCCTTCCGTTTCCTGGCCTCCTTGTCTCTCTCGATCCTTCAAAAGGAACCACCTCCTGTCTGAGGGGGACCTGCGGAGCCCCCTCAAGTCCCTCCCTTTTGGGCAATGCTGCACGCCAGCGAGACAAAAAGAAAAAAAAAAAAGAGTTGACAAAGACTGACATATTTACATGATCGCTTTGTGTAAATGTTGAGTCAAAAGGGCCATTGTTTGAATTCCTGCCAGACACAAAGTATGGGTACGGGGGGGGTGGTTGGGGAGGGTCGTCCCTCGAGGCGAGTAAAGCGGCGGTGATCTCCTCAGCGTGTGTCGGTGGTAACACTGCTTTACTGGGTGTTTGCACACCGAGATGGGAGCTAAAGCACAATGTAAAATAAACAAGGCAAATCCTCCGGGACGCGTGGCGGCTGGTGAGGACCTGGCCCTGCAAAAGCCTTTTTCTGCTGGATTTAAAAGCAGAGTACCTGTCACCATTAGGGCCTCATTCAACAAAAAGAAGAGAGAGAGACAGAAGGAGGCTGAGTAACAGAGATAAAACTGTGGAGAAACAGCGTTAGAGAGAGAGTTAAAGGCGGGAACGCAGAGGCTGAGCTAGGAAATGATAGGCAGCTGAAACGGAGACGGAGGATACGGAGACGACAACAAAAGCGTCCACCCCCCCCCGCGTTGCATGAGACCGTAACCATGAGGGAACAGCGCCCTGATTCTACCAACCGCACAACGCACAAATAACCTCTGACTCCACCCGGTACGAAATGCTCTGCTTATACTTGGTCCAATTAGTCCAATAATAAATGAATCATGTTATTCCATTTGAAGATCTTTTTTCTTCCATTTGAAAATGTTAGTTATTCAAACAAGAATCACAGAGGAATATATATATATATATATATATATATATATATATATATATATATATATATATATATATATATATATATATATATATATATATTAATTGGACTAAATATAACACTAATTGCACCAAATACAACACAAATGCTTTCAGCATATTCTTTTCCTTAGTCCTTTTTTTTAAATGAAAATGTAGTCTTGTCTTCTTAAAACAAAACCTAATTGACCCAAAATAAAAATAAATAAATAAATAAACAAATACATTTGCAAAAAGGATGAAATAATTCAACTCCATATTGGACAGATTACACCAAATACAATACATTTCCATCTTCCACCAAGCTTTTTTTTTTTTAGCAAGACCTCCAATTTCTTTGCACACCTGTCAAACTATAAAAGTCACCATTTTGGCTTTCAGCTTTAGCATTGTGATGGGGGATAAAGACAGTCAGGACACGTTTAGATGAATGATTGTCATACAAGCTCCAAATTGTGCCTATGACATCTTCAAAATATGCTTTTGTGTGCTCACCCCCGCACAGCAAGTGCTGATGTGTTTTCAAAGTCCGTAATATTTTTATTGTTGAACTGTCATGTCATGACATGTCTGTAAGACCCCTACTCACTATTATTCATGTTCACAGCCGAATGAAACTAATACAGAATAACGTCTTACACACACATGCTTAACATGTTTGAGAAAAAAAGAAAACAAATGTGAACTTAGCGGATATTTGTGTAAAACTTTAAAGGCAAGGACAAACATTAAAAAAAAAAAAATGAATAAATAAATAAAATTCAATAGAGGGGGTTGTCGAGGTTAAAATTGTGGAGGATCCAGATGTAGAGAGGAGAACAGGAGGGATGAAGAGTGGGGATTTTTAGTTGACAAAAATGAAAATAAACTGTACAAACCAACAGAGGGCACGGCAGCAACACATGCAGACAATAAGACTGGCAACCAAAAACAGGGGAACTAATTAATCAGGAGAGTCAGATGACTACCACACTGGTTGGATTCTAATCTGTTTTGAAAGTATATTAAAAGTCTAAAACTCTTCAGTGAAAACATTGAAAATCATTGAAAAAAAAACAACTTTTTCTTTGCGATTTTTGTGCTAATTGTGACACTAAAAAAGAGGTCTTGAGGTTTTAAATGGCAATATGCCTTGATATTGATACAGGCAAGACATTGGTCATAGTTTTGTTGGACCTAGTGCTGCGTATTGGGTTGGATTTTCCCATATGGTAATCACGTGGCTCAAATCATACATTAGACAGCCTTTGTTTTCAAGACGTACAAATGTGTAGCACAACCACTTCCATAACTATATTTCCAAAACTATATTTATGATATTGCACAACTAAAATACCGGGGCAGAGGTTAGTCACCTGATCATTCAACAGTTAACATTCCATCAACCAGCAGAAGACACAAAAACAATATCTTCTCACAAAGGTAATTCACACACACCCTGCACCTTAAGTGTGCATTAGCTATGTATGTGTACATGTGGGTATGTGCGTGGATATGTATGTCCATATATATATATGCAAATATGTGTGTATGTGTATGTATGTAGGTATGTACGTGCATGTATGTATGTTTATATGCCTTGCTTATGCATACTTTTTTCTTACTATCTATTAGCATTTTCTCTCCATTCTATGTCGATAATGCATACTGTGTATGCGGATCAACAAATTCTGTGAATTTGTACATTGTGTTGTGTGTTTTTTTATTTTTATTTTTTTTTTATAGTTTTTTTGTCTTCTTCAATTTTATTTTTCTTTTCTTTATCTGTAACGCTGCAGTAACACACAAATTTCCCCGTTGTGGGATCAATAAAGTTTATCTTATCTTATCTTATCTTATATGCCACCAGCGCAGGCATCATTTTCTCACCACTTTTATGCAATGACAGCTGTGCCTAGACATGCTTCAGTGGGCAGTGATACCTTGAGGACAGGTTAACAGCATTCACTATAACTAATCAAAAAAGGGTTCAAAGGCAGATGGTATCATGCTGTGCTATTTAAGTGGCGTGAATAGTAAGATGTCTGACAGGCAGGTGCACTCTGCAATTTACGACTTTTATTGCAGGTGCGGTGAGATCGGTGAGTAAATGCCCACCAGTTGAGTTCCACCTGAGCTCCAGCAAGCAAAAAAAAAAAAGATTTCAGAAGCTAAAGGGTTTATTTGCTGCTCAGAGGAGACTTCACTTAACTATTTTGATAAACTACTGGCTCAGGAAATTACTCAAAAAGAATTCACCCCATGGTCAAAGTAGAACCAGTCCAACTGCAGATACTCGTCCTTCTATTCACCTTAAAATACCCCAATATAATATATATATTAGGCTATGATGACTAAGAAATAAGCTTCCATTTTCTCTCACTTTGCACAAGTAATAAAAAGCAATGTACAAGCACTTTTCTTATAAAAAAAATAATTATTTACTTCAACTTATTATTATTATTAGTATCATTATTGTTGCTAGTCATGTATTGTTATTCAATTTGTGATATATACAGTGGCTTGCGAAACTATGTGGCCCCCTTGAACTTTGTGACCTTTTGCCACATTTCAGGCTTCAAACATAAAGATATAAAACTGTAATTTCTTGTGAAGAATCAACAACAAGTGGGACACACTCATGAAGTGGAACACACTTTATTGGATATTTTAAACTTTTTTAACAAATAAAAAACAAAAAATTGGGCGTGCAAAATCATTTAGCCCCATTGAGTTAATACTTTGTAGCGCCACCTTTTGCTGCGATTACAGCTGCAGGTCGCTTGGGGTATGTCTCTATCAGTTTTGCACATCGCGAAACTGATATTTTTTCCCAATTCTCCTTGCAAAACAGCTTGAGCTCAGTGAGGTTGGATGGAGAGCGTTTGTGAACAGCAGTTTTCAGTTCTTTTCACAGATTCTCAATTGGATTGAGGTCTGGACTTTGACTTGGCCATTCTAACACCTTGATATGTTTTCAATTTTTTGTTTTTTATTTGTTAAAAAAGTTTAAAATATCCAATAAAGTGTGTTCCACTTCATGATTGTGTCCCATTTGTTGTTCATTCCTCACAAGAAATTACAGTTTTATATCTTTATGTTTGAAGCCTGAAATGTGGCAAAAGGTCACAAAGTTCAAGGGGGCCACATAGTTTCGCAAGCCACTGTATCTGCATTTAATTATCTTCTTTAATGTTACAATGCCCTGTCATGCCTAAAAAGGTAATTTGTTATAGAATTTGTAGTAATTTGTATAGATTGAATCTGACTTGCTTTACATTAACTATATGTATGTAGAGACTGTTTAAGACAACCCCTCTGCACTGTGTGCTCTCCATTAATGCTGTTTGCCATTCAGTGCACCATTCTCTGGTACTAGAATGACACACCCCCAAACTAATTTGGTCCTTGTCCTGTTGCATTCCTTTTGTACTGGGTAATCAGGATTTCTGAGTTTGCAGTGGGAAATTTCAAGAGGAACGCTCCTCTGGAGTCAAATTTCAGGAAGTTGATCCGCCATATGTATAGTATTGTCAAGGTTTATATATGAAAATTTTGCATCTGTTATTGTTGTTGACAGTTTTTTTTCATGTGGCATATGCAAACCACAATGGAGAGTGTGCTATCAATGGTTAACTCCAGGTTTTCACATAACACACATCACATCACACTTGCGCACCAGGTTTGGCTTTAAACACAAATCATACTCATGGGCCCGCCCCTACAAATTGGATTTTCAGCGAGCTCAGAAACATTTTCCACTTTCAGCAGATGAATGTGAAAACAAACTCTGCACATACATCATTCGACTGTAGAAACAAGCAGAAAACACTTTTGAATAGAATGGAACTTTAATCATTACTCACAAAATGCTTTGGATTCTGTCTAGACAAATATTGTCCATTGTGTTATTTGTTCAATCTTAATCGTTAAGAATTTAACAGACTTTAGAGAGACTATTGATTGTTACTCTGACCCACCCCAATTTAAATCCCTTATCGAAAGTCATCTTTTATTTTTCCATTCAACATTTGCAAATAACTAATGGTCAAATAATTATAGCTCAAACAATAGAAACCTAAGAGGGATGAACCCAGGGTTTATCTCAAACTTAAGTGGGTAGCGTCAGTGAGAGTAATTTCCGGTTCTCTTATGCATCATTGCATTTGAGAAAACACATTACCGCTACTGTTAAAAAAGAAGCCAAACAATGGCCAGTCAAATGGAAATTTCACTGAAGTGTCTCTAGTTATTCCAGCAAGTCATTGCATCCTCATATACGTAGGTTTCCATGACTTTTCATTGGATGATCGATTGAAGGCTTAATGGGCTACGGCGATTGGAAAACACAAGGGCATCATGTTTAAATGTTAAAGTTTAAATTTTTTAATGGGAGCACCTACAACTGCAGTCTTCATGGAGGGGGAAGGAGAGAGTACAGGAAATATGCTATGCACATATGCGCATTGTGACGTTAACCTCAGGGTTGCTAACCTTCTCATTTACCTTACACTCTTTGGAGTTTTCTTGTCAAAAATGCAGCATGACTTAGTCAATAAATATGAAGATGTACTGAATATCCTGATGTTTTACTGGACTAACACTAGTGTGTGTTTGTGTATGTGTGTGTGTGTGTGTGCATTCCCATTAATCATATAGCCTGGGCGCCATCGTTGGCAGTGACTTCCAAAACTGTTACAAGACTCTTACAGATCTGTCATCTCTTTGGTTCCGGTGCAGTTGGGCTTATATAACTAAACACCCTGTCATTTTCATAAAACTCAACGCTGGAATAATTCATCTTCAGATTCAGCATTTACATTTCCTCGTCAATTTATTTAGTCACATTGGGATTAAGGGACACACTTCAAACGCTGTAAAGTTTTGAGCGCTGTACTGAATAAACATCCCTATTACCCATTTATCATCTGAATTTTTCAATAACGATTCTCCCGTTTGAACAGCAGAAACGCTTCTTCCCCTTGGGATTTACACTAATACTGTAGCATAGCACACACACACAAACACACACACGCATACATACACAACAATTGGATCCGGTGGAATCAACACACAAGATGATGGACTTAATGCTAAGAAAATGCCTCTAGTTCTGCAACACATGCAGCAGTAGATAAGAAAGTTAGGGTTGGAGGCTACTGTATGTAATATGAGTAAAAAAAAAAAGAAGAGAGGATGAAAAGGAGTTAGAGAAAGGTGGGTTAAAAAAAATGGTGTTGCGCAACCAATAAAGTAGTAGAAGTGCACATCTCTGTAGATCCCTATACCGAATGTTTATTTATCAGGGCATCCACCAAGAGTATCATGTAGAGCTACATCATCTTATTTAGTCAGACTCAGTGGCATACCTCCCACCCATCCTTAATAGACGATGTGCTCTGGCCACATAATATGAAATATATATATATATATATATATATATATATATATATATATATATATATATATATATAACAACAACAACAGACCATTGCATAGAGATATAAAAGAATGACAAGAAAAGGACTGCATACAAGGAAAGATAATGCAATATAATAGGTGCTAGCAGAGTTAAAGCTTTGCCAAAATTACCATAGAAATTCTGCTGAATCAAAATTATTTTTGATTCAGCAAAAATAGTCAAGACTTGTAGTCAAGGCTGACTAAACGGAGAATAAGACACTATCAAGAGAAAAAAAAGAAAGAAAGAAAGAAAAAATACACCATATTTTCCTATTTGGCATGAGTTGTAACTACTTCAGATACATATTAGATTGTATGATGGCAACTAGAGGCAGAAGAATATAGAGACGTGATAAAGAGTATAAAAAGTGCGTGCCATTTATGTGAACTCACTGTAAATGTTTTCATCAGTTGACTAAAATCAAATATATGTGGTAATTGCATGATCGCTATGCTATTTCTATACTAGAGGCTTGACACCTGAGAGCTGCTAATGTAATGTTATCTCAAATACAGCAGTTATAACAATAATAAAAAAAATTTAAAAAAATTAAAAAACAACTGCCAACGGAAAATTGAAAATGGGACTTTTTATGAATGTCTTTGAAAAAGGCTTTTTTCTTGTCACTGTTCCATAAAGGTCAGATTTGTGGTGTGTGCAACTAATGGTTAACCTATGGACATATTGTAGATCTCTGCAGTTCATCCAGAGTGATCATGGGCCTCTTGGCTGAATCTATGATCAGGCTCTCCCTGTTTGAGCTAAACGTTTAAATAGGTAGCCAGGTCTTGGTATATTTGCTCTGGTCTGATATCCCAATTTCAATATGATGGTTATTGCTTGAACAGGGCTTTTTGAGATGTTTAATGCTTGTGGAATCTTTTTTTTTTTCTTTTTTATCTTGGACCTGTGTCAGATGCAGTGGTAAAACATACAGCCACTGGACCCTAGAGCAGTGGAGGCTGGAGTTCTCTGGAGTCATGAATCATGTTTCTCCATCTAGCAATCTGATGGACTGGTCTAGGTTTGGTGGTTGCCAGGAGAACAATACTTGTCAGACTCCATTGTGTCAAGTGTAAGGTTTGGTGGATGGCAGATTATGGTGTGAGAATGTTTTTCAGGAGCTGGGCTTGGCCCGTTAGTTACAGTGAAAAGAGTGTGAATGCTGCAGCAAACCAAGACATACGTCATATTGAACCCCATAGAGTAGCAATGAGTCACCTAAACACATGTACAAGGAAGGTGAGTGATTACTTTTGGAAATATAGTGTGTATATATAATGAGACATATGACAAGGAAATCCAGACTCAACTTAGTGGTTAAGTTCTATAGGAAACTAAAACATGTCATTGGCATTACATTTTTGTCCAAAGTGCGGATGATTAAAGCATCATATTTTGTTTATAACATGGTTAAGGACTGTTGCTGCAGTTAAAGATTCCTGAAGTGACTTGCCACAAATGTGCTCTCCAGCAGACTGTGGTGTTGTTTCTACACTACATGAGATGGTCTTTTCCTGCTGATGAGTATTAAAAGCAACAGGTGACCCTGGGATCTGTTTCAGCAGATCAGAACTATATACCCCTCTTATATATTTTAATTTAGAGATTGGGAGGTTGTTTTTGAGCGATGTAGCACTATAGGGGTCTCCATGCTATAATACATTTTTTGCTGTATAAAATTTTGCTGTATAAATTAGGCATTCTCCTTCCTGATCACCAGTGTGTTCATGTCTATAAAGTTATTTTTGTAAGCAGCCACAGAAATAAAAAATATCCTGCCCTCGGCATGATGTCCACATTTAGGTTGATGTGTTTCTTTCACAGCGCCAATCTCTCTCTCTTTCTCTCTCTCTCTCTCTCTCTCTCTCTCTAGAAAGAGAGAGAGAGAGAGAGATGCATGATCAATCAGTGTCAAGACTCAGCATCTTGTCCCGTTTACTGTCACCTGGCAATCAGGCAAATATAAGAAAAGAGCACTGCAGTCATGAATAGACTTTTACTGGCTTATTTCCCAGGTTTCTGAGTTTGTGAAGTTGTAAAGAAAACAGCCATACAACTTCAATACACATTTCATAAAGTCAAGACAGGTTACGTTCATAAATACTACACCTTAGCGATGGGATATTTCAGAATAGTGCTAAGCATTTTCTGCATTATACACTCAATATCTAACATAAAGAAATCGAATTATTTATATTTTCTGCATAATCCAGCATACATGTTTTCCTATGTTTGCACACAGTCCATATATGAGTGCCGCAGGTGAAGATAAGCACTTGGCGGTATAGGCACATTACTAAAATACAGTGGCTTGCGAAACTATGTGGCCCCCTTGAACTTTGTGACCTTTTGCCACATTTCAGGCTTCAAACATAAAGATATAAAACTGTAATTTCTTGTGAGGAATGAACAACAAGTGGGACGCAATCATGAAGTGGAACACACTTTATTGGATATTTTTAACTTTTTTAACAAATAAAAAACAAAAAATTGGGCGTGCAAAATCATTCAGCCCCTCTACTTTCAATAAACTCTGTCCAGAAGTTCAGTGAGGATCTCTGAATTCAATTCAATGTTGACCTAAAACTTTCAGCTCATACAAGGAGAAGACAGAGATGCAGCCAAGAGGCCCATGATCACTCTGGAAGAACTGCAGAGGTCTACAGCTGAGGTGGGAGAATCTGTCCATAGGACAACAATCAGTCGTATACTGCACAAATCTGGCCTTTATGGAAGAGTGGCAAGAAGGAAGCCATTTCTTAAAGATATCCATAAAAAGTGTCGTTTAAAGTTTGCCACAAGCCACCTGGGAGACACACCAAACATGTGGAAGAAGGTGCTCTGGTCAGATGAGACCAAAATCGAACTTTTTGGCAACAATGCAAGACGTTATGTTTGGCGTAAAAGCAGCACAGCTCATCACCCTCAACACACCATGGGCCTGCTTTTCTTCAGCAGGGACAGGGAAGATGGTTAAAATTGATGGGAAGATGGATGGAGCCAAATACAGGACCATTCTGGAAGAAAACCTGATGGAGTCTGCAAAAGACCTGAGACTGGGATCGAGATTTGTCTTCCAACAAGACAATGATCCAAAACATAAAGCAAAAGTTACAATGGCATGGTTCACCAAAAAACATATCAAGGTGTTAGAATGGCTAAGTCAAAGTCCAGACCTCAATCCAATTGAGAATCTGTGGAAAGAACTGAAAACTGCTGTTCACAAACGTTCTCCATCCAACCCCACTGAGCTCAAGCTGTTTTGCAAGGAGGAATGGGCAAAAATATCAGTTTCTCGATGTGCAAAACTGATAGAGACATACCCTAAGCAACTTGCAGCTGTAATCGCAGCAAAAGGTGGCGCTACAAAGTATTAACTCAATGGGGCTGAATGATTTTGCATGCCCAATTTTTTGTTTTTTATTTGTTAAAAAAGTTTAAAATATCCAATAAAGTGTGTTCCACTTCATGATTGTGTCCCACTTGTTGTTGATTCTTCACAAGAAATTACAGTTTTATATCTTTATGTTTGAAGCCTGAAATGTGGCAAAAGGTCACAAAGTTCAAGGGGGCCACATAGTTTCGCAAGCCACTGTATATTAAAAACCCAACAGTACTGCAATTTTTGAAAATTATTTTTGTCATCCTGGATTTCTCCATAATCAGTTTGGTGGTTGAGTGAAAGGTTTTTTTCCAAGACTTTTTAAAAATAATTGATTTATTTATTTTTTACTGAAAACCAGACTTCCCAGAATCCTTCCACCTGCCACATCCTGACATTATTAAGTGATACAATAATTAATTTGTGATATAGAGTGAAATTAAATCTGTGAGACGGTCATTATACAGTGTTGCTTCAAATGTGCATATGATCAGGTTAAAATATCCCTGTCGACCATGATTGCAGAAACCTTTCGCTCATGGGGGTCAATGTCCTCATTTTAACATTCCTCGACTCTTGTATATTTCAATATGGTTCTAGCCACCTGTCTGCAGGCAATAATAGATAATAATATTTTCATGGCTCCTCTACCAGCCGGGCAGAGAACCAAAAACATGATCCAAAAATGAAATTAGTTTGTTTCCTGCTGCAGTCACAGAAAAAAAAAAAAAGAATGGGGACCACAGGATTGGGAGGAGCACATAGGTACACTGGTGGATGTAGAAACTCCCACCAACATAGAATAACCACTTGAGAAAGAAGACACTATGCTCAAAATGTGATAGATGACCATTCGTTGGATCTAACTCTAACAGTTCTGAGACATTGCCCTTTGCTAAGTCATGTGCAATCCGCTTTTATGCCTAATAACTGTGAGAGAAGATTTGGCATCCAAAGGTTAACTCCTTCACTTGATGATGAAGTTTTAAAATGAGCTACTTTGTTTAGCCAAAACTCTGTTAAGCAAGGTTGTATTGGAAGCATGGATATGGAAACTGTAGGAATAGCAATAGATTATCATATTCATATTAATCTTAGTAGGTTTTATTTTTTTATTAATTTATGTATCTTTATTTTTGAGATCCGTTAGTACTCAACAACAAAACCACTGTAAAAAATTATAGAGCATTTTTACTCTCTTACAAGATTAATACAATTTACAATATTTTTTTAACCCTTGGCATTAGTAGTTCAGCCATTTGTAGTAGTGACTTGTTTGTACAGTTTCTATTTTTGTGATATTTTTGTGAAGATATATATGTAATACTTAGTTCCCAATTGTATTTAATGATTGGCATGATTACATATAGGATACTGGATCAGAATAAAAAAAAATCATAGGATCTGTTAAAGGCTAGTAGTTGCTAGCAACTAGTAGTGAGTTGGGTAAGAGCGAGCCCTAACGTTATAAATAATTATTTGTGTGTTATTTGGACATTGTAAACAGTTGCTAGTGTATAAAGCCCATCACAATGGTCATCTATTGCAATATTTCAGGTTTCATCTAATGTTTGTAATACAGTGTTTAATTACACACAGTTTCACTCTGATTTCAATATATCGTTTAGCCATAGGTCAGCTGAGGAAGCCATGGGTCAGCTGAGAAAGCCATGGGTAGGCTGATGTTGTTTTTTGCTGTAATAATAGATCTTTAAATGTTTGACCACTTTACACTTAGGCACCACGATGCTTTACTCTAATCAAGTGTCTTTCATCAGGCAGATATTTAGCCTTCCTACAATGTGAGGCGTTGGTGACACATCAATTGTAAATGTGACTTCATACCACCATACATTAGTCATCCTGCCATAACATTTTTCAAGGGCGTCAGCCTTGGAGCAATATTGGTATTATCAGTAAAAAATCATTCAAACCCAGACAATTAAAAAGTAGGAGGACTCAAGATTCAGCTCAGTGCACAAAACAAATAGTCCTGGCCTCAGCTAACTCCCAAAGAGTTGAATAAACACAGACGGAGCGAGAAACCTCCTTTATATACAGTATCTTTAAAAGCCCGGTGATAGGAAAGTTTTGAGTGCTGCTGAATGCAGAATGGGTCGGGGGAGTGTGGGGAGTGGAGTGGAGGGGTGGGGCGGCGACTCCGTGATTGAACTATTTTACTGGCAGAGTGCAGTATAATAGTAGTAGGTTTGTAGGGGAGGGACAGGGGCTGGTTAGGAATGGAGTTTGGATGTAGTGGATGCAGAATGTGATGCATAAGCGTGTATGTGTGTGCGTGTGTTTGTCTGTGTGTGTGTGTGTGTGTGTGTGTGTGTGTGTGTGTGTGTGTGTGTGTGTGTGTGTGTGTTCAGTGCTAAAGCTCACGGGTCCATGGTGAATTCCCTGCGGCGTGAGAGCCAATCTGGGCTCCTGGCCTTGAGCTATTGATCTTCTCCTGGAAGCCCATCGCTCACTCCTCTTACAGATACCACTTCTCATACTCCTGCAGCCCAGTTGAGGTGCTGTGAAGGTGTGGAAGTGGTGCTCAGGATGTGTGATTACACTTGTCATGGCGCTTGGTTGGAGGAACAACCAAGCGGACAGTTCGATCCCGATGACTCCTGGATAGGAGACACTTGAGATAGGAATGGGGCAAGTACTGGGGGTAACCAGTACTGGATTGTGTTATGTCATTAATTTCCAGGGCTGCCACCAAAAGTCTGGATGAGTGCTCATAGGCTGTGATGTCCCACATCGGCTTTTGTGAAGAAACCCTGGTCCACAGCTGAGCTCAGATGGCTACAGTTCAGGAGTAGGGGGGATAAGGAGGAGTTTACAGAGGCAGAATACTGGTTTAGGAATGTGGTAAAGGAGGCTTAACAACTGTACTCTTGTGAAACTCCAGCAATAATTCTGAGTGAACAACTCTATATCTGTCTGGAAACGCCTTAGATAGATCAGCAACTACAAAATGAGATCTCCCCAGTCTGGTAATGACTCAGGAGTAGTAGTAGGTGTTTAATACTAACTAAATAACCACACCAAAAAAAAATGCATGTCCACACAAGCACTGGGGAAGTGTCATAATAAGGCCCCTTTAACTCTTTAAGTGACACTTTTGTTGTCATTGTTTAAAACATCTAGAATGTTTAGGGAACTGGGTCTGTCGCGGACTAAAGAATTTCAGCAGACTAGTAAATATTATTTTTAAAGCATTGGTCAACGGATGTTATTTAACTATCCCTATGTATTTAAAAATATATTGTGAACGTTAGAGAGCCCATGCTATGTGGCTTTTATTAGGCTTACTTTTTATACGATTTCTTACAGTATTTGCCTGTAGGGTTTGCATGATGTCACTTTATTGGGGACATCCATTCCCCTTCTAAAGAATTCCACACTTTAGATTTCAAGATCGAAACAGGAACTAACTGTAATGTTCATATACAAAAAGAGTGCCAATGGATGTATTGAGCTTGTTTTGTTGGCTTTGAGTCATCTGGAAGTAAAAGGGCCGTTCCTGTTGAAAGTCAAGAGAGCAAGAAAAAGACTCTTTCAGAGCGAGGGTGGAGTTCACCTCTCATGTGAGAAATGTTTGTGCTCATATGAGGGCCACCGGCTGTTAGCCCGAGCTGAGTCGACTCACCTGTTCACCTAATAACACTGTACCGTTCATGAATAGAACCTTGCAGAAAATCTCTTTACACACCTGTCAGCCAAAATGTTGTTGCCCTGCATGCTGGAAGCTGTTACCGTATGCTGCCAGGACCAGAGAGTGGGCTAGAAAAAGATCACCGTCTCTGACCATGTCAGTGAGTGATACATCTGGCACAGTTCCACAACCACTGCTGACGAGCTAATGCTGATGTCAACAGAAAAACCTTAGTCTAGTTCAATGATTCCCAGCGTAGAAAAATTACCTACTTGTAATAGTACTGGCCGCTAAGTGACCCTGAACGTTATCTTAATAACTATCGAATAACCAGAGGGACCAGCCATGATTAAGTGTCACTTCCTGTATCCCTCATTGATGGGAGCCAGAATTGACAGCTCGTTTTTTTTTCTTCTTCTTTTTAGGGGACAGGGTTTAGGCTTATCTTTAAAAAAAATCAATTGGATAATGAAAGGATATGATTTGGTTTGGCTCCCAATTGGTTCTTCATTTTGTACCACTTCTGGCTTTTATGATTTGTATGTGTGCACATATATTATGTTTTGAATCATATTCAATGTAACTATACTACAACAAACCTTGATTTTCACAATACAGCAATTTAACATTTTGTTTCATGTTAAAAAACAATATTAATTATATCAGGCAAGTTGTATAGTTGAATCAAAGAGAAATTAGCACTGCCTCCTTTCAACCTGTTGGTATGATCTGTCATCACTCGTGATTGGTTTTATTCACATATGCATCAACTTGTTGGAAACATATCAACTCATCTTATACCTGAGTGGAGCCATTCTTCCACCCTGACCTTCTTACAAGGTTTTAAAACTGTATAGCCTCGCTTTGTGTTTTATCATGTATCAGTTTCCCTGATAAAAGTTAGACATTAAAATATGATGCTTTTTCTGTGAGTTTTCTGCATACAGTTTTCTTACAAACATAAAATGCATGATTCAATCCTTATGTTAAAAATGTTGAATCAGAGTGAATGTTTGTCCTCAGGTTGGTACTCCTTAATCATAATGACACAATGATAGTAAGGATGCTGTATCAATGTCATCTGCTAGAAACAGAAAGAAAAGCAAAAAAAAGGAAAAAAAATGAAATTACAGGGTCGATCAGCTGTGTTAAATGAAAAACCGGCAAGTTGCTTGACCAAAGTGGTGGGCCTCTATTCTCTGAAGGGAATGGCTGATTGCCTCATTGCTTTATCAACTGGTCCATAAAAAGAAAAAAAAAACAGAGACCATCTACACCATCATGCAGTTCAGCCGTCCAATGGTCTGACTGCAGTAGCTAAAGTGGAGGGAGAGAACAGAAGATAGACTAGATAAGGGGATGTAATAGTGGAGGGGAGAGAGCAAATGAACACTTTTATAGTCCTCCACAAGTCTACCAGTAAGTGTGTGTGCGTGTATTGTGGTGGACTTCCAGACATTTTCAATTATACAGACCAGAGCTGTATTCCATAAAATGAGAGAGGGATGAATTCTCCTCTGCTGTTCAATACAATGGGCCTCGTGCAGGAAACGTATGCAAACAAATTTCTTCTTTTTTGTTTGTTGTCTTTTTTTCTTCTTCTTTTTTCTTAAGGCAATTCAACATCAATTTTACATTTACGATATAATATTATGAAAAATGCTGTATTTTATACTGAATGCATCAGTAGAACAATTACATGCAATATGCAAAAAATCATGATTACTCTTCTTTTACAGGCTCCTAATTTCTAGCTATTTAAAAAATATATGGTAATAATAGTACATTATTTGTAAATTACCGCTGGACGTAAGTAGGTAAATACATTGAAACTACAGCTGTAGTACGTAATACATAGTAAGAATATTGTACTATGGGAACAAACATGGCTGCCCTTTAAAGTACAGTTTCAGCCTGTCATGTTTTACTAAGTAAGTGATAATTTGGAACCTACATGGTACAAGGTTGTATTTATTGCACTGGAAAGGGATGGTATGGATTACCATTTATTTAAAGGGTAAATATAATATTTTAGTTTATTTGTATTTACCTACTTACTACCAGTGGTGATTACACAATGACATCATATATTTATTGGGTGGAATACCTAGTATTACAGCCTTAGTTTATATGTATTTACTTATTCTACTCATTATGAGTGGTAGTTACCCAACAATATATTATAGTTACCATACAAGTGGGTAAATACCTAGTATGTGAGCTACAGGTTCACTATCATTTACCTTTATATTACTAACGTTAAGGAAATTACCCAGTAATTCCATATCTGCCAGATAAATATTTTGTATTTCTGCTGTAGTTTAACTATATTTACTGATTTTTACCTAGATATTTGAAGTGGTAATTACAAATTAATATACTAATATTACAACATATTTACACGTTAAATACCAAGTAATTAGGGGGGTGTAAAAGAAGGGTTTCCAAACTAATTTGATTGTAATGTTGTAAATTATATCCATGCTGAGGGCCAAACCCAGCACATGTTGGGCAAGTGGCAGGGATACACCCCAGAGAGGTCACCAGTCTATCATGGGGCACACAGAACATTCACTCACACACTCATACCTACAATTAATGCAATTTAGAATTTCCAATAAATTTTACCATATTTTTTAGCTCTGGGAGGAAGCCAGAGAAGCGAGAAAAAAAAACGACATAGAAATGGAGAGAACATGCAAACTCCACACAGAAGGACACCAGACCAAGTCCTTCAACCTTCTTACTGTGAGCCAACAGCACTCCACCCTGCTGCCCCTAAATTATATTATGCTTTAAATAAAACAATATCATCATAGCAACATATGTCCATGAATGTTGCCATGCGTCAGACTGTTTGTTTGTTCCATGCCATGCATGTGTACGTTTCCTGCTATGATATTTCCTGTCTAATATCTTGTAAAGAAGTGCAAAGTGACTCTGACCCAACTGATGCTTCTGTTCCACAGTGTACAGGAAGATCAAGGTGTGTGTGAACAGTCTCTTTGTGGAAGGCTAATGAGACACACAGCACAACAGCAACCAGCACAGTGAGTCATCACACTAATCTAATCTGTTGTCAGCGTACAAATATTCACAGTTACATAGTAAATACAAGGGCAACATTTACAGTATAGTATGAGTTTCCCTCACAGCCTCTTTTTCTTTCATTAAAATCAATCTCTGGTAAAGATGTACAGTATCTATCCAGTGGTCTTGTGGTTTTTTGATAGAAAATCAGCAATAGCTGATAAATCAGCTTTTAAGTCAACATGGATGTTATATATAATATAGTTCAAAAAAATTAATTGACAACCATAAATAAGGATTGAACGCACTAAAACAGGCAATATATACAATTAAAGTTAGGTTGGTTTTTTATGCTTGATAAAAAAAGGGATTTTTTTTTACATACCATACAAAATAATAAAGTGTCTTATAATATTCAAAAATAATCTTTCCATGATGCTAGTTCCCTTGTTCTGATCTGTGCAGCAGAATCAGTTGCTACTTGTACTTGTAGATTCTGAGCTGACCCCACCGGTACAAGACACACATCGGTGCAAGTAATCTACTCTTCACATTTCTTTATGTGTAAATGTGCAAAACAGAAACAAAGATTACAAAATACATAAATGATCCAGATGTTAAACTAAATAACATTTGGTTGGTTTGCGCCCAAGGAAACTGTGGTTCAATCACTGATGAAAACAGTTAATCACTGATAAACTTGGATCTTGTCTTAAAAATATTACCTTTATGGGAATAAAGTGAACCAAGGTACAATTACATCAGGTTTTTCACACCAACTCATTTTATAATTCTCTGCTCGGCCGAATCAAACATCATACAACACTATTTGCAAATGAAGCCATTAAAGTGTTCTGACTGGTTTGGAAGGAGTGACACAACACTGCCTTGTTACACATGTTTTGTGGTGGAAAAAGTAAATCACTGAATTAGAGCAAAATGACTCATTTAGAATTTTTACTTTTCACAATCACTTTTAGAATTTGATTCATTTGTCCTGACAACAACTGTGAAAGTCTAGGAGAGCCGTGATTAAATCACTGCATCCAGATTCAACTTTGCCTCTATGCAATATTTTGTGACTTTTTGGGCATGTGGGTGCAAATGTTATCATTTTAGGAGAAGAATGAAAGAAGAATCATTCAAGTACAATAGGCAAGCACAGTTTGGAAACATGGATTTGACTGATATTCCTTTATATGTAATAGTTCAACACTTCAGGTTTAAAATACTAGATTTTTTTTTTTTTTTACATTATTCATATGCAGGTATTCACAGCTAATTTAATACTAATTTCTGAATGGGAATGGTGATTTTTTTTCTCTCTTATCTTTAATTCTGGGTGAAATATTGGACATATGGACATTAACTGAAATGAAACCATATGAGAGGTTTAGAGAAAAAAAAATCACACACTGTTTAACAACTCATAGACACGTGAAATATGAGCTGACTACAAGCTGCTCTTTGTAAGATGTCAAAAGACCAAATGGGTGGATCTGGTCACATTTTAACAGTGTGTTGCATTCCGACTGTATGTTTCCTATGGGGAAGATAACTTAAAAAAAAAAAAAAAGTAATAATATGTTTAACAGTCTTTCTGAAATGTAATAGAGTATGAGTATGGAGCAGCATCAAATAAAAATATTCAATTAATGAGAGGCAATTAGGAATTTTGCTGTTTTATTTTGAAAATCAGGTTTGTTAATTATTAAATTTAAATGAAAAAAGGCAAATAAATAAAGAAAATGTATTTTGTTTTAAATGGTAAATGAACTGTGTTTGTATAGCGCCTTTCTAGGTGCTATACAAATACAGTTTCTGTGTTCAGAGGTCAAAGTGCTTTACACTACAAGTGTTCATTCACCCTTTGACACACATTCACACACTGACGGTGATGGCTGACATTGGAGGTGCCACCCACACATCAGGAAGTTAACCATTCACACACATTCACACACCGCGTTGGAGCTGCCTTTGAAAAAAAAAAAAAAAAAAAAACAGGAATTAAAAAGTCAAGGCCAGGTGACCCAACCCTATACAGCACATATCAGTCGTCAAAGATGGGCTGCACCTAGAACTCAAAGCCATAGAACATACACATACACACACAAGACACATAATCACGGATAAAATTGTAAAATAGCCTGAAACAAGCACTGCTGCCATCTCTATTTCAGAATGACAGTTTTTTTGTTTTTTTGTTTTAAACCAATATGAACAAGCTTGCATTACAATGAGAACCGTTTGACATTTAAACAGTATGGATTTAACATTTTCTAGTTTTCTGTCTAATCACACTGTATCTATCTCGGGCCCCACCATAATCTTGGTTAAATCCCTGCATTGGTAAAAGTGGCTTCTACACGACGTAAAAATGTTTTTTTTTTTAGGGGGAGGGCTGTAAGTATGAGTTGTGCGGGTTTAGCACTGTCAGCTCAGTCCTTGTCGGATCTCTTTTTCGGTAATTGCTTGAGAACAAAGCAGCTAAGAGCCCCTTTAGAGATGTCCATCCCCGTGGGAACGTTTTGGTTTCGACTCCTCCTGCAGCGGACTACTAAATGAATCTCGCTCTGGATTAAGCGGGTTTTGATTTGGCTGAACTAAGGAGTTTAACCTGGCCCATTACAGCTGAGGCAGTGTTCGGCGCATTTGACCCCTTGACCTTGAATCAGGCACGGGCCACAGTGAGCTCTATTAGAGAACAACAACAAAAGAGCTGATTTTGCAGGGCTCGACTTCTTCAGGGAGGAAACGGAGGTTTAATTGGGAGAATTAGAAGAACACAAGGACGCACCAAGCTGCATCAAAGCAACACAGAGGTCATTAGCATAGATTTAACTGGGGAGTGTTCGCCAGCAGCCTTTGTTAGCCTCTGTCTTTAAGTTGTATTTGTTTTATAGACTCCTCTGTCAGCCGGTCTGATGGCCCGCCTAAGATTAAAAAACACATTGCAACAACAGAAGATGCTACAGGGCAAACACAACTATGCATAATAATACTAGAATCAGAGCTATTCATTAAGGTTTTAGAGTTGTTCTTGTGTTTTAGGCTTGCAACTGATTATAATTACTGTTGATTTATCTGAAAGGAATAGAGAATTAACGAAAACTTAAAGTGTCTAAAACGCTCCTGCGGCAATAGAATTTTATTAAGATGTGAAAGCACGTGATAATGCAATTTTACAGCAAGGTGCATGTATAATAGGCTATAGTATAATGTTAGAAGACAATAAAATTTGAATAACAATCAATTTTTTTTTGTAATAAAAATGACATAATCTGATTCATCATCAGTAAATAAAAAGAAGCAGAGAGAAGCAGGGAAAGGTCTTGAAAGATTTGATATTTTTAGAAAGAGAAAAGGTAAATATTCAGAATGTTATATGTTTTTTTTTTTTTTTACATTTGCAACCTTAAAAAAAAACATTTTTTTTCATTACAGTTTATTTATTTATTGTGTTCTGGGTGTTTTGTGCACTTTTGTTTTTGAGTCCCGAAAACTCCCCAAAAAAAATTTCAATCCTTTCCTCATATTTCTATATCTGTTGTTCGCTCATTTTACTATATTTGCCCAAAACGTTACTCTGTATGTCTATTTGGATTACATCCACCTGTCGATCGAGACAATTGGTCCTCCGTGATAGAACAGAAGCTGAATGTCAGCAGCTGCCTGTGCATGTTTGAATATGACCATTTTTCAATTGTCCAATCAAATTCTTTCATTTTGTCCAACATGTATATCTGGTTCGTACCAGAAAGACGTATGATTTTCTTGAAATGCAATTTCGGGTGGACTTGAATATCTCTTTCAATTGTAAGAAGGTCGATGTTGTGATGTCACCCGTGTATTGCCACTGCCCACCCCCAATTCACAGATATTCAAATCAGCCAATCAGAGCAGAGGCTGATTATTATGAGCTTTTAATTGTTCAATGTTATTCTAATGCACATTCAAGAGCTCCAGGAGGAAGCTTGAGAGAGTAGATGTAAAACTACTGTATATTTGGATGGCTGTTGGTTTCTAAAACCACAAAACATGTCTTTCTAGTGATATCACAACGTGTGTACAATATGAAGCCTTTAAAACAATTTATTGCATCTTGACTGAATGTGTGACTCCAACACTTGAATTTTGCCCCATGTTGCTCTGTAATTGATCTGGTCACTATAAACCAGCTGACACACTATGAACTTTGTTTGGTAATCCAACCATGAACACATAGCAAATTGATTTTTATGCCTCGCTTTAAAAAAAAAAAGAAAAAAAAAGGAAAACAGTTACTCTCCCATGGTGCAAAGACGTTTATTATTCCACCATTTTATTTTCTGGCCCGACAACAATGCAGCTATGTTAATATCTGCGCAAATATTGACCGTTATCCATCTTTAACCCTAAGAGCCTTTTAACAGGACCGCATCAGTTAAACCGTGCCGCAAAAACCCGCCCACCACCCCCCTCGCCATCTTTCGATTTAAACTCTGCTTCTCCTTCATCCAGGGTTGCTCCATCATATAAACGGCATTCCGCCATAGTGCCGGAGCGGTCTGGTTGAAGAGCTGCCATTACGCCCACTCACTCTCCACAGATTAATTACACGCAGTGGCCGTCTCCCGCACACATCCAAACACTTACTCTGTGGCTGCGCCGCCGCGGATGACTAAACTACCTGCTCTCTCGCCATTAAAAAGACAGAGAGTGATAGAGACGGAGACTATAGGTGATTCATACTGCTTATTTTACTGTACGCCGTGGCATTTATATAAGTGGTGTAAGTTATGAAAATGGTGTTACCCCAGCCTGTGTATCAGAGGGAGAAAGTAGATTCTTATATTGCCTATCAATCTATTGAATGTTCTTGTTATTTGACTTCCACATCATCACGGCAGAGGGGAATAATTTCACTTTACAGATGACGATTACCGGCGACAGGATCCGCGAACAGCCTCCACATTTAGAGCCGTCATCATTTCCGGCAGGCAGGAGCGGCAGTAAAATGGATAATAAGCATATAGATAAGCCGATAATTGTATACCTGCCATGGAAGTAACCGCGAGATGTGATGTAGGGAGGGCGTCCACCGCGGTGACCTTACAAGGACTTTTCAACCATGCCGGTGGCACGGATGACCCTCGCTCTCACGGTCCGGCACCCTAACCTCCCCGAGCAGAAGTGATAAATGGCACCACAATTATCCCTGCAGTCATTTATTAGAGGAGACAACAAAACGGAATGAGAAAAAGAAGTTTGCAGGGAGACAGCAGCCGGGTTCCGTGTCCTTCCGATGATACCGAGCATGACTGTCAGGCCCTCCCTCAGCGCTATTTAACATCACGGGTCATTAACAGGTACAAATGCCGGGGTGACTGTGGCGTCCTCTCCGCCGCTGACCTTCCTGTGAGCTTCCTGTCATCTTTATATCTCATCTGACGTGACACAGAGTGATTTAGTGGCCTGTTGCCCGATTAAGACAAAACCCCCTCCGCACCTCAAACCTGAAGAGATGGATAGAAGAGAGGAAAAAAAATGGCTTCTCAAAAGTCTTCACAGACTTAAAAGGAGATGCCCCCAAGCTTAGTGGAGATGGTATTAGGAAGCGCTGCTTAATTATGAGAGCAAACCTTTGTGGATGGCCCCGAGATCTTAATTTTAGGAATTAATTTGGCACATAAAGAGATCATCAAATCTAAACAGCCCTATGGCGTAGGAGGTCTTATCCACACAGCAGGCGGATATTAACCCAGGCTTTTCATTTCAACACTTTTTTGGTGATGATATCAGACCAGAAAAAAAAAATGGTTGCCTTCATTATAGCTTATTTATTTATTTTGCACATATTACAGAGCCAAAGGTATGTGGACACAGACACATTCCTAAAGCATGAGCCTTCTTCTGCTGCTCTAACAGCTTCCACTGTGTGCCTGGGTTTTACACCAGAATTTGCATCCTGATGAAGGGTTTTGCCAACAAATCCACCAAACTGTATAAAACAAAAGTCCAATCCCTCCACTCTCTTTACGATCATATCCATCGCTAGGTTTTAGGCGAGCTGGATAGCATTCTTGCTGACACTGGGTAAGAGAGGCCTTCAACGATGACTCGTTTATCACTTGTAAAAGGCCTTCAGCAAAACAGAGCCAAACATCCGTGTGAGCTCCACAGGTCATTCTTTACCTCTGAAACAGCGGTACAGTCTCATATAAAGGTCCACTTAGTCACAGTCACTTGTTCTGAGTCAATGGACCAGTGGAAGTGAGTGAAAGATGGTGTGATACAGCTGAAAGCTCCACCGTGAGTAAGTAGAACATGATATGTCTTTCCCCTTTTCTTTATTGTGCCATATTTTATCCGATTCTACCTTGGAATGTTTCCACAAGCTTCTATTCGCTCACAATGTAAATACATTTACTGTTGGACTTTGGGTTTTGATAAACTAATTAATAGGAAGAGTGCTGTCACGCTCTGACTGGGCCACACTCACTGACAGTGTGTACTAGGGGTGCAAACAATGACTCTTTCGATAGTTGATTAATTGTTTGCTTATTGAAATAATTAATTAATTATATGCATAGTTTATAAAAATGTGTTTTCCTTTGATGCAACCATAGATTCATAAGATTTGAGTAGCTGGAACCAGAGATTTTATTCTTAAAAATGACTCAAATCAAACAATAAATTGTCCAGTTTGTGAACAATAGTTGTACACACAGATCCCTATTTCATCAGTATTTCCGTATTTGTTTGTACTTGTCGTGAACAAACATAGAAGTGCCTAAGACCATGCATATGCACCATACGATCCTGTCTGTCTTAAAGAAAAAAAAAAATGGAAACACATACCTACTAAATGCATATTTAATATTTCCTTTAGGCCAGAAAATACACCAGCACAATGTCAATTTTTATTTTTATGCAGACGATAAGCTGTATTTGTAAACTGTATCTATTGTCTAAATCTCATGATTTTACATGAGTGCTTGAATATCATCAAGGATTAGTTGGCACAGAACATCTTCCAATTTAATCCTGAAAAGCAGCATTCTGGCAATGTTAGCCATGTCAAACCATTATTTAAAAGTTGTGGTAATGGAATTGTCTTGGGCTCAAGTTTAAAATATTCAAGTAATATAAAAATTCAAGTAAAGAAAAGTGGGAGAATCTTGTTTCGATCCACTAAGGATCATAAGGTAAATGTGTCCTTTGCTTTCCTTTTAAGACATTCAGCATGGTGATCAATGCCTAAGTCATATCTTGTCTTTTTATCAGAACGCCTTATATACCTGCATGAATCCGTCGGTTGAGTGGCTTCCACATTTAGAGCTGATTTTAAATATTCTTTGAGACTTTCAGCCTTTTAATTGTTTCTCATAGCCTAAACTTGTCTTTTACCGATCAACCATTTTTATAGTTTAGTTTGAATTATTGTATTTTTCAATTGTTCTATTCTTGTGTGCACATATATAATTAACATTATTGTGTAGAGTGAGGAATACATTCATAAAAACTGGGTCTTACTAAAAATATTGATCCCTTTTACTCTCAGCACTCATTGTAATAATTACAATTGTCAAACATTAAACTTAAAACTGAGAGTCCCACCTCTTGGTTATGATACATGAGAATCAAAGGGTTTACTCACTGGAGTATTCAGAGATATGCCTTTTATTTCAGGTGCAAAAAGAGATTAATGCTCTATAAGTTAAATGTCACATGAGAGTATGTAAGTATACGAGAATGTCCATCTTAAAATTGAACTCTTTTTATTGCTATGTTCATTTGAATAAAATGTAGCCAAGTGTTATTCTTATTGCACTGTGGTGTTTGTTAATGACAAAAAACTGAAAATTGAAAAAAAAAAGAAGTCATATGTTTGTAGAAGAATAAGTAACATGTTTTTTTTTTCACCCAATTTATGAATGATTGACAAGTGTCTAATAAGTGTCTTATTTCTAGGTGACAGATCAGGTGGTGCTTTGTCCTCCAACTGTTTCCTTCCATTTTTTTATTCTTCAAATTTAATATCAACCTTTTTTTATTAATTCATTTCTTTTTTTTTCTGATCCACAGTCCACATCTTAGGGGACATAACATTCACCCCCCTTGGTTATTGCATGCTATTTTTCTTACCATTGTCAATCCCATGAAAAAAAGAAAAACACTTTCCTGAATTCCACCTTTTGTCCATGTTATCACACATGCTTCTTTCTAAAGTGAAATGGGAGTGTGGCAGAATCTTGATCTCCCATAGTGGACACACACCTGTCAGTTTAGAATGATTCTAAATTCACATAAATGGTGGTAAGAATAAAATTAATTTCTTGAAATCCGATGTGTGTCAATTTGTGCACAAGTATGTAAGAATATTTTAAATATTTGACCCCTGAAAGATGTTCATAGGCTTCACATTTCTGCCTTTTTTCTGTCACACTTTGTGCAGTCATGCAGTGGGCCTTTTTGGGCATTTTAGCTGGCTTGTTCTGGCCCCATGTTTGACACCCCTGATGTACACTTTTCTGACCTTAGTAGCTTTGATTTTAGGCAAATAAATGTCTGAGCAGTTTTACTTGCTCAGCACTAATAATCTGCTAGCTCAGTGGTTCAACCACTGCTCTCTCTCAGTCGAGTGGGGCAAATAGATTGTCTGTTTAAATCCACCACTTGACAAAAGTGTAGCACTTTAACAACAAAAAGAGACACATAGCAGGATGTATCTAGTTGATTAAAGCCTCTCTTTCAGTGTTGTATATTCAGGTATCACTGACAATTTAAAACTGCTTGGTTTCCCACATACAGTATCTGAACAAATATTCTCTATTATAACGTGCCATCATATATAGATCTGAGATCTGCATGTCAAAATATTTGGCAGTCAGTAACAGTATATCTGATAGTCTTGTGGTTTGAAGTGTTGCTGTGAATGTGCCTCTTTTAGATCCAAAGGTTGTGAGTTCAAATGCAGAGCTAAAGGTGAAAAAAATGCAGACGTGCACAGTCAATCCAAACCTGCTAAATGAGGCTGTTAGCAGAATGCAGCAGCAGTCAGCAGCTCTCACTCACTCACTCACATTCTTTTTTCTTTCCCCAGGAATTGCCTTTTCTAGGTGTTTCATCAATAAAACATTTTCATTGAAAAGAATGAACTTTGAACCTCGGTCCATTTAAGCATTTGACTCCCCTGTGGAAAAGGTTTGTTGAGGTTCTGCACAAAAAAATGACTTGGTTTGGATCAGATACACTTAATGGCTTGGGTTTAAAAAACACTATGATTTGTAAAAGATTGTGATTTGGGTGTAAAAAATGTACCTCTTGCTTGAAAGTGTACAAGCAGCAATACATGTAATTGTGTTTGGTGATAATGAAACACAATTTAACCAATGATATGATGATATAAGAATGAATGCAGTAAAGCATGAAATGACACCAATTTATGGAAATAGAATTTCAAAATGATGCGTTTTAGGAGCGATTTAAACAAATACAGACACAGAGTAAGAATCATGATCCACATCCTGCAGTTTGCACTAGAGAGTTTTTAGTCTATGGTACAAAATGTGTCTTCAAGGTAATAATTCAAATGTTAAAATCCATTATACAAAGCTGGATGTAAAAATGTAAAAATAAATTACTACATTTTTAAAAGCTCAATGTTATATGCAGAGTTGAGCTAGTGATATATATATATATATATATATATATATATATATATATATATATATATATATAGAGAGAGAGAGAGAGAGAGAGAGTTTTTCAATGCTCAAATATGTCAAAAAACCATACCTTTCACCCCTCTTTAAAGTAACTTATAATATATTTCCATGTCCATTATTTATCAGAAATCTAACATGTATAATCACATGGACACTTAATACAATACATTATTATTATTAAAAGAAACAAATTATAATACTATATATATATATATATATATATATTATATATGTTATATATATATATATATATATATTATATATGTTATATATATATATATATATATATATATATATATATATATATATATATATATATATATATATATATATATATATATATATATATATATATATATATATATTATAATATAATATAATATAATATATATAATCATATTTATAATATAGATTTTTGGCGTTCATTGAGAAATCTCTAAGAAATTATCTGCCACATGTTTTTCTCACTCCAAGGTGGAAAAAGAAGAATTTATGTTTGAACAACAAATTCTGATCACTAAGATGAAGCGTCTACTACACAATTTATCATAGTGCCACAACGTTTTTTTTATTCAAAGAGGTAATGGTAACTATTTTAATGATGAAATGAGTAATCAATTAAAATTTCTGTTCTGAAAAAAAAAAAAAAACACCTCTAATAATACACTGGCTACATACAATCTTTTGGTTCTATAAACATCAGAGCATTTTCACATTTGCTCCTGAAAGATGACTCATAGGTCACCAAACGTGTTGCTCTTAGGCATTTCTCTTGCAACACAGGCCTGCGATTTATTCCCATTCAGGCCCAAGAGCATCAGTGACATCCAGCGCTGATGATGAGTGATGAAGGTCTGGGTTTGCAGGCAGCGCTCTGGTTCATCCCAAAGGTGTAGGAAGGAGGTTGAGGTCAGGGCTCCTGTCAGGGGAAAATATCTTTATTCATCATATACTAATATGAGGCCTTGAATGTGCATATACAGCAGCACGTACAATAAAGTAGTTGTGTGTTTTAAAATATTTTTAATCTAATTGTCTTCTTTTGGAAGCATTAGAAATTGCTAACATGGGTTACAAGAATACCCTTTCTGTGAGTTTGACCTTACAGGAGTTTCCTTGTGAGAATTGTATGGGCATGTGTGAAGTAGATGTAATAGTATCTAGTTGAATAAAGAATAGAACTGAGGTTATCTTATCTCTCCTGGCTGTCACCAAAAGCGATAATGTGAAGGCCAGGATGAAATTCCGGGGTCACTCACAGTTTGAGCGTCTTGTATATAAAACTGAACCACTTGAAAATGTTCCTCACTTCGCTGCATTCAGGTCACACCGTGCTGTCTGTATGAACTAAAGTCTGCTGTGCAGAATAAAGAGATCTTCTTCCTCCCTCATTTGAATCACCTTTGATTTCATTTGTTCACCTTGCGGCATGCAAAATAAGAAATTTCCTACAGGGTTGCAGAAGTACTTCCCTTTTTTTTTTTTTTTTACTGTCAGAAATGATATCTTGTTCCATACTGATAAGGCTTCTGTGTTTCTCATTTAAAGGGGTATTTCAGTATTTTGCACACATAGCCCCATTTCTCCAAGTCCTGGCATGTATCTGAAGCATTGAGGCCATAATTTCACCGATGGCTCCGGCATTGAGCTTTTTAACATTTCCCCTCTAACCAGATTAGTCTTATATTGGAAGTGATTTCCATTAAGTCTTGCCATTGCCTGTGTTGTCCATCAAGTCCACACATCATCATTGTATATCATTCATTAAACTACAATACAGTTCCATGTGTAGGGCATCCTGATCACCTGAAATTCTTCTATTAGGAGATAAAGTCGCCTTGTTTTTCATGTTTCCCAGTAAAATCCTCTTGAAAGATGAACAAATAAACCAACAAGGAACCTCCATGATATGCTGCGTCACTGTGTCATCAAAATCTGTTCTGCTTTTGTTTGATTAATTTGAAAAATCTCTAAATCACTTCCCATCCATCATCTCTGTATGTATTTTTTGTGTTATTCCCTGTGAACAGTGAAACAAGAAACATTTTCTAATATCACGGGGACATCTTTGCTGACCTTTCCCTCTGGCCTCGCGCCGCTTTTCTCTGCATACCTGATTGGGCTTTGGACTGAATAAAAAGAGCCCAGAGGGAAACACATAATCTGCCTTTAAGCATATGCTAATGCCAAAGCGCAGTGCCCGTGTTGGCATCTCCTTATATTACTGCAACCGGGCTCAGACAGAGGCAGACAGAGATGGAACGGGAGGGAAATGCAGGCGTCACATGGAAAGATTGTGATCTGTGACACATGGAGAAAGAGAGAAATGCAGGTCCAACAATAGAATATAATTCATAGAATATAATTTGTATTGTTTCCTATAGTAGTACATATACATATTCTCACATTGTGAGCTGCTTATTTTGTACTGAAATGTTTGTGCTGATCAGTATTAAGTCCATCAATGACTAGAAATAAACTATACAGATGTTTAATCTCGTGTTTTTTTTTAAGTATTTTTCAAAATTGGTTATCTAAACTTTCAATATGTTAAATTACATTTTTGCTTCTAAGTATTGACCATTTCAAGAATTGATCCAGAAGTCAAACATGTACATATACACACAATTTCCAAATATAAAGCTTTAGTGAAATGTCCGCAAAAGTGTTGAATTTGGTTGAGACAGTGATGGAGGCAACTGTCTCTTGATGAAGATGAATGCAACACAGTGGTGAGAATAACATGACACAATATGAGGACATCTACTGATAATTTGGTTTACATGTATATGATAAAGTACGTCTATCACAGGTCATAAATATGAAGTAAGTGTTAAGTATGTGTCACTGGCAAATTCAAACAACAGAGAAGATTGGGGGAAAAGTAACTTGTGAATTATACCCATACACACACACAATCCTTTGTTCTCCCTCTTCCTCTGTGTCCGTTTAATTGGCCATTTATTGAAAATGTCACTAAACTTTTGCCGAGCCGTTTGAGTGAGGCGCTGAGCCTGCCGCGGTGAAACTGCAGGAAACCTTGTACCGCTGTTTCACTGGCCACTTCCCACTGAGAAGGAAGGTGGGTGAGGTGTGTAAATAAGAAACAGAATGGCGTACATAGTTCATTTCTGACTTTTCCCCGAGCTTGATAAAGCCCGATGCTTCGTGCGGCTCAGGCCACTTTCTTATCGACTCAGACGAAAACAAAACAAAACTGCTCAAAGAAATATTTAGATGAACTCTGCAGGAAGTGAAAGTCAAGAAAAGATGATAGAGCACACACGCTGGGAGTGTTCACAATGACAGAATGCAGGGCTACAGGGAGCTGTGTGTGTGTGTGTGTGTGTGTGTGTGTGTGTGTGTGAGAGAGTTTGTGTGTTCCTTTCACCTGACTCTTAAGCAATGTGCTCCTGACTAATCAGGTTGACCACCGACATGTCAAACAAATCATTCACTGATATGGCACTTGTACTCACTGCCAATGTAGATAAACTGCACAGACATGCACACACGCGCACACACACACACACGTGCACACGCACAAACACAGACACAACATTGTGCACAGCCAGACTTGGATAAGCTGGTAATCTTGTGAAGCAGCGGGGTATAAAAATATCACTAACATGGTGAATCATGCATGTACACAGCAATGACCACAGCTCCGAGGGGTGTCCACTGTGCATGTGTGTGTGTGTGTGTGTGTGCATGCGTGTGTGTTTGCTAGAGGAGGCTGTTAGTATATACGGTCTACAACAGATGTACTCCAATCACAAATCTCTATGAGTCATGACTGAGATTCTGAACTCTATTTTCCTTAGATGGAAGTGTGTGTGTGTATATATGTATATATGTATATATGTATATATATATATATATATCATGAGAGGTTGCTCTTAAGCAGGATAGTTCAAACATTGCAAAGATACGAGATTTCCAAACAAATATTAATTTCATTGACATATTTGAATTAACACAATGCAGGTAGGTATGCAAATGGCTTAAATCACTCTTCTTTATAATCTCAACAGAAATCGCCGCCCGTGGCTCTCGAAAAGGGGAACAGAACATAAGTCTTTTTATCAAACAAGTCTCTCCAGTGAGGATCCTTTCCGTCTCAGGGTCACTGGTTACAAAACACAAATAACTCACAAACTCTCTGTTCAGTCCTTTTCCAAGGGACTCTTTCTCCAGGTAAGTCCTCTAGAGAAGTAGCGTCTTCTCAACTGTCCACCGTGTTTTACCAGCAGAATGAATCCATGCGCTCTCCAACCTCTGCACTCAATATCTCAACTCTGCTGCATACACACCCACCACTCATGATGTCACAATATATATATATTAGTGCTGTCAATCGATTAAAATATTTAATCGCGATTAAATTCATGAATGTCATAGTTAACTCACAATTAATCGCATATTAATCGCATATTTTTATCTATTGGAAATGTCAAAGGAAAATGGATAGGTTTGCTTTGTGAAAATGTTTTTTTTTATTGCAAACCACAGCATATAGTATACAGCCATTCACATCTGTAGTAATACTGTCAATAAACATACTTAGTCACAAAAGCAGCTCTTAAAACAATGTGAATCAAAATAAAAGTGCATATCATTGAGCATTGTAAACTAGGACTCAGCCTATAGTGCAGTACAGTAAACCATAATTTACACTTTCCTTTTCTTAAGTTTCTTTTGAACATACTAGCAGCCTATGAAAGGATGAACATGAACCTGTTTAACAGTTGAGCCAACCTAATTGCCTACTTATTTCCTTTGAGCCAATTACTCAAACAGACAAGCCTGTTGACATTTTCAGATAACAGGGAAGCTCGTTTTTTTTGAACATCATTTTATATTTGTCTGCCCCAACGACTGTTCTACCTTAGACTTCTCCGTTTCGTACAAATTCTCCATGCGGCTAATAATAGTTGCTCTGGAAGGAGCTTCGTAGGTCCAGTAGGTCCATCCTCCACAATGTTAACGGCCCTACATGCAGTAGCCACTTGGCTGTGGCGACAGTAAGTGTGTTTTTAGTTGCGGCATCCATGTGCCTGTGTGGAAATCCATCCATTGTCGCCTGGTTCTGACGCGGAGCAGGCGGAGAATTTGAGTCACCTGTGTTTGGCCATCAAATGGTACTTCAGACTTGTCGTGCTCCGATGGTAACTCAGTTCACATCGACAGTACATGCAGATAACTTTGGTCTTATCCACCGACCCATCTGGCAAAGTTTTAAAACTAAACTTTCCATTCATAAGTTTGTTAGCCGCGTCCATGTCAACGTCTTCTGCTCCACATCTAAACAATGGCATTGTGGGGGCGCGCTAATTGTTTTGCTTCCGGTTTACAGGCGGATCCTGTAGTTTTTCTAACGTGGCCACAGAAGTTTATGAAAAAAACTTATCACAGGTCACAAAGAGCGTTAATCACGCGTTAAAAAAAAATAACGACGTTAAAATTGTTAAGAATTAACTCGTTAATAACGCGATATTTTTGACAGCATTAATATATATATATATATATATATATATATATATATATATATATATATATATATATATATATATATGTATGTCCATATATATATGTATGTCCATATATATATATGCAAATATGTGTGTATGTGTATGTATGTAGGTATGTACGTCCATGTATGTATGTATATATGCTTTGCTTATGCATACTTTTTCTTTTTCTTACTATTTATTAGCATTTTCTCTCCATTCTGTCGATAATGCATACTGTGTATGCGGATTAACAAATTCTGCGAATTTGTACATTGTGTTGTGTTTTTTATTTTTTATAGTTTTTTTATCTTCTTCAACTTTATTTTACTTTTTCTTTATCTGTAACGCTGCAGTAACACACAAATTTCCCCGTTGTGGGATCAATAAAGTTTATCTATTCTATCTATTCTATTCTATTCTATATATATATATATAAATAAAAACTTTTTTTGTTGTTGCTTTGAACACCTACATCCTTCCCGTCTCCATCTACCTCTGTGTGCCGTCGCAGCAAGGTCACGGTAATATGAGGCGGTGTCGACAACGAGCGCTGTGCTTTTGGCATTAGCATATGCTTAAAGGCAGATTATGTATTTCCCTCCGGGCTCTTTTCGTTCAGTCCAAAGCCCACTCAGGTATGCAGAGGAGAGCTGAGTGAGGCCAAAGGGAAAGGTCAGCAAAGATGTCCCCATGATATTTGCAAATGTTTTCAACTGTTCGCTTTTGGAAAGGCGCTGAAGAAAAAATAAATAAATAAAAAAAACAAAGAAAAGAGGTCTCAGCACTATTTTCTTTGACAGACATCTCTCAAATGTTTGGTTGTGCACTTTTCAGTTTGTTATACATGATATACATTTTAATTTGCTGCAGCTTGTCCTGAGAGTCAAAACTACATTACATACATTTTTAAGATTCTTAATAATATACTATTACTAATATACTATTGCTAAGGATTCCAAAGTATGTTATTTTGGATGAGCCACATTCAACAACTTGTGGAAGATTGTCTCATGTGATTAGTGTGTAATGAGATTGAAATGTGTTCACATCAATTCCTTCATCATGCAATACTGTAAGCAAAGACATTATGAGTAATAATAAAGGTAAATGTAAAATTATTATCCTTAAGGCGGGAGTAGAGCACCACTTGTTGCGTGTTTAGTTTAGAAATTTCACTTCTTACAGGACTTTATGGTTATGGTTGCTGTTTCCATACCAGGCTGTGGTACTTGTCAGGATGCTTCAAGAGGTACAGTAATACAGGTCCTTTTAAAAAAATAGCATATTGTGAGTTAATTCATTTCCATTCCATTTAATACTGATGATTTTGGCATACAGAAAATTACAGTAAAATAATGAACTTCATCACAATATGCTAATTGTTTGAGAAGGACCTGTAGAAGTTTCTGATTATTTGAGAGAATATCCAGAATTTTCCAAGTGTCTGAGCTGGAGGTGAAGAGTCCACACATTGCCCCCAGGTCAGGCACAAAGACATGTGGACATCGGGGTACTCAAATCTGTCCAACCTCTCTATCGGGGATCCATTGCTGTCAAGGGGAGCGTAGCTCCTGCTACTATCAGGTCTTTAGGTCCATAACATGTGATAGGTAAAATATCAGTACATAATGTATCAGGCCAAAAGGTACAACTTACATTTGCAAATGCACATTTGCAAAGAACATCTGAAAGAATCCTGTGAAACCAGTATATTCAAACGCTGATGTTTTTTGTTCCTGTCAGTCATGTAACATAATGTTATGTTTGTTGAAATAAGCAGGAGGTTGGAAACTATAGCTTTAATTATGGCAAATGATATGAAGTAAGGTCAGTCTCGAAGTTGCTCCTAATGTGGGTATGATAAGGAATTTCTGAAGCACGGCTTGGTATCATTAAAGGAGAAAAATACACCAAGCCAATGTCTTGCCATCAGTATTTGCAATTGAGCAATCCAATCAATTTAAGGTAGTTTTATGTTAATACCTGCTTTGCTGATTTATTCAATGTGCATATCTATGTAGGTTTACAGAGACAGGAACAAGAACAGTCATGATCTGAGGAATAGTTGTTGCCAGAAGAATGTCTCAGGTACATTATGTTAATGGTTTGGTTCTCAGTTCCTCCATCAATGGATACATTCCAACATACAAAGGTGTATTACATTCGTATGTACAAGGTTAGGCTTTATGTAGTTGAACATTTAGAATGTAAGGAGCTACATTAGTTGGCTCATGTGTTGCTTCTTGAATCTTGGTTAGCCTTGCATCTTTTGCTAGATGCCTAGATGAAATGATTTGCCATGAGAGTGGGATCACCTTTCACACACAGAGCTGTTTGGCTCAGCGCTGCAGCTGTTGGCTGAGTCCATTACTCTTCCAATGAGCCTGCGAACAACTGCGGCGTTTGTTTGCAGGTAGCTTCTCAAAAAATATATATTACACCCACTTGACCTTCTAAAGATGCAGAATTCTTCAAAAAGACAAACTTTGCCAGAGGCATGTTTATTTCCTTGTGTGACACCAAGATGTCATTGTTTCAATAGCCAGAGAACGCTGAGGGACTGACAATCACACCATGTACCAGCCATCACTCAAGTTGCCTGCAAATTAGAAAAGGTCCGATAGGTCTGCTTGGTTGGTTAGAAAAAGTCTATAAACTAGCAGGTTAAAGCTGTTGTTTCACATTTTAAATGTTTTATCTATTGATTAATTAACTGTATGCCTTTTTTTCAAGTTCATCTACCTAAGTAAACAAGTGAAAAGAAGGAAAGGCGCAGAAGTCATCAGCTTCACTGCAGAAGCCTGTGCTAGGCCTTAGGTAAGTTAGGTCATATGGCCTGTACAGTATGGGTCTGAGAATGTGTGCAGACATCACGTTTAATGAAAAAATCTCTAATGAGCAACGTGAATCTGGCTGAAGAACACATTTTCATTCTTTTTAAATGAAGAAAATGAATGCAAAATACTGTGTACCATTTGGTCAATAATCCCTGATACACACAAGTAAAACAAATATGAAAGCATCAGTATTTTCACAATGTGGCTCTGTTGACAGGTAGTGTTGTAGAGAGATTAGAGCGTCTGCAGGGAGTGCCATCAAATGCCACTTGCTAAACACAGGAGTGCCCAAATACTGACTTCAAACAGAAGTTAAAGGTAAATCAATATTGGACCTGTGTGACTGACTCACAGCTGTAACCAGACTAGTTCCCAACTTCAACCCCCACAATCTTCCACCTCTCACCGCCACAACATGAAGCCAGTGTCAATAGCTGTCGGCTCGACTCATACCGTTCTCCAAACGTCCCTTTGATCCGAGCGGGAAAGTGGAATTCCGATCAGGGTGACAAAGGAGAAGGAGACTCCCGGTGGGACGACTGCCGGCTTTGATGAAGCTTTCATGGTTTGTTCTTCGCGTTTGAGCGGGGCTTACAGCGGCAGCAGCAGCAGAGAGCGTGGCATCACGACTGACTGGTAGCTGTCAGGACAACAAAAACAAGCCGACCCCGAACGCTGGTTTCCTTCTGCTTCCAACCCCCCCCCCCCAACGACTTGTACCCAGATGGCACCCCGTTTGTCTCGCCCATGTCAACCAGTGTTTGGAGGGCGATGTGGGGGTTATTACAACACAGCTGTCTAATTAACAACACACACACCCATGCACGCTAGTACCTCCCTCTGTGACTTTGAACCCTTTGGTACAGCTGCTTGTAAAGTTGAGTGTCATGTACAGTAGCTTTAATGTCTTTACCGCTGAAGGCTGCGTTGCTATTGTGTTTTAATCTCAATGTGGTGCCAGATCCACTAATGATCAAACAACTCTATCCCCCTGGTGATTTTTTTTTCTTTTCGCTCCTGCCTTCATAAAAAAAAATAATCTCTCCATTGCTTTCAATCTACCTTCTACTCTTTTCATCTCCTTACATTCTTCCTTCCCTTGACTCCTCATTATTAGAAACATTTTCATACTAAGATCACTGTTGATTATGTGTGTGTAATATTGATGCTATGATGTGAAAGTTAGTTTTTTTTAAGCTAATGGTCATAGTTTTGGTTTAAATGATTTATAAACTACAGTTTTAAAGCTTTTTTGCTAATCTATTTATCTATCACCCAACATGCCTCCTCCTGAATAAGGACATTTGATGCCTAATACAGACTATCATTGCATCAATTACAGACATTGTGGGCATTCTTTAAGTGTCTATGAAACTACCGTGCCTGTGAAAAAAATGACACTAATGGGTACCCAGTGCATTCAAATTGGACACTTTTTTGAAATGTTCATTTACAAAAACAGATAAACATCATTTTGTAAAAAAAATTAGATGAGGCTTGCAATATTTTCAATTTTGAAATACCTCTTTTTGGCCCATAAGAATTGAGTTTGGGCTGCACATATGGGTGCCAAGTGGGTTTGCCACCTATATATAGCCGATACATAGCCCATATGGCCCCCACATGGACATACTGTTTGGGTCCCTGGTCAAAGACATTACAGCATATTGTGATGAAGTTCATTATTTTCTGTAATGTAGTGATAAACTTTAGACTTTCATATATTTTTGATTGTTTTAATATTGATGGTTTTGGCAAAAAGTAAAGAAAAAACAAAAATCCCTATCTCAAAAAAATTGCATACTTTATCCGAACAATAAAAGAAGTGGATTTGAAGTGTTTTGAATACAAGTAAATTTTCAAATAGTTATGTTCAGTTATGCACTCAATACTTGGTCGGGAATCCTTTTGCAGAAATTGCTGCGTGGCATGGAGGCAATCAGTCTGTGGCACTGCTGAGGTGTTATGGAGGCCCAGGATGCTTCAATAGGCCTTAAGCTCATACACAGTCTTGGGTCTGGCGTCTCTCAACTTTCTCTTCACAATATCCCACAGATTCTCTATGGGGTTCAGGTCAGGAGAGTTGGCAGACCAATCGAGCACAGTAATACTATGGTCAGTAAACCATTTACCAGTTGTTTTGGCACTGTGAGCAGGTGCTAGGTCATGGTGAAAAATGAATTCTTCATCTGCATAAATCTTTTCAGCAGAAGGAAGCATGAAGTGCTCCAAAATTTCCTGATAGCTAGCTGCATTGATCCTTGATAAAACACAGTGGACCAACACCAGCAGCTGACATGGGACCCCAGACCATCACTGACTCTAGGTACTTGACACTGGACTTCAGGCATTTTGGCATTTCCTTCTCCCAGTCTTCCTCCAGACTTTTGCACCTTGATTTCTGAATGACATGCTAAAATTTTGCTTTCATCTGAAAATAGTACTTTGGACCACTGAGCAACAGTCCAGTGCTTCTCTGTAGCCCAGGTCAAGCGCTTCTGCAGCTTGTTTAGAGCACCTTTTCAAGATATGCTAATTTTGAAAAATAAAATGATCTCCTTTTGCAAAAGAATTCCCTATTTGTTCAGATTTCTTTTTTTTTCTTTTAATGTTATGGCTTTATATGACAATAAACTGAAGGAACAACAAATGTAGGGACATATTATGGGAATGGCATTTAGGAAACAGTTCAGCTGGCCAGTGAACTGGTGAGTCAGGGCATTTGCATCCACATGTTATGTGCCTACTACTCAGGTATTGGGTTCCCCACAATGGTGCTATTTGCAAATGAGAAAACAGGCTACTTTTACTTATTTTATCATCCCTTCTATCTTATTTATATTGGATATTTTGATCGCGGGAACACTTTTAGAAGAGGCTTCCACTGCCTTTTTTGTGTGTATTTTGTGTTGTCTGAATTTACAGTATTTTAATCAGCAATATCAGGCTATCTTAGCACGACTATTGAGTGTGTATGAGGTCAAATAACATATTTATGATTCCATAGGCATCCAGGATGTAGAAAACTTAAGGGTCGGGGAGGGTCCACTTCTGTCAAAGCTCAGTCTGAGAGAAAACCTGCAATTTAAACTTGAAAATTGAAAACCCATGATATATACTAGACTGATTGCTTCATATATATATTTTTTTCTTTCCATAGAGTTTCTAAAGTTTCCGGCACTGCAATTGAAAACTCGCTTGGCCATGCCTGTGTAACAGTCGAGTAGGATGTCTACACAGGTGAGATAGCAAGCATTGTGTGAATCTCTCTCTTTCTTTACACAGATACTTTGGCTTTTTCCATCACAATAAAGTGCAAGCCCACGAATGCAATTGGAGAGAGAGAAAGAGAGAGAGAGAGAGAGAGAGAGAGAGAGAGAGAGAGAGAGAGAGAGTCAGTGAGTGTGAGCAGCCCTCCTCATTTGTAATTCATTCAGTCCACCTCATCTCGATGATGGCATCTTCTCCGCTGTGCCTTTGATTGTGGCCGCTCGGAAAAAAGAGTAAACACTTTCACTGTCAGATATCGTCAGGTGACACAGTGGCCTTTATTCTTGAAAATAGATTCCCCTACTCTTCAAACCTTCATCTCTTCACCTTCCATACTAATCCTCTATCGCTCCGTCCGACCCTACTAGTCTCCCGCCTTACTTTTGCCCCATTGTGTATCTTTTTTTTTATCTGTGTGTGTGTGTGTGTGTGTTTACATGTCTGGCGTCCCCACCAGTTCCCAATGTTGCGTCTCAGCTGGCGAGGGTCTCTGTGGTTAGCAGATCAAACATTCCACAGGTCAAGAGGAAGGAATGATATTGGTCTAGCACATCACCACCATGCTGGTCCTTGTCCCCCTGGGAAACCACTGCTCTCATTCATTGAATATGAGTGTGTCCATTAGCGTGTGTGTGTACAACCAGATTTGATTGTGCCTCTGCCCCTCTGATGTTAACCATGGTAACTAGTACCAAATACCCTGATTCACCTTTACACACACCAGTGTTGGCCCACACTGACACAGACAACACTTCAGGACATGAGGCCAGATAATGACATGTCTGTTTCCCTGCAGTACTCATTGATGACCTCTGCTGCCATTGATGCTAATAAAGCGTTTTAACAGTCCCTTCTCTGCGCAAATCCAAAAAAAACATTAAAAAAAAGATTAAAAAAAAGAAAAAAAAATAGACATGACAGAGCAAAGGGCTGAAAGCAATTTCTAATTGAAGAAGCTGTTATATTATGTAAGAGGGACAGTTTGGTAATTGGGTTAACCTAAGTCGTCTCCAACGCGTCACGCTTCCTCTCGTTGAGCCGACAGGGCCCAAGTCTGGAAAGTGAAATGCTCGGCATGCGCCATTAGACCATATTAAGGAAGATTAAGGCCACTGTTTCATCGCTCCTAGCCAGGGGGACGCCCGCCTGACCCCGTATTCTTTTCTGATGACCAATTTTTCTGGTTTTGGTTTGGCAAGAGGGATTAATCAAATGTTTGCTCTCGGTTTCCGCTTCTCTCAGTCATGCCATCCCTTCTCCTCCCACCCTTTTTTTTAAAGCCTTGCTGTGATTGGTCCTCCTCCCCCTTGTAGATGCTGCCCAGAGATAGCTGTCCAGCCAGGGACAAGTTAGCTGGTTGTGAATATGCTCAAAGACTTGAAAGACCTGAACAGCGCTAATCTGTGAGGTCTGAATATCATCTCTGCTCCCTCTTTTTTTTTTTTTTTTCTTTGCTCTGTCTCTGCTGTCTTTTTAGTTTTTTCTTTTTTTTCTCCTTGCTTCATGTCAGTGAACTGAAAGGGATGGCATGATGTTTAGTGAATTATTCAGATCCAGGGAGCTAAAGCTGAGGCTGCCGCAGCTCACCAGGCCCGGCCCTTTGACTGGATCCCTCCAGGGATGTGCTGAAACCAGCATGACCCTCCTCCCTGCCATATACCGACACACACACACTTACACAGTCTAACAGAGGAATGTAGGAACACACTCACAGGCTCATGTATGCATGTATACATGCAGAAGCAGGGAAGCTGCTGCACATGCAAAAAAACAATAAAAAAAGAAAAGACACATACATAGGTGAGGTGACTTTAAATGCATTAAATGCATTATTCTGTATTAAAATTGTGTAGATAAAAAAAAAATGTATCTGAGGGCTAAGGGTGAAAGATAGTCAACAGGGTAAATCCACTGAAGAATGTGAATATGGCATTTACTGTATGTTTCATAATGCAATATATTGTGTGGGAGTGAAAATATAGATGTGTTTTAACATATTGACTTGATTGTGCTCAATAAAAGCTTACAGAGAGATCAAATTAAAAGGGACCACTATTTCAAGAGGAATATATAGAAGAATGTACTCATTATTACCCCTTGCCTTTGGTGTCATTTGTCTGTCAGGATTACAGGCAAAAAAAAAACAACACTCGGTCGATTTTCGGGGAAACATTGCGGTGGAATGTAGAATTGGCAAATAATGAGCCTATTAAATTTTGGAGCAGATCAGACTTGTGGAATTTGCATAATTGTTTTAGTCTTTACTAGTGGCTCCAGTCGGTCAATATGTTAATGAATGAATCAGCGATTGACAAAACTCAGCCCCATTGAATTAGCTAGGCATGATCCTCGTAGTTTTGGAAGTATATATCCACAAATGCTGGTTGTGCTGCACATTTGCTAGTCAGAGAAAAGAAACAAAATGACCATTGCTTTTGGCGAAGATATGCAGTCCCTAAGTGCCCTTCTTAAGCATTAAATTAAGGTTTCATTATGTGGCGCAGAGTCCTGAAAAATGTTTAGAAAACTGTCTACATATCTCAGGAAAGCTCGCAAATGGAAAGTATCAGTCTCTCTATTGATTTTCACTGCAGGTTGAGTCGCACAGCAGCTGTGCATCTCTCATTGGAAATTAATTAGTAGGCATATCTGAAAAGAACTCAAGACTGATATTTCAGAGCCATGGTTGGGGTCATAGATTCTAACATGCACAAGCCTCATTCAGCGAAAGGATCACTGTGTTTGGCAGACTAGACATATTCAGCTAAACAACCCAGGCAATCTCCAGGCTTCAATAGGGGATGGAGAGTGGGATGACGCCTTTTTTTGTCATCTAGTCTGGCTGGTAAAAAGCCTGGTGATGAGTTGAAATGGATTTAATCAAACATTTTTTTTTTGTCTTGTAGGATTATCCGGGCTCATGGTGTTTCCATCTGTCAAAGAAGTGCACAACACATAGAGTAAAAGAAATGAGATGTTTTCACTCATGAAACAGTAAGTGATTGTGTTTTGACAATTTCAAAGCTTTCAGTCGCTTGGTATTGTGCAAAAAAAGTGAAAAAAAAAGTTGAAATGTATCTTGGGATATAAACTCTTCTTTTGATGAATTCTTCCTCTTTGTAACTGTGCCCACATCTCATTAAATAAGAGCAGCACAGGTGTGTGGGTGTGAGAAGAAAACCTCTAATAATGTCCTATTAATGAGCGCAGGAGTGGCTGCTGACTGACATGCTGTTTACCACATGTTCTCTAATAGAGACACCCTGCTCTCCCCTGCAGTGTATCAGCAAGCAACACACACACACACACACACACACACACACACACACACATCACTGTACATCCACACATGCATACACAAACATATATAAATGCAACACACATAAATACACAACAAGGTTTTCGTTAGTGCTTTATAGTCAAGGTGCAGCCTACACAACAAATACCCCCCAGCTCGTCTACGTCCCTCCATATAAAAACAAAACAAAAATTCTGCACACACACATGCATAGTACTGTAATGTCTCTCCAAAAAAACAGATGCTAATGCGTGAGTGGGCTTAGCTACTACTTTATTCTTCATGCTAACACAGGCTATTGTGACTGTAGCCAAGTCCAGAACAACACATTTTGTAAGAAAAGTTAACGAGTGCTGCGTCTTTCCTTTTTTCAGAGGAGAGCCACTCAACAAACAAGCTGCAGTATCTTACTCCATTTTATTCCTTGCCTTAATAATTTTCTGCAGAAAATGCTGCACAAATATACTGACACTCCACTCACACACGATATGCACATAAACATGCACACACACACACACACACGCACACACACAGACACACACACACACACACACACACACACACATACACACACACACACACACACACCACACCACACACATACATAAATACCCATATGCATACTCACATCATATATAACATATATACACACATGCATACACACACATAGAACACACATATACAAACATACAACACACATGCACACAAACACCAAAATACACACACACACACACCAAGGTGGACTTGGCCTGAATGAATGACATGGACAGATGAATGTAGACACCTCTTTATAGGGTCAAGGGCAGCAACAAAGAGGAAGTTGATAGTTGATAGAACAGATTTACCACTTTACCACTTTAATAAGCTTGAATCGTAGCTAATTATTTTGATGGTAGAAGGAAAAATATATATAAGCTCTCTTAAATTCTGGAGTCAGTAAGTCTGCCGGAGAGGGTTTGTCTTTGCATATTTTCATCTCCTTTTGCTTCCTCTCCACCTCACCACTTTCATGTGTGTGTGTGTGTGTGTGTTTGAGTGTGTGTGTGCAGTCAAGCTGCAGGCACTTTTCTTCTACAGCATTACAAATGAGCTCCAGTGCTTGGCCCAAAAGCTCCCTTTTAATCTTTTGCCCTAAGAGGGATGACAACATTTATAAGTAGACAGAGTTGGACGGGGCAAAAAATAAATAAATAAATAACACATCCCCTGTTATTGACGCTGCTGAGTTTCACTCTGGCCCTGCAGCTATAATACACACACAAACAGATACACACACACACAAACACACTTGCGCATTAAAGGAGACAATTTGTGAAATGTGTCTCTCTGTGGCGCCAAGGCCACGTAGCTCTGGGAGATGAGGAGTGGATTCCCCTCACCGCCGTCAATTTTTCTCCGTTGTTTTCTTTATTTGTCTTCCAGGCCCGGGACTCTTTCATTTCCTGTTGGGGTCTCCCGCTGTTTTCTTTAGCCCTTTCCGACATCGCAGCGATGGATATCTGCGGTGAATGAGTGCGCCACGAGGCGGAGGTTGAGGGGCTGCTAAGCAGGAGTGTGGGGGACGGGGGCTGGGAGCCTGGTTTCCGTTCACTATTGGTTGGAAAGGTTGCTGAAGTCACAAATCTCCTCGGCCCCCCCCCCCTTTCCCTCTCCATGACGGCTGTTCCCCTCTCGCTCTCATAGGGTATATCTGCTTTTGTGCATCTTTTGCTGGGAGAAGGATGGTGCAGAAGGAGGAAATAACTTCTTTTAATCAGAATTATAAATCTGCACCCGCCTGTAGATGCTATATCTCACCCTCACATCACACACCATACCTCTTCAAAGAGGCCCTAAAGACAGGTTAGATTAGAGAGGAGGCCCTTCAGAACAGAGGTGATGCACACTCGCACCCCAAAGATCCTCCCAAGACAACTCAGAATCTAAATTTGTTTGACACTTACTGCAACTTTAGGTTTTTATCAAACATATAACTCCTTTTAATAGTTAGGAGTAGTCGGTGTTGTCCTCCTACACACGATATACTGCATGTGTGATAAAACTCTGACTTGTAGCTATGGGGAAGAATATATATATATATATATATATATATATATATATATATATATATATATATATATATATATATATGATTTAGATAGAGAAAAACACTTGATAAACATTCTTGTTTTCATTTATCTGTATTGTCAGCTCTCAACATGCAAATTGAAGGACGAAGCTTGTTAAAAACGTTTTTTTTTCAGCAAGCTTCCTACCATGTGAGATTCTTCACAGTTTTTTGTTGGTTTTGAGGTGACTGCATTTTCTCTGGTCTGATTAACATGTTTTATTCCGGAAAAAGGGAGACACAAGGTGTAATTCCAACCAACAGTTTTTGAATGTAATCTGATTTTAGCTTTGGCACAATTATGTCTGTAATTATTTGTCTTTCATATTGAAAGACATGAACACTTTATCTTGTTGTTCTGATTTTTTTTTTTTTTACAATCTTTAAGAATGATGCCAAACTGGGCAGATGTCGCTTACACCTGGCCGAAGTCTGATCACAGTGTGAGCCGGACCAGACCCAAATGTGTTCTGGCATGTTCTTCCTGACCCAGAGTGTGTGATAATGCCAGCTGGAAACAGGTGATAAAAGGTTCTGCTCTCTGACAGTACAGTCTCCTGCCAGTCTCAATCACACTTAGCTATTACAGATTATATATCGCAACTGACAGGAACAAATGCATTTGTATAAATATTCTAACAGAAATTGCATGTTCCACTTTGTGTTTGGACAGATTGTACGACATTTATTTCCATTGAAAATCTGTGTAATTAGGGCTTGAATAGGAAGAGCAAAGCTACAGTTAATAGATGTATTTCCCCTTTGGGAGATTGCTATTTTAAAATTTGGATTGTATCTACAATTTAGTGGCATTGAGCAGAACAAACTTGTATAAAATCGAGTATAAAACCATGAGTTTGTTTCTGTTAGTCAATCAAATTTATATTTGTTGTGTCTTTATTACCTGATAGGTTGAGCCGTTTTTGTCTACATGAGTGACATGAGCGGATCTCTCTACATGAAGCCCACTATCTTCATCGCCATATTTCTACAGAAACCCCAGACTGGACAAACCACTATAACCACCTAAACACTGGTTCTAGAGACAGCCTTCCTTTTTTTTATGACCACTGCAGTTGATTTGTTGATCAATTGGTTGCAATCTGCACCGTCACCATAGGATACAGCCAAAAACTACACTGTATGTTTAATGCAATCAATGTAATCAACCTAACTGCAATAGTAGTTGCAGTGGCTTGCATTTTTTTTCACATTCTTGTCATTTCTGTGCAAAAAACTCCTACTCCTTCCTGTTCTGGTCACACTAGAGCCGAATGATGTGATCTGTGCACATGCCTAAGGTCTATGCCAGGCTCCAACCTGGAAGCCAAACGGTATGTTCGCTGGCTAACGTGGCAAACTGAGCGTACAGAAAGTACACTTTGCAAAATCGCTCATTGTGGCAGTTAACCTCTGGGATGCAACCCTATCACAAAAAAAAAATAAAAAAAACAGGTGAGATGCTGAAAAGACTAGAAGCAGAAAATCAATGGGTACACCACCTTTATCATTTCAACATAAAACAAAAAGAAAAAAAAACACTTACTAATAATATAGAGTGGGATCCATCAGCCTAAAACAACTCCCGACAGAATCCTCTGCACAGGTGTGTTTAAAAAAAAGAGGTAATTACACCAGGTAATTACTCACACTCACTTACAGTCAGATCAGGTTATCGGAGAAACAGCCGTTGGCGCCAATCTTCAAGTCAGGGGTCATTAGGCAACGGCAAGGGAAGAGGCTAAACACGTCAGACGTCATAAAAATATAATTGAAAAATAATAAAAAAAAAAGAACAGAAACATCTTGAATACACCTAGGGCAGACAGAGCCAGAGGAGGCTCATGGGATGGGGGACAGCAACGCCCCTTTTTCTACAAATGTGTTTTTTAATTGATCAGCCACAAGCCTTCTTCTTTCTTTTTGATCATAGCAAGCATCAGCTTCTTGTCAAAAATTTATCCTGAGACTAATAGCAGTGAGACTTGCACAAACTAAATGAAACAATATTTTTTGTTTTTTTGCTTTTATGACTAATTCTGCCTGCTACACGTTGTTTTACTTGCTTCCTTTGTGTCTGCCATGTATTGTGTTTAATATTGTTAAATTGTCTGTTTGTATCTAACAGTGTCTGTCTGGCACGGAATCAAACAATAAAACACTGGAGTGGTTATCAGCTGTTATTTAAGTGGCCGTGGTTGCAATTATTATTTTAATATTGAGATAACAAAGCTTGTTTTCTTGTGATAATGAGTCCATTCACCAGCCACATTCGAGCCAGCGATGCTGAACCGGGTCTCGGTGTCTTTTCAAAACAAATCACTTCCTGTTTCAGATTTATGAACTCATTAAAGGGAGAATGCACAAGACGTGGTTCACATATGAAAAGCTTTTAAAATCCTTAAATTACAATACATTTCACCAGATTTTGGGCTAGGCTTTGTTTTTGTTGTAATTTTGGCTCTTTTTTTGTACTTATATTTACTTTTATTTTACGACAGAATTCATTATGAATCACATGAAACAACAGCTTGCAACTGCACACAGAACCCAGGTTGAGCATCGGTGGCTTGACAGCAACTGATAAATTAACTTATCGTGAAATCTCAGAATAATTATTTTGTGATCTTGAAGGAAAGGCATTAGAATAATATTTGCAACCCTGGCTGCTGAGGGTTTCTGCAGTTATCAGCTGTCACTCTGTAAACATCACTAATTAACAGCGTAAAGTGTTCATTAATTTTACGTAATGTTTTACTCCTATTTAATAATGTCTTCATCTTGATACGGACTTCTACGTACCTGACAGCTAATAAGCTATGTGCCGTGAGTCGTTTGGCATGACTGATTAAATAATTAACACTAATTTATCAACAAACTTCAATCATACTTTTTCCCACTTTTTATTCTCACAGCACTAACTCTGTGATGTTGTATATACGGTAGAGCTGCAACAATTAGTCGTTTAATCCATTCACTGCCAACTATTACATAAATCAAAAACTATTTAGATAATTTTTGAATCAATTTGAGGTTACAGCTTTCTCAAATCTAAGTATTTTCTTTTTACTGTGTACTTGCATAAAACTTGCCTTCAAAATACGATACACCAAAAAACTAAATGTGAAAAGTACAACTCACCATAACGTTAAATCAATGAGAGCCCTGAGCGTGTTTCCCTGCATCGAGTTGGTCCCATCCAGGGGTAAGACAGTGTGTCGTTTCTCTCCCGTCTACGCTTTTGTTTTATTTCTATTTCGTTTTGGTTGCCGTCACTGCAGAAAACGCTGCTTCACAAAGAAAGCATGCTGGAAATGTCAGATTCTTTTTTATTATTATTAGTGGTCATGGGGTCTTTCTCTTGTCTCCTCACTAGGCCTTTTCCCCTTACAAAGGAACCTTTCAATGATTTGATAGCCTGTGGGTATTTAACCTCAAACTAAAGGAGATCATTTTGCCAATTCATTTGCAAATTAAACATTATTCAGACTCAGATTATAATTTGTTCTTTCCGTGCAGCCCAGTTCCTGAATGATCCATGTGGCCTGGGGGTTGGGGCCCACTGATATACAGTAGGTGATGTGCTGGAAAAATAAATAAAATAAAATAAAAACAACAGAGCCCAGGTGTGAGCTGTGTTGGAGGTGAGTTCTCAGCAGACCTCCCTCTGGCTGGGGAAGCCTCCCCTTATGTGGGTGCTGATGAGCCTTGATGAGATCCTGGGGTGGGGAACCAGCTACCAGCTGCAGGTGATAATTGCCGCTCTGCCTGTTTCACCAATACATCAAATTTTAATTTTTCAAACTGTTTTTGTTTTTTTTTTCCTCTGGATATTGCCAGATCCATTCATTCGGGGTTTTTAACCTTCGAATTGAAAGTGTAAATAAAAACAGGTGGATGGAAAAAACTCATGAACATAAAGCTCTTTCCCAGCAGATGGCTGACAACAATACAAAGATTCCAGCTATTATGCACCAGGATTTATTCATTTCCCCGCCTCCGCCGCCATCACAATAATCTATAAAAAGATGCTGTAATGGCATTAACATTTTACTAATTGTACCTTAGGAAAATGAATATAACCCATTCTGTTTCCTGGATTGACCTTTATCCATAATAGACTATTGTTTTTGGTGAAATAAAGACAGTGTTTGTTCTCTTGTTTTTTCAGGATGATGAGTTTAGTTTAGAAAAAAAAAACAAAAAAACAGAACAGAAAAGTGGCGTGGGGCATGTGGCAACGTGCCGGGTCATCCTTTAAAAGTAAGACACTGGCATTATACACGATGTGAGATGGTGCTTTTTGAAGTTATTGATGAGAACAGGAAATTAATTAATTTTTAAAGAAGTAATTTCAAAGCCTTGTGCGGTTGGTTCCATTTATAAGCAGAAATCAGACGCGCACCGTGAGCTCACAACATCCCTAACGTGGTAAACAACTTTAATTGAACATCCCCTTCTCTCTCTCTGTCTCTCTCTGTTTTTTTTCCATTACTCAATTTGTCTCCCCTAAAAAAAAAAAAATAAACCGGCAAACACAAGCCCGCGCAAACACGTTTGATTCTGAAACAACAAACGTTCATATTGCCCATAAATCACACAAGCATATTTTTTTTCCCCTGCACATACAAATTAATTTTGTGCCTTGATTCCTTTAATGAGCTTAATTGAATTGTTTTCTTTATTTCTTTATTTATTTTTTTTGCGGCTCTGGCTGCGAAAAAGAAGGGCTGATGCTGACACGTGACACACACACACACACACACACACATAGACATGTCAATGAAGGAACAGCTGGCCTTCCTGCAACGCTGTGGAATGTTGGGAAACGCTGTCCGGGATTTTGTGTGTACTCTGAATCTGCGGAGCACAAACATATGTTCAAAATGCTGTTGGCATCTCCTGCTGTTCCTCCCCCCTCAGACACCCCCCCCACACACCCAGATCTATCTCCCTCTATTTTTATCTCTCTCTTACTAGCTCTCCCTCTGCTGCCTGCTCTCTCTCTCTCTCTCTCTCTCTCTCTCTCTCTCTTTTGCACTTTCTTCCCCCCTCCCTCTCTGACAGTGAAAAAAGAGGAACTCATTGCTTATCTCCCTACCAATGCGAGAGCGCCCCCCCCCCCCCCCCCCCCCCCCTCCTCCTTTTCCTCAAACCCCCCTCGGGGCTTGTTATGGTGTGGCGCACGCCAATGACAGATAACGACTGAGCTAATGAATTTCTAAACTAATCTATATTTGTACACAGTTCACAAGGGGCCAAGCAGGGAAAGGAGAGAAAGAGAGAGTGAAAGAGAGAAAGAGGGAGAGAGGGATGGTGATGGGGGGGGCACACAGCCAACATGAATGAAAACGAGAGGAAAGGCGAGGAGAAAGCTAAGCAGGCTGACTAGCGGAGATGAGACGAAGGCCCGGGTCATGTAGGCGAGGCGTGACACCTCCAGATGAGATGTAGAGAATGTGAAAATTCCACCAATCCAGTCCGGGGAGAAGCTGCCCGCCCCGGCCCCCGCAGAAGCTTCACGTGGCTTCTGTCCAGATGTCTAAGTGGTGTTACAGGAGGGTATTTTTGGCATCACGATGGTCAAGTGGTTGGGACCATTTTCCAAAAGTTGTGTCCAAATGTTCCAGGAGGAAGGTGGCGCCCTTCACATTGCACACTTTGTGTGCATCCAGACCAGTGAGGCTGTAACAGTCAGTAGCCAAGGCCTGAGAACTAAAATCCGTCACTCATCCATGCTGCCAGGTAACCCCAGTGGCCAGGAAAAATCCCAATTGGCCCAAAAAGCATTTCTCCTCCTTGACTAAAGGCTCTTTGACCTTCTTTGTCCTGTGACCAATAAAATTAAAGTGTAGTCTGCCTGGGACCTCTCAACCCCCCAAGGTCATTATTTAGTCTTCTATTTGACCTGCATTCAATATGTGTGGCTATATTTTTGAACTTTATCGAAAACTTTAATTCACATCTAAGCACTACAAGCATCCCAAAACCTCACTAACGAGAATGACGTGTGGCATGTGATGTGGTAATTTATGAATTACCTGAACCTCTGTATTTTGACAGGCAGCTTCAGACCTAACAGAGTTAACACGGCAGTCAGTGGGACAGTAAGTCAGCACTGTTTGATGATTTATTAAAAAAGAAAAAAAATCAATGGAAGTAACATTGGTAGAGAGAGGACAAAGTTGTCGACATTCTGATGTATGAATTATTCACGCAGAGTGCAAATTGTGGGATTAGGATGATAACGTGCTGAAGGTGTTCAATGAATAGAATTTGGAATTCTGAACCTACAGTGCATGATGTCATCTCACTCTTGGTCTTCACAATAGACAACCATTATAAAACACTGGTAAACACAAGTAATTATTGTGCAATGTCAAAACTGGGGGATCAGCCAAAAATGTTTAATATTGATAACCAAAAAAAATACTTTATTAAATATGTATGCATATATTTATATCGGTGGATTCAACCTATCTATTGGTAAAAACCTTTGTTTCTCTTGTCTTTTAAAAACACCTGTATGAATACGGTTACTACTTATTGTTCAATTTGTCACTATGAATTTGGATCAGATCCTGAAGCAAAACCTCATGTGGACCCCAGAATATAACTGTGATACCCCATGCAAAATCCAGTGCCAGTGTTATGATTATAGGCCAGTGTGGGCTCTTACTTTGCACTGCCAATGCAATAACAACCAAATCATCCATTTCTCCTGTTTAAACAGCAAAAAGAAAGATTAATAGGAGCTGTGGATTCCTCATGTTTTAACACATGTTTGAGAAAGAAAAAAAGGCCTACTAAAAAATATTGGCGCAACATTGATTTAGAAAGAAAAGTGTTTAAAATTGAAGTCTAATCCGTGTTTTCGGAGCTGTTTTCATGTCGTTTTAATTTACTCCCTTCACGCAGACAGTATATTTACCATTTGTCGCTCTCACTGCTGTGTTCCTAACGGCACACAAGCACCTCCAAAGTTAGTTTTAAATCCTCACATGCTTTTAGTGCAATTCTCCACTTGGATGCACAACATTAGATTGCTGATTTATGTTTTGCATTTTCTCATTGGACTTTTGATTTTAAGTGTGTTTGATGGACAGAATCCCAGGCTCCCACACACACACACACACACACACACACACACACACACTCAGTGGAGCATTTGATGGACTGACTAAGCAAAATCTACAGCTGTTATATTTTAAATTACGAGCTGTGGAGACTCTGACTTGACTTGAAAAGAATAAAATAACCACCTAGGTTTAACTGAGTCTTCCTTAGTGATCCCAGGATGAAATCTCCTGTCAGCTGAAGAAGAAGACAAGGTCACATCTAAAGAAATAGCTTTTCACAGTCCTTACAGTGCCTCTGTGTCAAATGCTCATGTACTCTATATCTTGGAATATGTCAAATATAAGGTGAATACACACTAAACACAATGTCCTTTTACCTTTTCAATTACCTCTGTGTCAAAGTCAAAGTCAAAGTCAAAGTCAATTTTATTGTCAATTTCTTCACATGTACTTGACATACAAAGGAATCGAAATTGCATTTCTCATTATCCTATGCGTTTTACAAGTACAACAACATCAAAGTGCAGGTGCGCAAGACAAGACAATCCTAAACTACGGTACAACAACAACGGCAAAATGCTAAACTAAAACTAGAGACAAACAAACATGTATGACAGGACAAGGCATGAGTAGTAGGGTGGAAGGACAAATTCAACAAGACAAAAACAGACAAAACAAGACAGTACTGATTGTCCCAGCTTTGTGCATTGTGAGGTAGTAGTTGTTGTGATGTAACGGTTAGTGCAATAACAGTATATATAAATATAAATATTACCAGCAGCAAGTGTGTGCAAATGTTTGCATGGTCATGATGGGTGGCGGTCAGTTCACGCAGGAAGTAGAGACGCTGCTGTGCTTCCTTGGCCAGTGGTGCGGTGTTGGTGGTCCAGGAGAGGTCATCACTGATGTGCACCCCCAGGAACTTGGTGCTGCTCACCCTCTCCACTGCAGCACCGTCGATGGTCAAAGGGGGGTGTTGGGTGTGGCCTCTCTGGAAGCTGACAACAATCTCTCCAAAGAGTGGGCACAACAAAATAATTTAAATAGTTGTTTGGTTCATAAAATAGTGTAAAATGTCAATCACTGTTTCCTAAAGCTGAAGATTCAGCCTGAAATATCTTTTATTTTATTTTTTTTTGTCCAGACCAATAATCCACAACCCAAAGATCATCAGTTTACTATTATAGAAGACACTTTCTTCTTAAGAATGACTAAAATCATTATTAAAATAGTTGGTGATCATTGTAAAAGTTAGCAACTAATCGGTTAGTTGAAATAAGTCTTTGATCTACTGGCAAAACAAGCTCAGTACCTTGTCTGCAAGAACAATTGTCAGACATTTATTGTAGTTGATAACCAAGTTTGTGCACATACCAGTAGGAATCTTGGTCCACTCCCCCCCCCAGATCCCTCCTCAGATTTTCTATGGGATTAAGGCTGCTGTGTTACATAAATGTTTCTTTGTGAGCCATCCCATTGTTGCCTTGGCTGTACATTTTGTGTCATTGTCATGCTGAAAGACCCTTCCATGACCCATTTTTACTTTTCTGGTCACCCAATCCAGCCTTGTGCAGGTCTACAATCTTGTCCCTGATGTCTTTAGACAGCTCTTCAGTCTTGCCCATGGCGGAGAGGTTGGAGTCTGGTTGATTGCATAAACAAGCCTTTCTCCGGGTGTCTAAGCAGTAGGAGTAGTTAACAGTCTGTGGGGGCTACAATTGGTAATGCAGGGGATCAGATACTTATTTCACTCATAGAAATGCAAATCAATTTATCTATGTTGAAAATATAAAATAAAAAAATAATAATATATATATGAAAAAAATATTAGTTAGTTTTTTTGTATTCTTTCTCTTGTTTCTGAATGGCTATTGTTAAGCATTGCTCCTGCATGGTATTTATATATCTAAAATCTGTAGTGTAAAAACTTATATTTCTCATTCTACAGAGGGAGCTGAACAGTTGGGAAAAAAAGTACTCCAATCATAGATCCCATTAGATATGGAAATGCATCACAATACACAAGATAGGGACTAACTGCCACCTCACTGTAACAGCAGTGACGCCTACTCACAAGACAGCTCTCGTGCACTAGTCCTGATAGTTCTTCAGGCTATACACTGTACATTTTTGTAGATAAATAAATCTCCTCAGTGGCAGCTGGTAGAGGCAGGCTTTTCCAAGCACAGGGCAGTGCCAATTATCCAATTCAATTATTTTTTGTTGGCTTCCATAAACAGGTTCTGTTTTGTTTCAGGCAATGTCAAATACACATGCACATTTAAAGCGAAACAAATATATATATATATATGAAAGGTTAATTGTAATATTTTTTAAATCAACACCATTTAAAACAACACTTCTGTTTATGTATGTTCCTGTAGAGACAAAAGGAACTTAACTCTTAACAGTACACATGCTGTTACCAGTTGGTGAAAAAAAGTTCAAATCAGTTTTAATATTCATTTATTTGTTTATTTATTTATTTATCTATTTATTTTATTGTTTTACAGTTTGTGCCTTATCCAACACAATACCACAGTGGATAATAAATGAAACGATGTAAAAGAAAATGTAATAACAATATAATAACTCACAAACTGCATTACTATTGTTTGTACACAAACATAATTGCTAACAATCTTACTACAACTAGCGTTCAAATTGTTGGATCTGAAAAATTAACTCACCTATTTTTCAGTATGTTTATTTTTCCCATTTTTTGGAGGTTTTCTTTGCATTTTTTTGGTATTGATATTTGAGGAGCAAATTGTTGAGGCTCCTAATTGACAGACCTTTACTGACAGTTTAAAATAAAACAATGACAAAATTAAACATGACTTTTAGTTCTCTTATTGCCCCACTTCTTTTGAATACATTGCATTATAACCGGCGATGTATTGTGTGTTTAGTAGCAAGGTTGTTTGTAACTTCATGACCTTGAAGGTAATGGTTAGTTAATAGGCTAAAAATAACCTTCTTCCATGCTATTATTATAAACTTTACATATGTGTGCCCTTTTAAAAGGCGTCTTTCCCACATGTGGTTGTTTATCATCTGTCTGAAGAAGGAATGCCCTCCCTAAAAAACACTAAACAGAATAAAGCTGTGACAGATTTACTGCATGTGCCCCGTCTACCTCAGGTCCTGCCCTGGGCTTCCGTCATCCCGCCTGCTGTGTGTTTTTTTTCATGCCCTGTTCAAAAAGTACTGCCCTTGCCCTTGACCGGGGCAGTAGCCCCAGAGCTGCAGTCAGTCCCCAGGCGCAGAAGACTGACTGCCCACTCCCCAGTTATAGTTAGGATGGGTCAAATGATAAGGACGAGTTTTCCCACAGGGATAAATAAACTATAACGGAACTTACTTTCTGCTCCCTGAGTCCTCTCCAGTGTTGGCTGAGGGCATATAAGAATGAAAACAAGAATGTTTTTGCCTGATTTATTTACCCTCCAAAGACGTTGACCTTGTTTTTTCCTTGATTAAGTTTCACCCCATGATCCTTGTGACTAACTGTGAACACACATGCAAGTATTAAAGAAAAAAAAAACACTCATTCACACTCACACCAAAAAAATAGTGCAAAAAGTAGTCCCTGACCATTTATAATACAAGATTAAAAACCTGTTTGCAGAAAAGACACCCTGTTGATCTACTGGCAAAGCACCCAGCCTTTGTTCCTGTCCTTGCAGGTTGGCCTCCTCATGACGGCAGTTCTCTGCAACTTTGTTTTAGACTGAGTCCAACAAGGCACGATAAAAGTACATGTATATGCAATCACCAGCATGGTTCTGGGTATAGATGAGAGGCCTGTTGTAAAGCCAACTGAGGCAAACTGCGATTTGTGATTTTGAGGTGGTGTGAATCTTCACCAGAATATGTAATAATAGTTAGAGGTATACAAGCAAATTTGCCCTGAACCAATCATTTTCAATTTCTGACCAGTAGGATTTATTGGCCCACTTAGCTGCCTATCAACAGCCCAAACAGAATCAATCCACCTGATTGGGCAGCCTAGCTCACCATTGACTGTCATGGGTGAGGAACATGGACCCGAAATGCCACCAGAGAACCTGGTGGAAATGGTTCAGAAAAAGTATTTGATGGAAAAAAAAATTATAGTAGAGTCCAGGCACAACCAGCCAAAAGGAGATCATTGGGGGCCAACCCAGAACATCCCGGCAGAATTAAATTCCCAGTCAATTTTTATTCCCAGAGTGTCACATAGTAGCGTCTTGCTACTATCAAAAAAAATAAACTCTGCATGTGAATATGCAGAATCTATCGGTGAAGCACATTTTGGGCCCAGAAATCATTCCAGAGCCGTCTGCAGCCTGTGTAGTATTGACAAATAGCGTTTGAGCAGGCTGTGGTTACCATGGTTCCATTGCAAGCAACAAATACACGTGGAAGGGCTGCACAGAGGCTTAGCCATTGGCCATCGGCATCTTGGGATTTGTGGAAGTTTTATTTTGCTTAGATTTGTTTTTATCTCTGACACCTGTCAGAAAAGGGCGACACGGTGGAGCAGTGGGTAGCACTGTTGCCTCACAGCAAGAAGGTCGCAGGTTCAAGACCGCCTTGGGGCCTGGGTCTGGGACCTTTCTGTGTGGAGTTTGCATGTTCTCCCCGTGTCTGCGTGGGTTTTCCCCGGGTACTCCGGTTTCCTCCCACAATACAAAAAACATGCTCAGGTTAATTGGTAAACTCTAAATTGCCCATAGGTGTGAGTGTGAGAGTGAATGGTGTGTGAATGGTGTGTGTGCCCCACGATTGGCTGGCGACCATCTGGGGTGTATCCCTGCCTCTCGCCTTAACGCGCTGGGATAGGCTCCAGCAGACCCCTGCGACCCCGAAAGGGAATAAGCGGGATAGACAATGGATGGATGGACCTGTCAGAAATTGACTTCTAAAGGACTCCCACTTCTGAAATAGAAGCAGTAGGACTGATAACACATCATCATTGGATAAAAGTGTTTATTAAATACATGCAAAAAGTTGCAAAGTTGGACAAGAAGCAGGAAATCACAGTTTCAGACCACTAACACCAATGAGATCTTTCCTGAAACCTAACCAGACCTTAACCTCATTAATAAACATAATTAACAAAGATCAGTAATTGTGTCTAATATTGAGGTGGATGGGTTTACACAGGAATGAGTTGAGGTAAAATATGCCTTGTCCATCAGTGTTAGACATTGAGGGGTGTGACAAATGGCCTATTTGCTGCCCTGGATTGAGAGTGGGCTGTTTTTTTTTTTCTTTTCTTCCTTCCGAGTGGAAGAGGGTTTTCAGGCTCACGCAATGAGGAGGAGGCCACCAATGCAGACCCAGAGGAATTAAATACCCACAACTGGCCTGAGAAATTTATGGGATTGCCAGGAGGAGCTAGATGACCTGGCTGGGTAAAGGACTAAATCTATCTATCTCATCATATCCTCAATGATCTTTAATTATGTATTTATAAAAGTAACAGAAATTAGCTTTTTTCTTTTTACATACTCTCGACCCTTCTCTGTCTATCAGTATGCAAACTATGTACACTCACACACATTATCCACAGCTGCTATACACCTGAATGTTATATTATGCATAATCCTGCCGTGCTTGTGCATTATAAATATGAACTGAAGAGCCCTCCTGTTTATAGAGAGAGGCGGTAGAAAATGCACCGAGTGATCTGCAGACACAGGCAGCTTTAGCGCTACAGCTGGTGAAGAAGGCGCCGTCTCCCACCGGGCAACATCAACAGGTTTCCGGGTATTCTCCGCCTCACCTGGCCCTGGCCCCTCAGCTTGCCGAGGGGTCACGGAGGGTGCCGCCGCCCGCAGATGTTGTTTACTTGAAGAAAAAAAAAAGGACTGTGTCCACCCGGCAGCTCTCTGTGATTTCAGTCAGCAGTTGTTCAGCAGATGTTCCACTTTTACAGTGCCGGCTGCCACCGGAACAAAAAAGAAAGAAAAACATTTTGTTCTCATGTGATGCGGATCCTTGTCCGCCTCCTTGTTGAGAATTACAATTTGGGGAGGTTTTGTGAAACGTATTTGCTTCGCTAAGCGATAACGCCTTCAGCTGTAGGCAAGCGGTTGTGTGCACATTCACTGAGGATAACATTCTTAAGTAACCTTGTCTGGGGTCAACATGTGTAAAACTCAATACACAAAACCGGCTTACGAAGTTGATGTGCATTAAACCGCCAACTGTTGGCGTGGTATTATACTTCATCCTCCTACAGCTTGTTTTTATCCTTTTGTGTAAATTTGTTGCATTCTGGCAACATTCAGAACAGCCTTATTTATTTATTATTTTTGTTTCCAGTAACAAATAACCTATAATGCTGTTACCATTAGTACCAAAAAAATGCAGTGCCTTACTGAAATTAAAGCTGTTTTTCAATGTGCAAGCATGTCAGAAATTACCAATGCAGAGAGAAAAATAGCGAAGCTCACCTCCACATCCTGAACAAACACTTTTTTCTTTTATTCACACGTACCTGATCATTTCCTTGAAACAACAAAAGCAGGTAGGTATTTTCAACATATTCTTTGACATATTTGAGCATTTAAAAATTAAACAGTAAGTAGTTACTTTCATTCTGTGTAAGTTGAAACTGTAATTACTCATGTATTACTCATTCACACTTTTGGAACTATCCTTGTTTGAAAAAGTAACCATCCCAAATGCTTGCTCATGCTTTTATTTTATTATTTATTTTAGCTCTCTGAGGGGCGGGACATTTCTAACAGTGGCCAATCACAACAGACGTGGCATTTCGATAGGAGGGAAACAGGGAAACTCACTTTTTGCGTGGGTAAGCGTGCAAGATGAGAGACTGATTGCTGCTGCGACTCCAATTAGTTGCGTCTGGACCATAAATACACGTTAATGTTAGAAATAGATCACAAAATTTTAAATATTTAACCAGAAAAAATAGTAGTAAGGACTCCTTTAAAATCAAATATACCTGGAAAGTCTGTCTTCACGAGGGTGAGATAATTGGAGACAGCAGCACATAACCTCGTCCCTTGAAGACATTTGCTCAGTTGACAGAGATATCTGTTTGAAGAAAAGAAAAAAAAAAAAAAGGTATCGAGCGTCAAATCCTCCTACTTTCACGCCTCTGTACACCTGCAGCAACTGTGTGAGCTTGCTGTGCTTGTTAGGGGTGTCAGTTTCACAAAGTTGCAAAAATACCTTGTTCATTCGGCTCGAGTTTTCGCGCAAAACAGGAATCTGTTGTTTCATTCTTGCCTTTTGTTTACATTTAATTGAACGGAATTTGTTTATTGAAGTAACAGTGTAAATTTTTGAACACATAGAGACTGTGAATTCACCAGATTTATCCTAAACCGTGTTAGTATGTTTCCATTTGCAGTCCCTGACTATATGTTTAAAGGCAACCTGGAAAACGAATGAAAATGTAATTAAATTATATATTGCATACAAATTGACATAATTAAAAAAAATATTAAAAATAGGGGCTAGTTCAGTTTTCCTAGATTTCTTGCCCATATCCCATGTTTCTGACAAGTCTCTAAATCTTTGATACCATTATATCACTGATCCTTCCAGTATTGAGCTTTGTAGTCATTTCCATCTGGCCAGATTTTCAATGTAATGGAAGTGTACAGGGCAGTTTCTCAAATCTTTAATAAATGATACAATGGGAGGCTCATGGTTTAATCTTAATTGTTTCCCTGCATTTTATAGACACCTTGCTAACCAGATATTGAAACTGGAGCTAGATTTGGTCCAGAACTACTTTGAGGACCACAGTGTGACTCCAGTAAACCTCCGCTGCTCTCCGTCACAAAAAGGCAACGCTCATTTCCAAGCCTATCGAAGCATGTACAGATGCATGAAATGGGAAACATTACATGGTACAGCTTACAGAGAGTGGTACAATTACACACCGAGTTTCCTACCTACCAGTGTTTATTTGGTATAAATAGTTTTTTTTTCTACTAATATTCAAATCTGCCCTGTGCACTTCTATTATATTGCATATCCAGTCGGAGGGATTCATTACTGAGCTCAATACTGGAGGGATCTGTGAAATTATAGTCTTCATGCTTCAAATATATGCCAGAAATATGGGTAACTGGGCTTGATGCCCGAAATACCTATCCTAAGAGGTACTTAAAGGCATGTAGTACGTACTTCATGGTACAGTAGAACAGAAAACAATAACAGATAGGCAATTGCAACAAAATAATAAAACCTTAGGGCCAAGCCAAGACATATTAGGAAATCAGACAAGCTGGTGAGCTACTGTATGAGGCTAAATAAGTGTATACATGGCTGTTTGCTGTCTGTGAGCCATAATTTAACTTTCCTGACAAAGGTGGTTGGTACCATGTTTCACTCCTGCGATGCCATGCTAGAACCCCTAGTTGTGCTGGTGGTTCACTGCAAGATAAATGGCTGAAAGTGGAGGGGGGGCAGGACCGTGACAACAGCCTTGCAGGGTCCCGTTGACGTGGATGCCAGCCTCCACGGTGCAATCTTTCAGCATCACAAGCCTTTCTGTGATGGTGATGCTGTGACCAGTTGTTCATATACCTGACAAGCACTTCTGACACCATCCTGCATCCAGACACCTTTGTGTTTCCTGTGAGAGGTAGAAGAAAAGTGACAAAACATTTTTTTTAAATATAAAAAATCACATTAAGTTGATGAATAATACATTTGAACAACAATAAAAGCAAGAAGCATCTGGCCTTTCCAAACCTTATTCTTCTGTTATGGGTCATTTTCAAGTTATCCCAATCAACAATCAAGGTAAACTTTGAGATATAAGGTCTGAGGTAGTTCTGCTGCAAGTTTTTTTTTTTTTTTTTGCATCTTGGCACGCTCCATATGAAAACTGTGATCACTGGAGCGATGAGCTAATACACTAAAATATACTACACAGTGTAATGAAGGAATAAGTCACCCATTGTATGGCGCTTTTATGCCTTTTTAATAGTTTTTATGATAGTTGAGGTGATGCAGACATCAGTAAAACACACCATAAACTTCAGCTTGCATCTTCAGAAGTCCACACACTGAATGCATTGATGCGTGTGCATAATTTGCTATGTGTGTAGTGTTGAGTCCTCTTCTAAACTAGTGGGGGTTATGGGTTGCTCCAACACCTGCACTGCCAACTTGTCATTTACCTGAATAAGTCTTGATGTGGATGTGATGGTGCTCGATGGCGCTGGAGGCTCGATGAGCTGTGAACAGACCTCGGATTGGATTTTAAACAGATTCATTAAGTGGACGAATCTACCCGTTGTGTGAAATGTGCCATTCCTGGAGAGCAGGAGCTAAAAAAAAAATTAAATTAAGCTGCCAGGTTTCAGATGGCACATTAGCATAACCGTAGCACTCGCCTAAGTGATCCTGTCATTAATGTGGTGCCACCACTTGCATTAATGTGAATTACGAGGTGGGGCTCTGGTTTCAAAAAAAAAAAAATGTCAGTGGGGATCAGTGTTGGAGGTGGTGGGGGTGTATGGGTGCTGTGAGTGAACAAGTTGGTGCGTTGGGAGAGCGGATCAAGGCAGTCTTCACGCAAGGTTGACTTAATACCACGGAGCGGCCACGCAGGCTGGGGATTTGATCGGTGAACACGTAGTTAGTGGAAAAGCCTCGGCTCATGTCCACCTCCCTGTCAGCAACTGGACTGCAATGGTCGGCTGCGTTTCTGTACAAATCAGCATACATATCCTTTCTCTAAACGGTTTGTTTTCACATCACCACATCTTTATTCCAGCATGACCTGGCAATGTTTTCCAATGTGAAGCAGAAGAAACATATCTGTCCTTTTTTTCTCTAGGCCTGATACACTATTTGGTAAAAAGAAATATGTGAACATCTGGATAGAAAAATTGTTATACATTTATAATTTAGGTCACAGGTTCAAGTCCTTGGTGTAGGACCTTTCTGTGTGGAGTATGCAAGTTCTGCCTGTGTCTGCGTGGGTTCTCTCTGGGTTTTCTCATGCTGAGGTCAATTGGAGACGCTAATTTGCCAGTAGGTATGAATGTGTGAGTGAATGGTGTGTATGCCTCTTGATAGGCTAGTGACCTGTCTGGGGTGTATCTCTGCCTCTTACCTGTAATGCACTGGAATTGGCTTCAGTTGACCCATGTGACCCTAGTGAAGAATAATGGGCATATATATATATATATATATATATATATATATATATATATATATATATATATATATATATATATATCCATCCATTTTCTATCCCGCTTATTCCCTTTCGGGGTCGCAGGGGTCTGCTGGAGCCTATCCCAGCGCATTTTATGGCGAGAGGCAGGGGGATACACCCCAGATGGTCGCCAGCCAATCGTGGGGCATATATATATATATCCATCCATCCATCCATTGTCTATCCCGCTTATTCCCTTTCGGGGTCGCAGGGGTCTGCTGGAGCCTATCCCAGCGCGTTAAGGCGAGAGGCAGGGATACACCCCAGATGGTCGCCAGCCAATCGTGGGGCACACACACCATTCACACACCATTCACTCTCACACTCACACCTATGGGCAATTTAGAGTTTACCAATTAACCTGAGCATGTTTTTTGTATTGTGGGAGGAAACCGGAGTACCCGGTGAAAACCCACGCAGACACGGGGAGAACATGCAAACTCCACACAGAAAGGCCCCAGACCCAGGCCCAAGGCGGTCTTGAACCTGCGACCTTCTTGCTGTGAGGCAACAGTGCTACCCACCGCACCACCGTGTCGCATATATATATATATATATATATATATATATATATAAATAACAATATAATTATTATTTATATTTCCTGTAGGGTCATTATTATTGTATTGTACATGTCTGTTGCTTCTTTTGAAGGTTACATCCAATAAAATGGTTGGAACCAAAGGTTACTAACAACTACAACTAATAGAGAATTCATTGTAGAAGCTGGGCTGTTGTAGTGTATTACTGCACACACACAAACTATGTGGTGTATTCACCAATACCGAAAGAATATATCCTTGAAAATTTTACTTTTACAATGAAAGGGTGTCATGAATATCAGACAAAGATAACGATTTTTATATATATATATATATATATATATATATATATATATATATATATATATATATATATATATATATATATATATATATATATATATATATATATATATATATATATATATATATATATATATATATATATATATATATATATATCCTATTTGTTTCCTGAATGTCGAGAAAGAATGAAACTGGGAGTAGAGAGAGACAAGGAAAAAAACAGAAAAAAGGAGTAAAGGAGATGGATTAGAGAGGAGGTGAGTTGGGAGAGAGGAGAGGAAGTGGTTTGGTTAGATGAGAGAGAGAGGGAGAGAGAGAGCAAGAGAGAGAGAGATTGGTTATTTTTTTACTCTAATGGTGAAGGAGAGGGACTTCATTAGCCAGGCCTTGACTGATCTGCTCATCAGATGCAGCGGTTGATGCATGATAAAAAGGAGAGGGAGAGAGGGAGGAATATGAAGGAGAGAACAGGAAGAAAAGGAATGAGGGAAAGTAAGAAAGATGAAGGGGCGAGAGATGAGAAAGGTGGCTGGCGACGGAGAGAAGGAGAGGGCGGAAGAAAGGGGCTGGGGGCTTAGGGAATGACACTGTGAGGGAGTGCCAGCGTAGGAGAGAGAAGACAAACGGCAGGATTGGTTGATCATGCACAGAAGATCATAGTGAACCCTCTTGTCATTGGGAAAACTGACAAATATTCCCATGGTTTAACACACAATCTAGGTTAAAGCTATATAGGAGTGATGTTTATTTCATTCTTTCTCTTCTTTCTCTTTGGAACTGATTATTTTTTGAGGCATTCTCACTTTGAGAGAGAGAGAATAGAAATAGAGCTGGGGGGGTGGAGGGGGCGACTTTTTAAACCCAGCCTGTAGTGAGAGTGGAGTGGAGACCGGAGGCCACATTCTGCCTGTGGACTTTTTCATTGTTTGAACCCAGACTGTGTGTAATAGTTCCCCTTTTATGTTGTGTAGAAGAAGACAGGACATTGAATACTATTAGATTCTGTCTGATACTGTCAGCGTGTTGTGGCTTCTATGTAACGGCACAATGCATCTTCTGCTTGGTTGGCAGCAGATCACCCTGACCATGTCCACATGCCTATATGCATTGAGTTGCCGCCATGTGATTGGCTGGTTAGAAATTTGCATTAACGAGTAGTTGTGGACGGGTCTATTTAATAAAGTGGGTGTATATATTATATTCAGTTTCTGCCACCATATATTGAATATGTTTACGTAAAAATATTCCATATTTACTTCATCCTTACTTAAACTATGCCACTGGTTACTAGATGATGTTGCTTAGAAATGGATGACAACAGCCTTCTAAAAACAGAAGCAGGAGCAACAGGGCACTTTTTTCCCACCAGTCATTATATTTCTCAGGCTCACTAAGGGCCTTAGAAATATAAGGTGAACCCTCTAAGGCAGGGGTGGGCATTCCTGGTCTTGGAGGGCCAGCGTAGGTGCAGGCTTTTGTTCCAACCAAGTAGTTACACATCTGATTGCACTAATCAACCACTAAGGACCTTCATTAGATAGAATGAGGTGTGTTACTGCCTGCCTTAAACAAAAGGCTGCACTCATGCTGGCCCTCCAGGACCAGGATTGCCCACCCTGCTCTGAGGTATTGTGAGTGTTGGTGCCACTCCAGAAGTTTCATAATTCAATTTGAAATAGTGTGTTTTGTGCTGTATTTTTAGGTGAAAAAATAAACATTTATTTATCCAACTATTTATTTATATCAATCGGATCAGCGAAGACCAAGGAAGACAGGAAATCAGACACAGGAAAGACATAAAGGTCAGTTTTCAAAATAAAACAATGTATGCACGTTTGCCTATTAAATCAATGTGGAAGTACAAAAATTCAAGGAGAAATCAAACAGCAAGTCAGAATCGGACAAAAGTAACCTTTTGGGAACTGCAGCCTTATCCTGTCAATCACCTTATCCTCCCATTAGCTGCCTTATACCACTAAATATCCTTAATGATGGGAGTTTGCTTGTTAACGTGTATGTTGATATAAGAAGGACATTTTAGAAAGTCCATTCTAAAAGCCTGCAGCCTTCACTGTGCTTGCTCCAAACTATGTGCCGACCCCCACTCACTGTGCTTTTTGTGGTCCAAATGATGCATGATAACGTTAAAAGAAATGACATGTTTACATTCTCCTTCCAAACACTGTGTTGCGCACATCCTCTGAGTGTCTTTTTTTTTTTCCACATAAAGCAGTGGGCTGCGAGTGCAATGGGGGCCTCCGCTCCTTGTCAGCCTACTGGAGCATATCACTTTGAGAAGTTTACTCCTAGCAGCCGCTCGGCCAACTCTGTAGATAAGGGCCCCGGCGTTATCGCAGGCTCAAACCTCTGCTTCAAATTAAAGCTAGTGGCCGTAAACAATATGCAAATCAGATCTGACCCGGTGCCAGCCAGCCACTCTGAGTCTCTGAGCATATTCATGAAGTCTCCTTCAAGGCGACGTGCATTACGATTATGAGTTTGAATCACTTGGTGCCGTACCACCCCCCACTTGCTTCACCCACTATTCATAGCTATGGACAGCCACAGTCCCTGCTGTGATTCATGTTTATATCCCTTTTAGATATTGCCACAGCTTAGCTGTAGAGAAAGAGAGTGAAGGAGAGAGAGAGAGAGAGAGAGAGAGAGAAATAGAGGGAGGGAAAGAAAGTATAAGAGGTGGTCTTAAACATGGTGATTTATGGAGTAAATGGTTTTGTTCAAGTTAAGTGGCCAAAACTTGTTGGCATGAACATTAACTTTTATTTTATGTATTCTGTTTGGGAAATTACTCAAAAAAGAAAAAAAAGAGATATGTGACCACTATTCATTATCTTTTCTTCCGACGTGCACAAATTCTTAAATAATGTATTGTTTTTTTTTCCATACCAGACCTCTCTCTGGTTTTCTCAAAGGAAAATCTGTGTACATTGTTACCTGTCAGATCCTGACAGCAGACGTCCCCCTGCTATAATTTAAAAGTATAAGTGTTTCTTTTTCTCTTTTTTTTGTTTGTTTTTTGCTGTAAAAAGCTGTAAAATAGGTTGCTATAAATTCACAACTTTCTGGCGAAGATAGATGCCAGTAAGTTACTGGAAACAGTTCACAGTATTATTACTGCAGATTCAATCACTGTACTATTATTGTATTTAACATCTGTTTTTTCAATTACAGTTCAGCTTCCATCCAAACATACATTTTCTATACCTCTAAAAGCAAATACGCGCTCACATACACACATTGCCACTCCATGTGATTGTATTTCTGACCTCAGGGTGTTTTCTCCTTTCAAACAGCAAACTCGTGGCCTTCAACGAGACCTTCGTCTGGGCCAAAACTGATGACTCAATACATTGTGAGCTTTGGATGATGATGATTGGCCTTGTGTGTGTTTGCGTATGCTTGTATGTTGTGGGTGTCAGTGATGCATTAAGTCAGAGTGTGGATTTGATGGGTAGTTTGTGTGTACGATTCATGCTTGTGCACTAAGTGATTTAAGGAGCTGCACGTGGGCTGCTTACAAGTGGCTGCCTTAGCTACAGGATGGCTGGAGGATGGTACATGGTGGGATGGCAGTTGGCAGTGCTGGTGCATGTGTGTGTGTGTGTGTGTGTGTGTGTGTGTGTGTGTACAGTATGTGTGCTGAAATAGTTGAGGGCTGGTTGAGTTGAGTGTTGTAATTAGAGAAATAGCCTCCAGAGTGTGTTCACTAACAATGTCTGCTGTGCAGACTATAATATGAAACAGGCAGAGAGATAATCAGATGGAGGTGATTTGCAGTGTGCAGCCTAACTACAGGCTGTACAGTAAAGGATGAGACTGATGAGGCAGATATTGATCTTTTATTAACCCCTTGAAAACCTCATTTTCTCTCAAGTTGCTTTAAGTAAAAAAAAAAATGTCTATGTCTTCTTGTTCTAACGCTTCTTAGAAGCCACTGTCTTTGATGTGTTTCAGTGTGTGAAATATTCAAACCCGAGCAGTCACATTTATATGGCTGCACAGTTACATCAAATGGATATTATTCTACATGTATTGAGCATGGATTTACACACATTTCACTGAGATTCAGCCTGACATGTCTTTGGTAACTTTGGGATCACTGCAATTTCAATCATGTGTGTAGAATCTAAGTTTATGCAATTGTATAATTTGTCTACAAAGAAGAATCTCTTTCTGTATGTATTTTACTTGCATATCTAATAACAGTTCATCTGATCAACTTCACTGTTGGCGGGTACATTGCTGAGTAGCTGAGTACAAGCAGTGTCAAATATGGTAAAAATTGGCCAAATGTTGAGTTGAATGCTCTATAACAACAATGTACAAAGGACATTTTATTTATAATTTATATATATATATATATTTGTATAAGGTAATTCAAATTATGAAAAAAATGTCCTTCGTTTTTATCTTTTAACGTTTGAAACCAAATACAAGTTTACAAGTTACCATTTCCAACAACTGAAATTGAAAACAAAATGAAAGCAAGGAATCTATGTCTGTATGTTTGCGTGTGTGACATGTATTCACATATCTCAAGAACTGTTTATCAGATCAAATTCACACTTGGTGGGTGGATTGCTGAGGACCCGAGGGAGCACACTGTTGAGCGCGAAGTCGATCAGAGAGCAGTTTGTGACAAGCAGCACTTCTGGGGCCAAACAATCTCCCACTCCAAACAAGCCCTACTATTTTTTTTAAATTATCCCTCTATGCAAACTATGTCAACTACTTCAAGTTAACATTTCACATAACAATACCTCCCTGTGCGATCGTTCCCTGTTTGTACATATTGTTCTATCTGATTCTAACAGCTAAAAAACATTTACTGATGATGTATTTAATTGGTCGGATTTTTTTCTTCTGTCAAATCTAACATAGTAAGACACTTGGACACACTCCGAGAAGACACTCTTTCATTCCCTGTAGCTGTTCATAGCAGGGTCAAGGGTACAAAGTCTGCAGGAGCTGTTGTTTGCCTGATGCCTTTCGCTAAAGCAGAAAATCCAAAGCTGTGGCTACATTAAGGTCTTCTGCCAAAGCTGTCTTTCCCTCCGAGGACATGCCCTGACATCGTGCCTGCAGGCCTCAACTCAGAGTTCATATAGATTATTCATGAAATGCAAAAAAAAAAAAAAATAGACGAGGGGGAGGAAGAAGGACAGTGGAGATCTAGTGCAAACCCAGACGTCATAAACCCACATATCACATGCACTGAGCTATTTTTTCTGACAGGTTGGACTTCCTGCTGTTGCTTCTGATTTCTTCAAATTCTCCTCTCAGGTTAATGCACTTTGTTAGACCCAATATGCAAATATGTTTGTCAAAATTCTGTGTCATTTCTCATAATCGAAAATATGCAAATAAATCATATAAAATGAACACAAAAATAGTTCAAGATGAATAAAAAATGACATAAAGGGTAACTATTCCTGTCTTCCCAGGTATTATGTGTTCAAAAACTAGTATAAAAACCATATCCCTCAAAAATGTGGAGGTGTGGAGGTCTAAAAAGTACAGTTAGTAGCTCCTTATCTCTGCTGGAGGCTAGCAGCTTCAGGCTACATAGACCACAGACGCATACGTGTACTCTACTGGCATCATGGCCGCTTTGAGGTTTTCTGAGGTTTTTTGTTTCCCTCTGGGGAAATAAGAGGGGAGTAGAAAATGTAAGATCCTATAGAAGGTTACAAGGTAATGTACTCTAAAGTATCTCTGCCAAACCTTTCTTTTATAGACATTAATTAGTAACTACTTTGCTACTGAAAATAACACTTAAAGCTAGACTTGCAGCATTTAATATATTGTACCTCAAAAGGAAACTCTGAAATGAACTGAACATTTTCAATGACAATTCAAAAGGAGGATGAAACAACAAATTGCTACCCTCAGACATGACATCAAGCAGAAGAGGGCGGCTGTCCAGCAGGTTCCACCTTGCTTCAGGTCCATCCTTCTAATGACAGTCCTGCCTGGTGTGACCTCAAGTCAATCAAACCTTGACAAGTCCAAGTTCTTGGTCTGGGCAGGAGGAGAAAGCATGTAGCAGGACAGCCAGAAAGGTGCAAATAGGACCCTTTTTTGCTGGTTCCGTTCAGGGAACCAATTCATGATTAACATGACAGGCATAGACACATGAACATCCACACATCATTTTTTTTTGTATGAAACACAGAGGATACAGATTACAGAATAACATTGTCAAAAATTGACATGAATCATCTCAAAGAATGTGTTCTTGAATTGTGTTGTGCCAATCTGGTGGTTGCAGCAAATTAGTTTATTATCTGATACGACAGACTTATGCTTAATACTATTTCAGCCAATATGAAACAACTTGGAATAAACTCTCATTGATGGAGGATAGAGGGGGAAAAAAAAGCGAGGGTGCATTAATTTAACTATGGGTCCAATGTGTCCTATTGCAACCTCATGGAACTGAGCGTGCAGAGACAGCAACTCAATAAAGTACATATTATAAGAAAGAAATAAGAAAACACCCGGCTTAACTGACCCAACCTCTCCAAACCTGTCCAACCACCAAGAAGATCTATTTTTATACACACCTTGCATTTTAGAGGATGTTTTCGTGGCTTTATCTCAAATGACTGTTTTCCTGTATGTTCTATGATATGAATAAGTTGTATTAGAACCCTGACAACTATGCAGCCTGTCTGAACGGGTTAGTATTGACACGAAGGCGGGGGCCGGAGGCTGAACCCAAATGCACGACTCTTCACGGGTTGATCAAAAGAAAAAGTCTTTATTATGATTCGGTACAAAAGAATCACTCAACATGGGGTAAACAAAAATCGCTCTTGCGAGGTACAAACAAAAAATCACTCTAATGAGGAAAACGAAAAATCACTCTTACGAGGAACAACAAAAAATCACTCTAACGAGGATAACGAAAAATCACTCTCACGAGGGACAAACAAAAAATCACTCTTAACGAGGAACACGGGACTAGGAAAAATAACGAGGCAAAGACCAACAAAACAAGACTGGGAACATGAGCATGAGAGAACAAAACCTGGTAGTACTTGGAGCTGGGCGCTGGCTCTGACACATGGGACGTGACGAACTGGCACAGGACAAGGGGAGACACAGACAATATATAGGAGAGGTAACAGGGCACAGGTGGAAACAATCAGGGCAGGGGAAGGCAATCACTGTGGCGGGAAACACACAAGGGCAGGAAGCAAAGGTGCCTGACACAAGGGGGAAGAGTCATTTCACAATAAGACAGGAAGTGCAGGACAAGACAACACGAGTGACAACTTAACATTTACGACGAGACGTGACAGTACCCCCCCTTCTAGGGACGGCACCAGACGGCCCAGGCTCCTGAGGATGGCGGCGGAAAAAGTCATCTATGAGGCCCGGGTCCTCAATAAATCTGGAGGGTATCCACGAGCGCTCTTCCGGACCGTAGCCCTCCCAGTCAACCAGGAACTGGCGTCCTCTGCCTCTGTTCCGGACTGCCAGTAGCTGCTTAACTGTGTACACTGGACCGCCGTCAATCATTCGGGGGGGTGGTGGGGGCTTGGCAGGAGGGACCATGGGGCTGTCCTTGACCGGTTTAAGTCTCCCCACATGGAAAGTGGGATGGACCCTGAGGGATCTGGGGAGACGAAGACGAACAGCAGCAGGGTTAATCATTTTTACTACAGGGAAAGGACCAACAAACCTGGGAGCCAGCTTCCTGGATTCTACGTGGAGGGGCAGATCCCTGGTGGATAGCCAGACTTTCTGGCCAGGCTTGTAGACGGGCGCTGGGCAGCGCCTCCGGTCAGCAGCCCTCTTCATCCGGGCCGAGGTTCGCAGGAGGGCCCTGCGGGCTGCTGCCCAGACCCGCCGGCAACGACGAACTAGGGCATGCGCCGACGGCACCGCTACCTCCTTCTCTGTGTCAGGGAACAGAGGAGGTTGGTAGCCATAGGCGCCTTGGAATGGTGTCAGACCGGTGGCTGCGGTGGGGAGGGAGTTGTGGGCATACTCGACCCAAGCCAGGTGCTTACTCCAGGTTGATGGGTTCTGGGAGATGAGGCAGCGGAGGCAAGTCTCCAGCTCCTGGTTGAGGCGTTCGGTCTGTCCATTGGACTCGGGGTGGTACCCCGACGTGAGGCTAACTGTGGCCCCAATCAGCGCACAGAACTCAGACCAGAAACGTGATACAAACTGTGGGCCCCGGTCGGACACTATGTCTCTAGGGAGGCCATGTAGGCGAAAAACATGGGTTAACATTATCTCAGCCGTCTCCTTGGCTGACGGCAACTTAGGCAAGGCAATGAAATGCACCATCTTGGAAAAACGGTCCACCACTGTCAATACAGTGGTGTTACCTTCAGATAAGGGAAGTCCCGTAACAAAGTCCAGTGAGATGTCCGACCAGGGCCGACTGGGAACTGGGAGGGGATGGAGCAATCCCATCTGAGGTCTCGAGGATGACTTGTTCTGGGCGCAGACTCGACAGGCCTCCACATACTCCCGGACATCCTGTTCCATGGCAGGCCACCAGAAGCGTTGCCTGACGACAAACATAGTACGGCTCACCCCTGGGTGGCAGGTAAGCAGGGAGGTGTGAGCCCAATGAATCACCTGAGGTCGCAGGGGCGCTGGGACAAACAGCCGATTGGCTGGGCAACCACTAGGTGGCGGGCTCTCACCATTGGCCTGCTTCACCTCAGCTTCTATCTGCCAATTCACCGCTCCTACCACACGTTTCAGTGGCAGGATGGGCTCGGGGACCTTGGCAACAGACTCGGGGTCATAAAGGCGAGAGAGGGCGTCGGGCTTGGTGTTCTTGGACCCCGGCCTGTAGGACAAGACAAAATCAAAACGGTTAAAAAACAATGTCCATCTAGCTTGACGTGCGTTTAGGCGTTTAGCCTTCCTAATATACTCTAAGTTCTTGTGGTCCATCCAGACGAGGAATGGTTGTTGAGCTCCCTCCAGCCAATGTCGCCACTCCTCCAGGGCCACCTTCACCGCCAGCAGCTCCCGATTCCCGACGTCGTAGTTACGCTCAGCTGATGAGAGCCGCCTGGAAAGATAGGCGCAGGGGTGCATCTTCTGGTCCTTCTCTGACCGCTGCGATAAAACAGCCCCCACTCCTTCACTGGAGGCATCCACCTCCACCACAAACTGACGATTTGGGTCAGGCATTGTGAGAATGGGTGCTGTCGTGAACATGGCAATCAACCTCCTGAATGCCTGGTCGGCCTCAGGGGACCACTGGAAGGGTGTCAGAGGAGATGTTAATGCATGGAGTGGTGCCGCTATTGCGCTGAAGTTTCTGATGAACCGCCTATAGAAGTTAGCAAACCCCAGAAATTGCTGAACCTTCTTGCGGCTATCAGGAGTTGGCCATTGAGCCACAGCGCTAACTTTAGCCGGGTCCATCCGTATCTGTCCCGAGGCTACAATAAAGCCAAGGAACGATACTGTATCGGCATGAAAATCACATTTCTCTGCTTTAACATATAGCTGGTTCTCCAGCAGGCGCTGGAGAACCAGTCTGACATGATGGACATGAGTATGCTGATCAGGGGAAAAGACCAAAATGTCGTCCAGGTACACAAACACAAACAAGTTCAGAAATTCACGGAGGACATCATTAATAAAAGCCTGAAATACTGCAGGGGCGTTGGCAAGTCCAAATGGCATGACAAGATATTCATAGTGCCCTGATGGTGTGTTAAAACCCGTCTTCCACTCATCCCCCTCTCTGATCCGAACCAGGTGGTAAGCGTTCCTTAAGTCTAGCTTCGTAAAAACCTTAGCTGACTGGAGCTGTTCAAAAGCGGAAGCCATAAGGGGCAGAGGGTAGCGGTTCTTAACCGTAATGGCATTAAGGGGGCTATAGTCTATGCATGGACGGAGGGAGCCGTCTTTCTTTCCCACGAAAAAGAAACCGGCTCCCGCAGGAGATGACGAGGGACGAATTAGGCCAGCCTTGAGTGAGCTGTCGATATATTCTTTCATGGCCTTTTTCTCAGGGCCCGAAATGGCATAAAGTCTCCCCTTAGGAATTGGGGCACCTGGAATCAAGTCAATGGCGCAGTCATACGGTCTGTGGGGAGGCAAGGACGCAGCCTTGCTCTTGCTGAATACCTCCCCCAAGTCATGGTAATCCACGGGTACCGTTGCTAGGTCTGGTTCTTCCCCTGGAGATGGGTCTGCCCCTCTAGTATCGACTTGACCTACTGCCAGTCTCTGACCCACGGCTAAACAGCTTTCTAAACAATTCTCTCCCCAGGCTGTGATGATTCCGGTCTCCCACTTAACATGGGGGTTATGCCTAGACAGCCATGGGTATCCGAGAACCATCGGATGCCGAGCAGCGTTAAAAAGGTGGAACGACATCTGTTCATGGTGGTCACCAACCTGAACATGGAGCGGTTCAGTCTTATGGGTTATCCTAAAAATAAAATGGCCGTCAAGAGCAGTGGCTTCCAGAGGCTGGGATAACAGTTCAGTCTTAACTTGCCACTTGCGGGCCAAACCCCAGTCTAATAAGCTTTCGTCGGCTCCTGAATCAATTAAGGCCCCTACTGAAAATGAGCAACCCGTCAGGATTACCTGGACAGCAGTCAGTGCGCGAGGGGGGTTCTCTGGCGTAGACCGCTGACGCCCCCGAGTATCTCCCCTCCCTGCTGGGCGCCCACCTTTCACTGGACATGCAGCCAGCAGATGTCCAGTCTCTCCACAGTAAAAACATCTGCCCTCCAGTAACCGGCGCCGTCGCTCCTCTCTGGACAGCCTTGCCCGCCCCAACTGCATCGGCTCCTCCCTGGGCTCTGGGGGTGCTGCAGCCTGTGGAGAAAAATGAGACAGCGTGGCAGGTTGAGTAGCTAACCGGTAGTGAGGAGGCGTCACGGTCTCCCTCTCCCAGTCCCTCAGCCGATTGCCCGTCCGGATGGCTAGGGCGATTAGGGAGTCCAGGTCTGCGGGTAAGTCCAGGGGGATTAGTAAACTCCGGACGGAGGCAGCAAGCCCCGTCAAAAACGTGTCCCGTAGGGCCGCTTCGTTCCACTCGCTGTCAGCAGCGATGGTGCGAAAGCGGATGGCGTAGTCGGCCACCGTGCGACTGCCCTGCTTTATCGTGCTGAGCTCTCTTGCCGCCTCCCTCCCTGGTACTGCGCGATCGAAGATCTTCCGCAACGAGTCTTTAAAAGAGTCTATGGAGGAGCAAATGGACGCTCCTCGAGCCCACTCTGCGGTCGCCCATGCCGCCGCTCGTCCCGTAAGGTGGGAAATCATAAAAGCCACCTTGGCTGAGTCTGTCAGGAAAGCCGAGCGCTGGAGTTCGTAGTGTAGCTCACATTGCACAATGAAAGATTTACAGTCATCACCTTCTCCGGAGAACTTCTCTGGCGGGGCTAACCGGAGCGAGGCTGAAGGTGATCCAGGTGAAGCCGGAGTAGCAGAAGCGGTCGGGGGTGGAGAAGGTTCAGGCTGTGATCGAGGAAGGGCCTGCTTAATCTGCAGGGCTAACTCCCTCATCTCCGTGGTCATAGCCGCCTTAAAGCTGTCCTGGCTGTTGGCCAACCCTTGCAACCCTCGGGCAAGGGATGTCAGGTGTTCCTCCTGCCTTGTCAGTCGGGCTTCCTGGGAGTGGACCGCTGCGGTCAGCTGGTTGGAGTCGGCTGGGTTCATGGCTGGCCAGTTCGTACTGACACGAAGGCGGGGGCCGGAGGCTGAACCCAAATGCACGACTCTTCACGGGTTGATCAAAAGAAAAAGTCTTTATTATGATTCGGTACAAAAGAATCACTCAACATGGGGTAAACAAAAATCGCTCTTGCGAGGTACAAACAAAAAATCACTCTAACGAGGAAAACGAAAAATCACTCTTACGAGGAACAACAAAAAATCACTCTAACGAGGATAACGAAAAATCACTCTCACGAGGGACAAACAAAAAATCACTCTTAACGAGGAACACGGGACTAGGAAAAATAACGAGGCAAAGACCAACAAAACAAGACTGGGAACATGAGCATGAGAGAACAAAACCTGGTAGTACTTGGAGCTGGGCGCTGGCTCTGACACATGGGACGTGACGAACTGGCACAGGACAAGGGGAGACACAGACAATATATAGGAGAGGTAACAGGGCACAGGTGGAAACAATCAGGGCAGGGGAAGGCAATCACTGTGGCGGGAAACACACAAGGGCAGGAAGCAAAGGTGCCTGACACAAGGGGGAAGAGTCATTTCACAATAAGACAGGAAGTGCAGGACAAGACAACACGAGTGACAACTTAACATTTACGACGAGACGTGACAAGTATAGTCAGAGATCCTCCTTATGTCATAGAAGCAGTGAGTCCAGAATAAAGAACATTATCAGACATGACTTACACTAGATGTGAATGCAGTCAGAAGATACACATGAATGGATGGCATAAATAATGTTAGGTTCCAATGAATTCAAACTAATTGTCAAGGTTATTGGCATCAGTTGATGAAATTAATACAAACTAATTGGGGCCCAATAGGTCCTTCAATCTTTATCACAGGTTGAGAATAAACATGCGGCTGTGTTATGAGAGAGAGGCAGGCTCAGAAATAAACTAGTTCAACAAAGGTTAATGAATTACAAAGTTATTTTCATACGTTTTAATAAATATCATCAAAAGACACTCAAGGTCCTCTCATTAAGAAGATCTTAATATTTCCCATACAAATCGTTTTCATCGCTGGATGGAGTTTGTTCATTCAGCTTCTTGTTCAGGGTCAGGATAATGTCATACACTACTACAGTCTTCTTCTCAGGAAGTGGCAGTATTATTTTGCATTTTCATAGAGAGTGTGTACAGACTCACATAGACTTGTATGGAAATCAAAGAATGCAGAAGTGACACAATAAGGTCACTGGTAGTTACAAATACTGTAGTTCCAGCAATGAACCCCTTTGAATTCCATGTTCATTAAGTACATTGATTAAATCACAGATTTTGTATCTGCCTATGCCTATTGTATAAATACAGCTACGACTTCTTTCAGCTAACAATTTTTTGTGCAACTTTATAAAAAATCTTGTTTTTGCTCATAATCACATGTAAATCCTCAAACTCAAAATGAAAAATGTCATTATGATGACATTTATATGTGTGATGTCATTGTGTGCAATTTACAATCGGCAGGAAAACAGAGACAGAGCCAACAACAGCCGTCCCTGTATCTGAGAGCAGGGCCAAAGAGAAGTAACTGATGACATCATTTACCTCAAATAAAATGTTGACTTTGCCGTGGTTAATTTAGCAGATATGTGCATTTAATGTCTGCATTTATTACACACTTTTTTTTACTCAAGCTTTAAATTCTCTATATGCATGGTTCATTTCACACTCTCACCTTCCTGTAAATGTTTGTGCTAAAAGCAATTAAGGATGGATTTCCAAGTCTTTAAATGGCCTGATTTATCTTTTCTTACAAATTTACATATCACTCTACCTGAAGGGTTCACAAGGGTATTTTTCCAGGGCATTATGAACACCATAACTCACTATCTGCCTGCTTTGTAGTCTTATAAATGATAGTGCACAGGAGCTGAACATTTGAATATTTGATGTATCAAGCATTATAATAAGGTATGTACATTCTGAAGGCCTGGATCTATCACTACCATGTTTGTGTGTCGTTTGTATGAAAAAGAGTAGTACATCATAAAAACAGGAATGTTTAGGGTGATTTCATCAATTTTAGTGAATGGATTGAGAGTGTTGGTGTTAATGAAGTTTCTAAACATACCAAAGGAAAACATAACATGAAAATGTTAACCCATTAAAATAATTTCCCTTCTCAGCAAGTCATTTATCCAGCTTCATTAGAAAAAAAATGACCTTTAAAAAACATGTTTCTGCAGCATGATCACAGACAAGATTGTTTATGAAAACAGTAATTTGTAACTATGTGCTGTAGTGGTTTGCTAGCTTGCATTTGCACGGCAGGTAGAGCAGTAGCATTGTGCAAAGCTATAGAGGATAAGCACAGAAGGGGGGGGGGCAGAAGTTTTAACATTGACAAAATGCATCATGGGCTGAAAAGATATGAAAACATAGGATTTGAACATATTTTATTTTACAAGCTGTGGTGTTGGGACCTGTTATATAGAGCCCATAATATAGAAAAGGTTTAAACTAAATGGTGCTGTAGCAAACCTTTTTGATTTGAGATGGAATTACCCTTCTATGTTATGGCTGTACTGGCCTTACCACCAAAATTAAACTGAAAAAAAAATGATTACTGCTGTCTCCTGCTCTGTTGTAATGTCTCCTCCACTCTCTTGAAATGCTATTATATGCAAACAATATAGTATATTGAATATAAGTGTTAAATGTCAAGGGAGTAATTGTAATCGGGAATGAACAAGTGCCAATTTCTTCAACAGGCTAAATGTAAAAATAAAGTCCTGCGTAATTTTAGCTGCCGTAGTATTACAGCCATCTCTTGCTCTGTTTTAGTGTTCCAATATTGCCCCTTAGTGAGGTAATATAATGTAAATACATGTTATTTTTTTACAATAAAAGAAGTAACAGACATATAAACAATTCAACTGAAGGGTAATCAATACACATCATGTGTTACTCCTGAAAAAAACAACAATGAAAGAGGCTGACATCAGAGATAGTCTGGTACTATTGGGAGCTACATGAACCACATGGTTGTGTGATGATAAGATTAAAATGTGTTGCAACACCTTTTTTTCTATATTGCAGCTACTTTCCAAAATTAAAGTAAATCTGGGGTTCATGTTTACAGGGAACGTTTCTCTTGCATTAAGGTAGATTTGTTAGACTGGTTCCCTACATAGAATACACACACACACACACACACACCGATTTTACCCTCCAGGGTGAGGTGAATAAGGGCACACTTACACTAGACAATTTGTACTGTACTTTTGTGTGCAAAAGCGCATCTGCTCCCCAAAGACTGGTTCATATGACAAGTGTGATTTTTGCAGCATGGCACAGAAGGGGTGTGCTACATGGAAAGGCTTCATGGCACAGTTGCACATGTACGTGTGTGGAATTACCTCAAATGCAAGCTCCAAAATACAGAGGTTCCTCCCAAAAATGTAGGTGTGACCTGTGGTTGACTCAGCTTAAATTGACTATCAGACCTAATTAATGATTATCAGAACAAATAAATTATTTATTATATGAATCAGTTAATTGAATCCATGGCTAATTAAATTCCAGGAATTTAATCAAAATTATTGATAACAAAATTGTAAATTTGGAACTCTGATTAATAATTAAATAAATAAAATATAAACAAAAATACCTCACCAATAACTAATGAGGGTTGAAGGATGTGAAATTCTGAAATAGAGCCAAGAATTCACTTGTTTCCAAGAGGCAGCTTGTGCTTCACAAAACACATATGCATTATACATATATGCATATATATTAAACTGTGTATAATATATACACATAACTGATATATTATACACAGTTTGTGTGATGGAGACAAACTACGAAGATGTCTGCTGTGATTGCAGCTTGTTTTCCTGTGAGGATGCCATATGTGACGCTGCCCCTTATCTGGATGAGAAAAGAGATAATTTGGATGACCAGCCGTGCAAGAATAGGCTCATATAATTATATAGGTCTTAAAGTCCCTTTTTGTATGTTTAAAAAATGCCAAGTTAAAAGAGATGTTAGCTAGTCTTCATGGAGAGTAAGGGACTACATGACCATTAAACTTATTGATTAGCCGATTAGATGCAAACTATGACATCTATTTATATATCAATTAATCAATATGTTTTTCTAGCTACTTAAATCTGATCATTCTCTGCATTCGTTAGTCTTCTATACTAGTATACTAAAGATCTTTTAGTTACAGACTGTTGGTCGGCACAAACAAAAAAAGACATTTTAGGATGCATCAGCAACTTTGGGAAATAGTGATCAACATTTTACATTATTTTATAAACCAAACGAATTGATTATATTGTTATATATTATATTGCATATAATGGCAAGTCTTAATCTACCTGGGTGGTTCCTATTTTTCCAGTCAAACTAACAGGTAGCAAATCTCCTGGCTTTGAATTTCCTGACATGACACCTTGTTTGGGCTTCAATGCTTCTTTCCACTAAGAAGCTTCTTTATTGACTACACTGTCGGCCGATGCCAGTAGAAAAAGTGCATATGTCACTATATATTTTCTTTCAAAAATGTACTCACAATGTTACTGACATTATTTATTTATTTATTTATTTTTTTCATTCAAACACATTTTAATTTGCAGAACTGGGCGTGCAGGATTTGCACTAATCAATTAGCAACAGCACATATACAGCTGGTCATATCAGAGAGCAGCCTGGTCTTGTTATTATTCACCGCTGAGCCGTCCGCCTGCAGCTGCCGGAGCCGCGCTTGAAGAGAACCTTTACTGTGCTTGTTAAGTGCCGGTCTGGATTTACATCCCCACGCAGCACAGGCTGTATTGGCTTCTAGTGTTGATTGTTTGTCGTGAAGGACAACACATCAGTCACCGCGCCGACACCGTACATCATTAGGCGTCTTTCATGCAGCCGTAGTGGTTCCAATCAATCGGCGGAGATAAGAGCGCCGTGGAACATAGCCATGGATTTACGGCGCCATTATGTCAGGAATATTGCGGAGCATCTGTAAAACCACACGGACGATTCTCGCTAAATAAATATTAAGTTCTGATCTTTCCCACTCCCTGTATTTCTCACTTTTATCAGAACTGTTTCTTTCTGAATTTCCGTTTACTTTGACCAACTCTACTCTCTCTTTTTTTTTTTGTTTCCCTTCTCCATGGGCTCTATTTTCCAAAGTGCAGTAGTAAACTATGTTGATCAATGAGAATGAGCCATAAATCTAAATGGAAATGCAGCCATTGCCTTTTAGTCTGTAAATGGATGTATTTTCCCAGGTCTCTAAAAGCACAGCCAGGTGAATTATAGGATCTACTGGGCTGTGTTGCTTGGGGTGAGCTGCCTTGCATACTGAGTAGCCTGATGAAATGCCACATCTACTGGACATATGGTATCACTTGCATCGGCAAGTGGACACTCACACAAAGTCAGAGGCAGATATACCATGCCAGACAACAATCGTGGTGTTTCCAGCTCCCTAAATCTAAAAACATGCATAAAGAGGTAATGCCATTGTTTCACAATGCAATGAAGACACAGATATGTTTGTTTATTGTTAAAATGTTTATACTGTACAGAAGTCAATATAAAAGAGCGGATGTCTTGAAGAAACGTTCAAGACACAGCCATTAGTCCAAATCCCTACTTTCATAGAGAACTGTATCGTAATTGAGAGATGTGTTTTATTTCACTAAACACACCTGAACATGTCATAATTTCATCCTATTGCACTTAGTTTGATGAGAAAACCAGCTCTAATCATGTCTATTTTAACACAGATTCATTTTGGCTTACAATTTTTAACTAAAAACAAGTTTTACAAAGTGTTGGTTGCACTTCGCCATTGCTAACTGCCTCACCAGTAATGTCAACTTGCTATAGCAGTCAAACAAAAGCCAAATTACATTAACTAACAAAGTGTTGACTATTGATACCAGTATCATATGTTATGAAGATTATCAATACTCCTATACTCATATAATTAGGAACCAGTACCAAAAACCCAGTGGTTCTTGGTACCCGTTTCTAGTGGGAAGACTACAGAAAGTGAGACAAACGCATGAATATGAAAGAAGTATTAAGTCAAATATATAACCAGTAAATCAAAACCAAGGAGTTTAGGCTCAGTCTGGATGAAATGCATTAACAGACTGATTTAATCATCTGTTCACAGGACAAATCTAAGCACCGACACGTTGGTATGCCTTGGAACATGCTCAGCTGTAATCATACTCGTCCTCACATTACCAAATGTTTCCAGATGTTTCCAACTGGAGCCAACAGATTTCACCAAACAGCCACCTGTCCGCCAGCGACGGCTGAGTTGGTAACGGGCCAGGAATGAGTGATAGGCCAGAGTCCCACCTGCTGCTGCGCACACTGCCCCTTACTGCTGGTTCCTCTGAAGGAAAGAAGAAATACCATCACTGGGATTCACACTGAAATTATTTATCTGCCGGCACAAACCAACGCTGGTGTTAATACGTTGGATCACTTTCAGCTAAAGCATGGTTATATACTTGCATATTCATTTTGTATATATTACAGTTTTATATCTCAATGTTTGAAGCTGAATGCATTGCAATGCAAGTTATTGGTAGCTAATATAATAGTTGACTACCCTTATTATAAAAGGATTCCAAGTACATGTCCTCTGAGAGTCAACACCCAGCTGTGTTCAGCTGACTGAACCAATATCCATGTCTGAATTTGGAACTGGTATATATATATATATATATATATATATATATATATATATATATCCATCCATCCATTTTCTATCCCGCTTATTCCTTTTCAGGGTCGCAGGGGTCTGCTGGAGCCTATCCCAGCGCATTTTATGGCGAGAGGCAGGGATACACCCCAGATGGTCGCCAGCCAATCGTGGGGCACACACACCATTCACACACCATTCACACACACACTCACACCTATGGGCAATTTAGATTTGCCAATTAACCTGAGCATGTTTTGTATTGTGGGAGGAAGCCGGAGTACCCGGTGAAAACCCACGCAGACACGGGGAGAACATGCAAACTCCACACAGAAAGGTCCCAGACCCAGGCCCCAAGGCGGTCTTGAACCTGCGACCTTCTTGCTGTGAGGCAACAGTGCTACCCACTGCTCCACCGTGTCGCCCTATATATATATATATATATATATATATATATATATATATATATATATATATATATATATATATATATATATATATATATAAATGAAGGTCTATTTTTATTTAAATAATTAATTCAACAATCCATTTTCTTGGTTATTTGATAGAGAGAGAGAGAGAGAGAGAGAGAGAGAGAGAGAGAGAGAGAGAGAGAGAGAGAGAGAGAGAGAGAGAGAGAGAGAATAAATACATTGTACATGCCATATAGGAGTCATTGTTGAAGATCATAATGATTTAAATGAAATAACCTCTTTCTGTGAGGGTTTGTCTTTGTGTTATGGGCTTTTTTTCTTTGCTCATTGATTGAAATTGCCTTCCATTTTTTTGTCTAAACCGAAAAAGAGACCCAATTTGTCACCTTAATTTGGCATGAGCGTTATCTGTCTCTCATGATCACCAACTGTTAGAAGTACTAATGGTTAGAACAGGTAATTCAACAATAAAGCATTCACAGTTGCTGAACACTTCTGCCTATTCCAAGTATTTTAAAATCCATGACTTTCAAACTATTTGTATGACTCATCATTTCCATGTCATTGGAGAAGCCTCACCATAAATTTATTTTAGTTTAAGTGTTTCCAAACATGCTTCTAGGAAAGCAATATCAATACGTCCACCCAATTTATGAACCTTTTTTTTTTCTTTTTTTTTTTTTTTTATAGTTTTTCACCTTTTTCTACATTCACTGATACACATTTCTCATGCTGAAAAGTATATATAAAGAGTAAGACTACTTAAATTGATAGAAATACTTGAATTTACCAGATTTACTGTGGCCGGCTACATGAGTTTTTTTTAAATGAGAAAAAATACCCCTCTGCTGCAGAGGATCCTGGATATGACTGTGATCCACGTATCACTACAAGTTGGATTTATTCAGACACTTCCATTCCTTTTTTTGGGGGTTGTGAGAAGGTGATGAGCCCTCCCCTTCTCACCTGGTTATAAGGGGGAACTGCATAGCAGAGAGGGAGTTCCCCCCCGGACATGTTTGCGTGCTGGACAGGTGACGCAGCGCTTGGGACTGCCTGTTTGGTCCACCTGGTGCGAGGTGGACTTTCCCTGCTGGCGTGAGCGTTGTGTTTTTTTTTTTTGTGCCGCCGTCAATAAATGTTTTCATTATGTGAGTTCCGCTGCCTCCTGTCTCCACTTCTTTTTCCGGTTGCCCTATCCCTTTTGTGGGGCGACCACGTCGGTCGCTCACATTTGGTGGCAGTGGTAGGATCTGTGGCGCCGCCTGAGAAGCTGGAGAGAGGAGGTGGAGCTCGCGGGCTGACGGGGGTACCGAGAGGATCGGCGGCGGTGTTGGCGAGGGTGTCGGCGAGCGAGCCAGCGGAGACGGCTAGCGAGGTGCTAGCGGAGACGGCTAGCGGGAGTGCTAGCGGAAGTGCTAGCGGAGACGGCTAGCGGAAGTGCTAGCGGAAGTGCCCGGCGGAAGTGCCCGGCGGAGACGGTCGGCGAAGGAGCCAACGGAGGCGGTCGGCGAAGGAGCCGGCGGAGACGGCTAGCGAAGCCGGTGGAGACGGCTAGCGGAGACGGCTAGCGGAGACGGCTAGCGGAGACGGCTAGCGGAGACGGCTAGCGGAGATGGTCAGCGAAGGAGCTGGCGGAGACGGCTAGCGGAGACGGCTAGCGGAGACGGCTAGCGGAGACGGCTAGCGGAAGTGAAATGGAGTGTGGTCGAGCGGGCCCCGAGGCAGACACACCACGTTCGCGGACTTCTGTCTCGCCACCCCGTTGGCGAGACTGCAGAAGGGGAGGGAAGTGTGAGAAGGTGATGAGCCCTCTCCTTCTCACCTGGTTATAAGGGGGAACTGACTAGCAGTGAGAGAGTTTCCCCGGACGGGTTTGCGGAGAGTTCCCCCCCGGACATGTTTGGGTGCAGGACGCGACGCGAGGCGTGTGGAGCTGCCTGTTTGGTCCACCTGGTGCGAGGTGGATCTTCCCTGCTGGTGTGAGCGTTGTTTTCTTTTTTGTGCCGCCGTCAGTAAATGTTTTTTATGTGAGTTCCTTTGCCTCCTGTCTCCGCTTCTTTTCTGGTTGCCCTGATCCCTTTTGTGGGGCGACCACGTTGGTCGCTCACATTCTCACAGGGGTGTATGTCTGGCCTGCTTGGGTATGTGTGTCAGTGTGAACATGTCTCGTGCTGACAGGAATCAGCACATCCCTCTAATTTATATACTTATAGCACTTGTGTATAAATATTTAGTTCTCATCCCTTATTACACGAACATAGCCGCCCCCCCCTTCCTCCCCCTGTGTTTTTACTTGAATTGTCTTTCCACCTCTCTGGGGGGTGGGACATTTTGATAGTGCTAGATCAATCACAACAGAGTGAGTGTTTCAGTAGAGAGGGAATGTGTGTTTTTCAGAGTGAGAGTGTGAGAAGGCAGACTGCTTTGCTGCTACAGGTAGGTACAAGTAGGTGCTTTTGTACCATAAGACTACCTAATTATTATAAATAGATAAGACAAAGTTAAATATTAAGCCACCATAGCACTGTGTGGAACCACCTTTTGGTCAGTCTTAACCAGTGATGGAAATAAAGGTGTTAAAATAAACACCGTTACTAAAGGGTGATCTAATTACTTTTTTTTTTTCCCTATCGTTACAACACTGGTACTACGCGTTACTGGCCTGCTGCCCAGCTAAAAGCAGGAGGGAGGGGAGTTGTAACAATCACAGCATCAAGCACTTGGCAACAGGTCAGGAAGTCAGAGTGTACAGCAGTGACTTACCAGAGGAAAAGTTAAGTTATGAGCTTTAGGCAATGTAGCTGCTACTTTATTCCATGCACTAATGCAGGCAACTGTGGCCCGTAGCCAACACCAAAACAACATATTTTGTAAGAAAAGTGAGTCTGACTCAAAGATACATTGACAGACCTTCAGAAAATCTGTATGTTTTTAATTCTAATAAAAAAAAGTATCGCAATAGATACTTTCCCTGGTTACTTTCCCTTCATAGTGGTGTAACTCAGTTTCTAACGCCTACTTTTGTGGATAAATTACTCATAATTATACCCAATTAATGTGCCCAACACTGGTTTTAACACATTAAACTGTCCTTAAGTAACCATTTTTTATTTAAACAACGTGGCTGCTTAGTGTGAAATCGACACTTGTGCTGGTAAAAACTAACAATTACAGATGCATTTCAGCGCTCCGTCTGCTTTAGTGTCGTAGAAATAGGGCCCGAGGTCTCCATTGGAGGCCTCCTTACAAGCATTTCTCTTTCTTTATTGCAGTAGGTGGTACAATAATGACACACTCTTCGTTTATTTTACACATTGCAGCACCACTGTGGAAGAATCGCATTTCAATCTTTATCATGCGTGCGTGGTGAGAAGAACGCCAGTCTGTCTGTCTGTGTCACTGCACACGTGCTCCGGGAACACGGCAATATTCCAGAACACGGCTGCTGCTGCCACTGTTACAGGGCTCTCTGAGTGGTGATCACGCCGAGCAGAAGGTGGCAATCTGATTACATCAGCCAAACGCTCAAAAGTCATTAGTACGCAATGGATATCACATCGTGGCACACCTCCAACATCACAGCACTGACCCGAGCTGTGGTTAGCTGCGAGGGAGGAGGCGGAAGGAGGCAGCGTTACAGCAGGGGAGAATCTGTGGGAGAAATATCTGTGCAGTATGCTATGAGACAGAATAGGGAGATTATTTTGCTTTTATTAATCATCTATCATGTTCCAGTGGCTGAAAAGTGTTAAATTCATATACAAGTATAAGGCATCATATAGTTTGAATGCACAATTTATTTACTGTTATAAATGAATTAATGCTGTGATTAATGGTGATTAATACCTGTGATTCTCCTTAATTTTGGGGCTTGTAACGATGGATATTAAAATGTAAAATCAGAGGACTAATGTGGAATCAAGACCAAGGAGGGATAATTAAATTCAAATAGCATTGTTTAATAGCACTTTTTTTTTTTTTTTTTAACTTTGTTAATATAAAGTGCACGGGAGATAATTTGTGTTCAATCAGAAACAGAAAATAATAAAACTGATTATAAGGCAATGATGTGTTATACGCACTGATACAGATAATTAATTCTAGCCCTATATACACATATATAAAATAAAAAAATGAGGACTCCTATTCTATTCTACTCTATTAAACAGGATTCTAAGTTCTAAAGTTTGATGTTGAGCTGGATAATTTCTTTTACAATTCAACACACACACACACACGCACACACATACACACACACGTATATATATATATATATATATATATATATATATATATATATATATATATATATATATATATATATATATATATATATATATATATGTTAAAGGTCAATATATTGTAATAAAAAATGTAAATAAATAAATAAAAAAAGTTAATTGCTTGGTCCTTCACAGTACTAAACCACAAAACCTAAAATCACTACCAGTATGAGAACTAAAGTGACATAAAACATGTAGGTTAGGTTTATCCTCCAAAACTAAAATGAATGGATAAATTAAAATGCTTCTATTAACCACAACCTTCAGAATGAGAGTCACAATAACTCAACTTTCAATTCCATTTTAGTGCCACAAATGAATATTCTTGAGCGCTACCTAACCATTATAAAGCAATAGATAATAGACAATTATATTCCATTCTAAATTAGAATTAGTATTTTTCACTTAGGGGCACTAGCATAGTCTGCTACTGCTTTAGACTTTGTGATTATGGCATTAAAATGGAATTGAATATTGAGTTATACCTACAGCATGTTCAATTACAGCTTCACAGTAAATAACCACCCAGTATATATTGGACAACCAACTACAGTACTCATGGTACCTTAGAGTGTTTGGTTACAACAGTAGAATAAATAAGACAACCTAAGAGTAACAATTGCAACTTGTATGACACCAGAGTGGCGGAGAAGTGATTCTTTACATTAAGGGATAGAAGATTAACCCAGTAGCTAGCATGTTGGAAAATCAAGTCAATACAGTGTAACACAGCAATTAAATCTAGTCTACATCGACTTTTGTCATTTGCTTCACTCTCTCTTTCTCTTTCCTTCACTCGCTTATCGTCATTCCACCATTCTTCAGTACATGGAGGCCAGGCTTGAGAAAAAAAAAGAAAAGAAAAAAAGAAAAATGTAGGTGCTGTATTTCTTTCCATGACACCAACTATGCAGGAAACAACTAATCATTGCAGAGTGTCCTCAAAACCATATCGACATGCCAACCTTGTGAGTGGAATGTCAAACTCTCTCCAGGCCCCACAAAGTCTCCTTTTAAGCATTTAGTAAACACTTTAATGAAGTTTTCACTGATTTGTTAAGTCCCTGAGTCCAAAAAAGTAATGATTAGCACATACTATTTGTGCACAGTGTGATTAATCTACGTATATAATATAACTATTATAAAATACCACACCATAGACATTAATATAAGTGAGGCCTTCATACAGCAGTCTCAGACATTTGGCTGAGGTACTATAACTGGTGTTAGACAGGTGGACTGAGGTGGATTTCATGCCACTCCATAATCTAGTGAGAAAAAATATTCCCACACCACTACAGTTGATAACGCTGGTTAGAGGAGCTCAGAGATGAATATTCATCTATCCTAGATAGAGTCAAGAACAGTTATGGTATATGTCTTAAAACCCAGATACAAATGTTTGCATTATTACAGTATTACTAGTGGGCTTAAACGTCTTTTTATTATTACATGTTTTCTGAAATTTAGCATATACATATGCGGGCAAGGGCGACACGGTGGTGCGGTGGGTAGCACTGTTGCCTCACAGCAAGAAGGTCGCAGGTTCAAGACCGCCTTGGGCCTGGGGCCTTTCTGTGTGGAGTTTGCATGTTCTCCCCGTGTCTGCGTGGGTTTTCACCGGGTACTCCGGTTTCCTCCCACAATACAAAAAACATGCTCAGGTTAATTGGTAAACTCTAAATTGCCCATAGGTGTGAGTGTGAGAGTGAATGGTGTGTGAATGGTGTGTGTGCCCCACGATTGGCTGGCGACCATCTGGGGTGTATCCCTGCCTCTCGCCTTAACGCGCTGGGATAGGCTCCAGCAGACCCCTGCGACCCCGAAAGGGAATAAGCGGGATAGACAATGGATGGATGGATGGATATGCGGGCAAATCTAAGTAAATATGCCTCTAAGGAACAGACTGGCTGGATGAAGCCAGATTTAAAAGGCTTGTGTCATACTATTGAGATATTAGTTAAGGTTGATGCAGAGAGATTTTTGAATATGTCTTCTTATCACTCCACAAATCAGAAAATGCTATCATGAGTCCAGAAAAATGCCTCTAGGAATACTGTGTTATATAACCTAGCCTTTGTATGATGAACAACATGAACAAACCTCTGTAAAAACCTTTAAAATATTGTAATAAATCTGTAAATTGTTAGTTTGTTACTCATATCAACAATTCTTACTCAGAGGAAAACACATAATATTTGAGAAATTGACAGACACAACATGAATGTAAGGCAAAATAACAGACAGTCAAATCATAAGATTGATAAGTGTCTGAAAAAAAAATGTGTTTTTGCTGGCGTACCTCAACTTAATGCTTGCTGACGCAGGTCAACACCGTACTGGTTCCCGCCTTGCACCCTGCTGCAAAAAGATCCTTGTCTCAGAGTCTAATGGGGTGCAGATGGGGCTCCGCCACCTTCACAACAACAGGCGGGATTGCTGCTTCGTGGAAAACGACAGACAACGAGAGACAAATGAGGAAGGAAATTGGGATGAGACAGAGGTAGATAGAAAATGAAAGCAGAACGGGTGGGAAGTGTGTGTGTGTGTGTATGGGGGGGGGTATGTAGAAATAGAGGTGAAGCAAAGAGGGAAGCGGAAGTAGTGAGAGTGGGAATAAGAATGAAGAGGATAAATGGAGAGAAATGGGAAAAAAAGAGGAAGAGGGGACAGACAGTGGAAGTGGTAATTGGTGGATTCAGACAGCGGGGTCTGAGGAGAGGCTTACAGGCTTGTCAGAGGGGTTCCTCAGGGTGCAGGAGGCCCCCTCAGAGGACAGCTCACATCCTTGTTGCTGCTTCCCGGATGGCCGGGCCTCAACCCACCAAAAAGGGCTCTCAATTAGAAGCGGTGTTGAAGAAGAAGAAGGAGAAAAAAAAGCGAAGTCGACAATCGCCAGGGTTTCTCCTGCCAGGCCTGCAGGGAGACAGAAATAAACTGTTTGCTGGAACTACAGTTGCTGCCTTTGGTATGTAAATACCCTGCTGTTCTCTATCCTTGACCCTATCCTCACTGTCTCACACACACATGCACACACCAAATCCGTCAGTCCGCTCCCCCCCCCACCCCCCTCGCCTCTGCCACCTCCAAAGGGGGGTGTCCAATTTACATTGTTGCATGCAGTGTTAAACATTTCAGAGTACATGCACAAGCAGATATGCTTGTGAGGTGGAAAAAAAAAGCTGAGTTTTCACACATTGCCTGTTTTTGAGGCTTTTCCCAGCCAAGCCATGAAATGGGATATTGTGCTGTGCCAAAACCCACTGTATGTGTGTATGTGTGGCGATGCAGGCGCACAGCCTTGTGTTTTCACATCATACAAATCCGCAAATGTTCCACAGCATGTCTGTTTGAAGGTGCATGAAATACATTTGTATCTAGAATCCAGTGTTCATGTCTATGGTCACAACATAATAATATCACATGTCTGGAAATGACAATATCACATGTCTGCCTTCCCTTCCAAACCCGGGCTGCATCCACTCTGCGCAAGCGTGACCTTTTTTTGTAAAAGCCCGCTGACACTAGCCTGAGGCTTATCCTTTATTGCATGTGAGTTCAGTTTGCTGTAAAATTTACACTAGAAACCAAGGACCAAATTTCACAAAACAGGGGAGGCTGCAGCAACACGACGACAAAACACAAAGCAACTTCATTGATAACCATGGATTGACATGGTGGCAGACTAACTATCTGCCACCATGTCAATCCACATTGGCTAAGTCAGATTTTTTTAGAGGTGTCAGAAGTATTCACGTTCATGGTTCAGGCCTTTTACTCAAGTGTACTTGTTTCAAAACTATTTAAAGCAGAGCTGCCCAGTTACGCTCCTGGGGGGCCAGTATGGGTACCAACAAGGCTGTTACACACATAACTCTACTTATGAAGGTACTTAGGAAGTGCTCTAGTGGTTGGTTGATAGAATCAGGTGTGTTACTGCCTTGTTGGAATAATGACCCTCCTCGAGGATTTGGACACATCTGACCTAACATATAAAGGTAAAGTAATCGGGAACAATGCCATAAAGGACAACTTGCTTAGCCATAGGGGTCTACAGTTTCTCCCCACCTCCCCCGAAAAAATGTTATACTATAATGACTATAAATATAGTAAATGGGCACTATTTAGCTATTTTCCCTGTTTAATATTTAAATTTTCATGGTCTATAAACAAAAAAAAATGCTGCGTTTGTAGTCCATGTGTACTGAGTTAGATGCAGTCTGCCTTCCCACATACTTACTCTGAAAAACCCTACTCCCCACTACACACTGCAATTGATACAGCTACTGCAATAATAAATGCCCCACTTCTCAGACAAGTGTAGACTGTCTGGTTGTGATCAGGACTTTGTGCAGGCCAGTCAAGTTCATCCACACCTGAATCAGTCATGTCTTCATGGACCTTGTCTTCATATTAGACATCTGGATTTGGATTTTTGAATGAATACTTTTGTCAATATAGGGTATTTACACACAAGCACCCTTTAAAATGTAACATTGAAACACATGGAATTCAATAATTTCAGATATATATAAGCCCACTAAAATATTGCATTTAAGTGTTAATACATCAAAGATTCCTATATGTGAGCTATAGGTGTTGTAATAGTGCAAAAAAGTAAAGGCATGAAAACTGGAGTTCCCCTGGGTCTCTATCATGGAAACAAGAATACATACAGCATGTCTGCTTTGGGGTTGGTGGAGTGTGAATTCAGTGTGTTATTTGTGTCATGTGCAGGTGCAATGGAACAAACCAATAGGGTGTTGGAATGTGTGAAAATGATTACGTCAGTATATATATCCATATCTACTTAAGTTAGGTAAACTGACAGCTATCAACACATTGGTGTGTATATGTGTTCAGTACAGAACTTGTACAGTATGTGTGTAACATTACTAGAAATATGTGTCAGCTGTGTGTACATGGCAAAAATCAAACACTGGGATAATAAATGTCCCAGCATTTTGACTCCAATTTTACTACCTGCCCTTCCTATGCTCAGACAATGCACATATGTTTCCATAGACCTTAGACCCCTACTAACCCCTACACATGGGTCCCACTATAATGGCACAAAGAACTAGAAATAGTGGCATATAACAGTTTTATTCTTATAGGTTCACATTCATATTCTACTAGCAAGTGTAGCACTCACCTTCTAACTTATATTTATGAGGTTGATATTCACTAGTAATGCACATTTTATAAGTTGATAACAATCCATGGCAACACTGTTGTGGCAGGGTTTCATGGATTAGTGTTGACAGGTGTGTGTATGTGTGTGTGTGTGTCTGTGTGTCATGTGACTCGTGTGTGAGTGTATATATTAATTTAACAGTGTGTTTATGGAGAAAATAGATATTTGTTGAAGCGTGCCTACACGTAGCATGTCATTAAAAATGTAAGATTGATATCAGTCAATCTGCCAATATGATTACCTGTGCTGCCAGCATGATAGTGGTGAACCCCTCCCCCAATCTGCCTGGGTACCTTTGAAGCAGAAAGGTGAGATGGCAAGATAGTGCAATAAACCTGCCTAAAATGGGCTCTGTAAAAAGGGGCTCGTCTTGGACTGTCCTTGGGCGAAGATACCCAATGCCAAATTGCTCCCCAAGGCTGTGCCAACAGTACAGGAACGTGTGTGAATGAACATTAGTTATATTCTGATGAGCTGGAAGCACCTTGCACAGCAGCTTCTGACAAAAGTGTATGTTGGCAATCTGTGGGTGAATGGGTAAATGTAGGCATGTAGTGTAAAATGCTTAATGTGGAAGAGAGATTAGAAGGTTGATATAAAAATGCATTCCATTTTACATTCATTAAAAATAACCCAGATATTGCTTAATCAGATATAGCACTGTAAATAACAAATTGGTTTAGATGCAAATTAGAAATAGTAACTTCTTTTGTCTCCCCATGTTGTGGAACTGTGTAAAAGTAATATATCCTTTCTGATGATTGGAACACTTTTACTAACCATGGACTTATTTTTTATAAAGAACATTCAAGTTCCATTGAAAGACTTAATAAAGTTGTCTGCACTGGCTACGCTTCACTAATAATACAAATGGAATCACAGCCTGAAACGTGTTCTTATGTATTATACTTATACGAAGCAACAGAAAGTTTGCTCATTTTCTCTTTTCTGACATTACCTGAATGAACATTCAGATGTTATAGGTCAACTAATGAGTGTTATCAGTGGTTATCAGCCTCTTAGATATTGATTAGGAGAGGCCTGCTACACCTGTTAGTAGGTTGAAAAGACTGTTATCAGCCATTAGTAAAAGCATCTACTTATTCTGCCCAGGAAAAGTGATGTACTGTAGTTCAGCCTTCCTTAGCAGGAAAATCAGAATCAAAATTTTAACCTAGAAAAATTTGTGGTTGTACATTTTCAACCCTGAACACAATCCCTTACACTTAAGCCCTAAGTGTTGTTTGTGTTTAAACCTAAGCAGAGATTAACAACAGAACTTTCACCCCATAAAACTGCATTATTTTATAACATAGTGACATATCATAACATATTAGAGTCTTATTTCAATCAGTCCATATACATTTACATAATTTCTAGGCACAGCCAGGAAGCTGTAGCCTGGTGGCCTCAGGATTGGGTAGCTGTTTTTTGAGGATGATGTGGTCCTGTTGGTTTCATCTGACCACAACCTTCCACCCTAATGGAGTGGTTCACAGGTGGTTCACATGGGATGTGTTTCAGCACCTCCTAATGTGAGGCATGGTTCTTAGCCGGAAATGGGTAGAGTACAGCTTCTGGGTTGGGAATATCCTGCCCCAAGTGGAGTTTATTTATCTTAAGGGTTGGTAGAGCATCTGCAGTAATGCACACTCTGCATTAGTCCGCCGTGGTAAGGAAGGAGCTAAGTGCTTCTTTAGAGACAGGGTGAGAAGCATCTAGTGATGATGCCTCCTGGACGCCTCCCTGGTGATGTGTTCCTGGGCACGTCAATCTGGAAGGAGGCCCCAGGGAAGACCTAGGGCACAGCAGAGAGACTATGTCTCTTGGCTGGCCTGGGAATGTCTAGTCTAGTATAGGAATATCAGGAATTCCGATGAATGAATGTCTGCCCCAGATAAGTTGTAGAAGACGAGGCAAGACAAGTCACCTGCTAGCAGGTATAACCCATATTTGTGAGGTTGATATCCACTTATAATGCACATAACACTGCAAATGGACCTGGAGACATGGGAAAAAAGGGGCGGTGATAATAGCACTCCCAACTGGCAAGATCATACTTGTTTCTTTGGTAATGCTATCAGTTTGGCATGTGATATTACCCTGTAAGATGTCAGCTAATATATCCATATATCCAACCAGGATCAGTACACACCTTTGGTGTTCTACTGTCTGATTAAGGTATGTTTTTATTATCTCTCCTGCCACTATACAGACTTATTTGTGTCTTGGTTACAATAGTATGTATGGACTCATTGTAAATTTTAGATCACAAATGTTGTGTAATTATTGTTTTAAACCTATTGTGGTGCTGCTTCTGGATGATTAGTTAGTTAGTTGTAGTCCGTAATAAAGTAACTGTCCATTGCACTATAAGTTGTCTTCATTGCGGCCGAGAACGATTTTGCATAATAATTCCTTGTACCTTCCTGTGGTGAATTTACACAATCGGAGCCTGGTTCCTAAACTGCACTGGCCTATATCAAGAGTGTGAATACGTTTTACCTAACTTAAGTATATATAGCCAAGAAAAGTCAGAGACACAACAAAAACAACAAGTTATTGTGGTGTTTTTTTGTTTTTTATGAATGAATTTTTTATGGGGCCAAGAGCAGACTACTTCTACCACTGGCCAGTTGGTTTGCACAATGGAATAATTTCTGCACAAACTGTCAGAAACTGTCACCTGTAAGCCTATCTGTATGCACAGAAAAGACACTCCAGGTAATATAGTATAATCCAGAGAAATAGCATGTAGTTTAGCCCTTCTTGTTTACTCTGTTGGTAACAGTTGTTCAAATGTGGTGATAACGCCTTTAACTAGTTTAAAAATATAAATTTAACTTTGATTAAATGATTGATTTAAATGGGGGACATTAAAGAAGAAACAATTTTTATTGTGTGTCCACATGGTACCAAAGAAATATGATTTTTACTCTGTGATAAGCCATTTTCACGATAATAATGGGGCATTTTTACTCTAACAATGAGATATTGTTATATTATTTATAACACATTTTTACTGTACCATTAGGACATTTTAACCATAATACCAAGTTCACTGTAACCTTGAGATATTTTTTCCCATTTTTCAACTGGATTTCAAGTGGGCATTTTTACTGCATTTTAACATTTAACCATGTTTGAACCAAAACCCAAACCATCACCAAATAAATTAATCAAATCAAGATCTGTTAAACAATGTGCTAGCGAGTTTAAAAGTTTTCAAACATTTATTCTCTACTGCTGCTGTCTATCTCTATGTGTGAGTGTGTGTGTGTGTGAGTGTGTGTATGTGTGTGTGTGTGTGTGTGTGTATGTGTGTGTGTATGTGTATGCATCTTGAAACTTTACTCACCTGTTCCACCTTACTCAAAAACCAACAATTTCTCCTTTGCACTTTGCAGGATCTTCTAAAGTTTGTCTAACTCGTTCTTCAGTTTTCATGAAAGAAGGCCATCTCTGCTTTGGTTACAGCAGACAGACATTCACATCTAAAAGAAGTGCAATGGAAAAAAAAAAGGAAACACATATGGACAGGCAGAATAGGATCAAGCTTGCCGTCTGTTTTCTCCCTTAAGCTTGATCCCCGCAATTCTCCAGCACTAAGCACCGCTTTCTCTGGCCTTATCTTCTCAGCCGCTTCCACTTCACCTCTAAATCCCAGCTATACCTAGAGGCGAGGCAGCCGGCACAAACACGCTAACGCTGTACGCCATTCAACAATGGTTTCCTAGCAACAACCTCTGCTACCTTCTCAATAAAATATCTGTGTGTGTAATTACCTGCGTGCACACAGGTGTGTGAGTGTGTAACAGGTGCAGAAATGAAGTGGTTGTGTAAAGCCGTGTGAATAAATTAGCTCTAAACTCAAAATTTGGATGTCAAGTTCGGATGATTTTTTTTTTTCCCTCTTGTTACATTCTCTTGTTTGGGTGAATGTAAATTAATTGTGAGCACATGTGTGTTCTTCTTGTAGGCGTGGGATGGCTGAAAGTGCGAACATGAAAAAGAAGCACTATTGGCACTGGCTCTGTGCAGATTTGGCCGGCTCATCCTTAAAGTTACCATCTGTTTTGAGCAACACTACTAGATGAAAGAGGATAATTGACTACAAAATGTTCCTAGGCATTAGTAACAAAAAGAGACCGTCTGGTTTATGACCAAAAGCATATTATTAGTTCATTGTTTTAAAATGAAGCAAAATGAGTACTGATGAATTTTTATGTAACTGTACTTGTTTATACCACAAGCTAGACACTTGAGTTTGATCAAAGCTTCATTATGTGATAGTTATATTTGCAAAGAGTAATGTGAGAGATGCTTTTTCACAATAATATGTGTTTGAATGTGTGTCTACACCAGAAGCAGGCTATATAAGCTATTGAAAATCAGACCAGGGGTGTCAAACTCTCTCTGGGAACATAGGACACTGTCCCCATAGTCACATGTTCCCTAGATCTCCATGTCCTATATCACTAGAATTCAATGTAGTCAAGATGAAACGTTTCTCATTCCCAAACTCTTATGGTCCCAATAAATAAATAAATAAAACCTAAATAACATGCTAAAGAATATAAATAAATTTTGAAAAATGGCAAAAATAAATTTACCTTTAGGTCAATGGATAAAAAAAAATAAATGAATTAATAATAAAAAAAAAAACAACAGGAAAACATAGAATGAAGTAATGTTTAAAGCTCCATGTGTTCTCCATGCTCCCTCCATCACAGTGAAGCAGTGCTGTGTGTCGGTATGGCATATGTTCAGGTGTGGGGCTCAGCTAATTGCTGGTGATTAACACAGTGTTAAAAGGCACATCAGGAGCAGCTTTGTGCAAAATTCGCTGGAACGACGTGGGGAGCTGTGCTGCCGGAGCTACTATTCATCAAAGCATTGCAAAGTCACTGCAGGCCGTTGGCTCCTATACAAAATACTTTCTGAAGTACTTTTTTTCCTTCCTTTTTTTTTTTCCATCCCTTGACTTTTTTGGAGCACTTGCGAGGAAGGGTTGTTTCTGCTTTGTGTAACAGGGAATTAGAAGCTTTAGTGTGAGCGATGGATGTGGAATTGTAATCCTGGCGTCTGGCTTGTCGTGGAGCCAAGGAGCAAGATTTACAACACCTGAGGGTCTAAATGGTTGGCCTTTGAGATAACTGGGTGTGTGTGAGAGTGAATTTACAGCCTCAGGAAGCCCATAGATTTCGCGTCTGGACTCTAAACTCTGACCCGTATGACCTGCTATTCTGTAAGAAACATAGGTGAATCCCAGGCTCACACACAGTATTTCCACATGGAACAGTGGGGTGAAGCATGTATCATCCATAAGCGTGTTTGTATTCTGGCAGTATACCATCCAGTATCTGGTATGACCACCATTTGAGTTAGGCATTGTGTCACATTGCCTTCTTCCCCTTTTCAATGACCGTGCATATTTACTAGTGATGTGCAGTAGATTTGTTTTCTGATCCAAAACCAATTAAAATCATTCTGGTAATAACCATAGAGTGCTATTGTGCCAGAGTCCTGTATCCCCTTTTCAATTAGCCTTTTGTATGCATATAACACATTAATGATAGGGAAAACAAAAGCGTTATTAGAATGTGGTGCTATTTTTGTTCAGCATAATTAAACTGTGTAATTAATAATCCTGTTAATGCTAATGTTACTATCTATGGCTGAGGACATTTCTGTGATAATTCATTCATATTTTTGCATACTTTTTTTGTAAATTCTCCACATGTTTAGGGCCTTTGACTTTGGAGATATCCATTTATTACTTCCACTGCCTTTTACCCAATATTGTGAAGAGAGCTGTCTATCTCTCTCATAGGTGTTTCAGATCTCCCACGCTTATCATTGGTAGAAATCTGCCAATCCATTTTCTAAGTTTGATTTAAATTGTTTTCTCTGCTGTGTTTATGGCTTAAATATACAACTTGACAGAAAGGGAATATAATATTTGTAAGTATGTTTTAATATCATCACAATGATTTTTTAACGTAACATGAACAATCATAATCGAAAGCTATTAGTTTTCATTTCATGATTTCATTGAAAGATATTGCACAAAAAAGCAAGAAAATGCCCTGTTCAAAACCAATAACATCTATTTTGATGCTTACACCTGCATAAATCTAACATGTCTTACCTTTTTTTACCAGGGGACTGAGCAAGCAGCTTAGGGATTCAGAGGTTAAATCAGATTTATTTATTTGCATAGGCGCCATGGTCAGCGCTGAGCCACAGCGCCGCTGTGTCACTCGTCACAGCTTGTCACCGCGAAACGGCTGCTTTGTCCTGTGTCCACAGGCCGCAGGGAACTTGAGAAACGTCTCATTTCTCTCCGTCTCTACTAAATATATTCATTTCTACAAGACTTTGTTGCCATCATTTACACATATTCAAGTCTAACTTTCCAATGAAAGGTCACCAAACTAAATCAGTTGTGCCCAAATTCGCTAAAGGAATGCAATATTTACAATGGGGTATGAGGCGCAGGCATATAAAAAAATAAAAAAGGGAAGTACATTTATTCACTTGTTAATTATTATTATTAGTATTAGTATTATTGTTTTTTTGCATTTTGAAAATAAAGTCAAATTGCGGTCAATAATATGTCAGGTGTTCAGGATCAATCAACTTAATCAAATGCGTATTGTGTCTTTTAACACAATTATTCTCTGTGTTCCACATAGGTCTAACCATCAGTGCCCTTTACCTGTCCATTATAGATATTTCAATTTGCATGAATCAAAGTCTGGGTAATTTTACGAGATTATAATGATAATGATTTTTTTTCTTATTGAAGTTAATTCTAAAATACAATTCAAGTCAAGGTATTCTGTTTATGAGGCTGCCATATGCCCTGATGTTTGATTTTTCATTAAATCATGAAATCTTGAATCATGAAATACTATTTCATTTTTACCTAATATTTGATATATTGATTATTATTATTACTATTATCACTAGTAGTAGTAGTAATTTTTAAACTAATGATTTTATATACCAACAAAGTAATGCATGGCACTATTACCCTTTTATATTATAGCATTGTGATCTTGCATTTTATCATACAGGTATGTTAATACTTAATCAGATAATCCAAAAAAATGTTGTTGTTTTTTTTAAATTCATTTTCATTTTTGGATGCAGCAGCAACAATTGCAGGAATTTTACACATAAATACTTTTTTTTTTTTTTTAAATGTATACATACTAATTAATCATTAATCATTTTATGAAAAACATAATTTGCATAATAAAGAATGAAACAATGGACATAATGCAGATAATATTATAGATAGATAATAATATCATCAGTTTGGCCTAGAGCTGAGTGAGTACATTACAACTTACTCTTGATAAGGGCCATTATATTTGCTGAGAAAGTTAATACTCCTTGAAAATCTAATGTTAATTATGGGTTTGGGGTAATTGTGATTCCTGAAACAGTCAGACCCTCAGGTAACACCGGGGAAACAGATGTTGCTTGTAGGAACTTTTAATTCTGAAAAGCTAATAAGTCCAAATCAAGCCTGATATTCCTAAAATTAGTTTTTTTGTGGCTAAACCCTTGTGTAAGCAAGAAATAGATTGTGTGTCTGGGTATTTTGCCTCCAAGTATTTGCCTAAGGCAATTCATTGTGTGTATGTGGATTTTTTTTTTTTAAACCTTAGTCTCTAAGTAATTTCCCCTCATTAATGAAGTTACGTCTGCTGAAATATTGTTAGCACGAGGCCCGACCCCACTACATTATAATTGTTCCGGCATCTGTAATCTGTATCCAAAGGCAATGCCTCAGGTCATGTCATGACTCAAACAAAATATTATGATTAAATATCTCTTTAAACCCCCAAATTGCAATGATTTATTATAATGAATACTAACTGTCTATTATTCACATATCTCAAGAACTATTCATCCGATTGACTTCACACTTGCTGATTGTATTGCTGGGCACCCAAGAAGTTTCAGGATAGTATTTGGTGCAATTTCTCAAGTTAATGGTGCAACAAAAATCATCTTTTGGCCTCTAATTTTTTTTTTTCCACAACTCTCAGAAACGTAGCAGCATGGGTATTTTCCAATCTCTAGAAGCTCTTTTCAACTTTGCAACTCAACTTTTTGCATCTGCTTATCTAACCACCACCAATCATCCACCTCTGAATAAGGATTTTTTTCACCTCTGTCAGACGTGTCAGGAGCGTGATGAATTTTCTTGCTTCAATTGAACTTTATTATACAACCACACCATGCCATGTGACATATATTTAGATTGAAAAAAAACACAATATGTATTATCATGTTGACGATGACTGAATCCTCCACCTGTAGCATCAGAGCATTCCTCTGGTATGACCTGCTTTGCTGACTGAGGCATATAGAACAGGCTAAGAAATCATTCCAGTTCCTGCTTGACATATGTAAGCTCCATGTCAAGCCCAGAGAAAGATGGTCAGCTTGAAAGCTTCCTTAATCCTTCCCATGCATTCTTTCGAGCAACTCCCCCAAGCTTTTTTTTCTTTAACAGGATATGTTATCTAGCCAAGCAGTAACCCTACGAAATCACTGTATCATAATGGCATCTACACAGAGGACAGAATGTGAGGGGAATCACACAAAAAGGAGGATGCAACTGGAGAAAAAAAGACAATCAACAGAGTAGTTGGGTGGACCAGGGTTTTCCGAGGACAGATTTGGGTTGACTTGAAAGCCATTAGTATCAAATCATCACCCCATTCTCTAAATCTAGAGAGCACTGCAGGCTTTATTGAAAACATTAACTTCCCTTCCCTTCACGGAGCAATATCTAACATCTCCTGGAAAAGGTCAGCATTAAGGACATGGCTGCAGACTTTGCACTGTGATATCCACAGTAATTTACTTTCTACGGTTAATTACTGTGGATATTTTTTACTGTGCATTAATCGTAAAATAGTAATCAGCACGATACTGCAGAAAATCACTGTAATATTCATACAACTGCAAAAAAAGCATTGCATTAATTTTGAATTTCAAAATACTAATTTGCACAAACAGAAGAAGCACATTGATTCCAGACCACCTCTCCGTATAGAAACAGTGCTACAGAAAAATTAAATGGGTGAATATTTTAAGGGTAAGTACAAAACATGCCAATACATAGATAGAGAACTGAAAAAATAAGCAGATATTATTAAGAATAAAACAAACCAAATTAGAGAAAATAAATAAATAGTGAAACAGAACCAGACAGAAAATCCATGATCTTTCCCTAAACTTACCAGACCTTAACCACAATGTCAAACCATTAAAACACGATTGTAATATACATAAATAACAGTGATTTGTAACAGAATGCACTTAATAATAATGTGTATTCATATTAGACGGATAACAATTTAAAAAACAGTACCGATCTTAACTTTGTATCTACTGTTGTGTTCACAGGGCGTGCATGTATATTTTTTTAGGAATAACTAGAATAAGGAATAACTACTGTGTTGATTTGTATGAAACTTGGTGGTAGAGTGTAGGACTGGCCAAGGTTGAACCCATTCTATTATGGGGCAGATCTCACTCCACAATGACTCTTTTAGTGTTTTAGTGGCTATTAGTGTCTCCTCCTGGTCAATGGAATGTTAATAGTTGAAAGAGCAGTTGATAGACATTTGACCTGGTATTTGCTGAACCTGAAACTGTGATCCTGCTGTTGATGGAGACCTGACTTCATCACCATGGCTTGTCCAATGTCAGGAAGAAACTACAACATCACTGTAGTCTGTTTATAATGTATCGCTCATCAATATGCTCTATAGTTGTTCAGATTTCTATTGAGATGACCTAAAAATTCTTCAACCCTTCTATTCATACGGGTTGTGTTAGATAAAGTAGACTGTAACTACAAGTCTGACAAGTCTGCATGCAAAAACACAATTTTTGGATCTGTATGACTATGGTCACATGCCGAACTGTTGACTTGACATCTCTCACGGTTGAAAAGAAGGGAAAGTCCAGTGTCAATTATATTGTTAAGTTGTACAATTTAAAATGATCTGAAAGATTTAAAAGGGCAGAGAAGTGCACATGGTCAATTTCGAGTAACGGCTTAAGAGGAGCATGTGGAATACAACATGAACAGAATGTGTTCATGTTTCCAGATGATAAAAAGAAAAAAAAATGAAAATCTTCTTACTGGTCTAGTGAGTGATTTCAGATGTGTATGAGTTGTTAACAGCACCACCAAAACATTTTTCTGTTCCAATTTTTTTTACTGGGATTTAAGTACATTATAATCAAGCTACTTTATTTTACAGTTACAATATTGCTACTGTAAATCTAAAGACAGCACAACCTACGATTAAATACATTACAGTAAGTAACATCTTTTACTGCACAGATTCAGCAGTGCATTATTGAGATTATGGATGGGTGATGAAAGGCGTCCAACAGGCGGTGTCATGGCTGTAGTCATGTTTTGCTCCAATTACGCGGCGAGAAATGGGCGGCTGACTGGCGAAAGGTCCGAGGGGGTTTATGCTGCTTGGATGTCAACTCCAATTTGCACTAGAACTGAAAAAAGGCATATATTACAAATAACAATAAATGATAACACACAAACTTCATGTGAACTTTAAACACACACACACTGGCAATGTATCATGTACTCAATATATATAGATGTTTGAGCATGCTTGACGTGTCCTCTTGCCTAACAGTTAGCCTAGATCTTCTTCTAAGACCCTTCATTCTTTATCTGGTTTCTTCTCCATCCATCCATGTTGGACTTTTTTCTCCTTTCTTCCCTGCGCCTCGCTTCCTCTGTCTCCTTTTTTTGCCTTTTTGTCCAGTGAAGGGAAGCAGGTCTTGATTGACATATGCTGGCCTGTGAGCTGCAGCTGTGGTTGCCCTGTTTAAACTTTCAACCTGAGGCCTTGACGGTGGGGGGCATTGACAACCTCTACACCTTACCAGAGTAACCCGCTGACCTTACTCAAACAAGTGTCTGACGATGCACACACACACACACACAGGTCAAAGCTACGCCAACACAAACAGAGTCATGTGTGCTGCTCATCCAGGGTTCAAACACTTAAGGCATAGTCAACCAAGATTTTTTTGGTCTAGTGATGAAAAAGCTCATTCGTGTGCCTTGTCAAAACATAGTGTATGGCTGGAAGTGTAAAATGTGAGCATGCTTTTAATACGAAATGATGATTACAGGATTGGCAACATGACTGTTTAAACAGTAAGTGTTAAAAAATCCCTACAGACAACCTAGCTGACAGACTGACACTGATTTGATGACCTAGTATGTACAATAATGTTATTTAATTTTATATGGTATTATTTCATATCTTTGTTTTAATTATATTATAAGTATATTTGATATTTTTAGATACAGTCAATAAATAATGTGGACATGTATCATAATGTGAAAAATTAGGTGAACGTGTTGAGAATGAGAAAAATTAGGAACTTTCTTTCACAAATGTTTATTTGTAAAAATTAGTTGTTCCAAGGTTTTACATTTCAGTCTGTTCTCTTTTTTTCAAACCACTTCTCCAGCTTTGGATAAAACCTGCTCACATGGCACAGATGATGATGGAGTGCAGAGGAATTGTAGGACAAGCAGGAAGAGGTTTGGATAAAGTCTTTTGGTTGTCCCAGTGTTGCAAAGGATCCTGGGACCTGGTAACGTTGCCCTCTGCCAGGTATCACTGCACCTCCTGGATGCCATCAGCTGTGGCCCTTGTGGTCTGCCTGCCCACTTCCATGTCTAAATGTTGCCAAAGGTTATCTAAAAAACAACAAATTGGCATTTTAGAACATGATTTCTTAACAACATATAAGTAAAGCTGAATAACATGCCTGAAGTGGGTGCAGACTACTACAACTACTACTTTTGATAATTTTCACACAAACCTTTCTGGTCTGCAAAACATATGAGGATCACGGACCTGAATCAGGATCAAATTCAGCACAGAAACATGAAAAATAAAAATGAAGTAAAGAGTAAATATATAGGAGTTAATTATCAATAAAGCAACTGTGGGTAAGTTGTAGAATGGCTGTAGACCTGAGCTTCTCCTGGGTGTATCTGGGACTTCATTTTTTTTTTTTTTAATAAATAATAATTTAACTAAAATGGTGACATTTAGGGCGACACGGTGGAGCAGTGGGTAGCACTGTTGCCTCACAGCAAGAAGGTCGCAGGTTCAAGACCGCCTTGGGGCCTGGGTCTGGGACCTTTCTGTGTGGAGTTTGCATGTTCTCCCCGTGTCTGCGTGGGTTTTCACCGGGTACTCCGGCTTCCTCCCACAATACAAAACATGCTCAGGTTAATTGGCAAAATCTAAAATTGCCCATAGGTGTGAGTGTGTGTGTGAATGGTGTGTGAATGGTGTGTGTGCCCCACGATTGGCTGGCGACCATCTGGGGTGTATCCCCCTGCCTCTCGCCATAAATGCGCTGGGATAGGCTCCAGCAGACCCCTGCGACCCCGAAAGGGAATAAGCGGGATAGAAAATGGATGGATGGATGGATGGTGACATTTAACCTACAGAAAATAATATGGATATTGAACTAAGAGTCACCAATCAATCAATTTGAATTCAGATAGATCAGGTGGAAATTCTGAGAGGAACAGGACGATAAAACAAAGTGAATAAAGAAATACCTTATTTCCTGAAATCAGATCAAAATGGTCCTACACTGCGGAAACTTTTCTTTTGGCTTGAGGTTGCTTTATGTTTATTGAGGACGAACAGCAGAAGATCAGGGATTCTTTTTCCAGATGTATCCCGTTGCCAGATGTGCTTGTTTATAAACACAGTTTGGTGCGCCGTTGTCAGTTTGAAACACTTCCTGTATCGGTCACGTGACTTCTCGACGCGATACGCGCACAGATGTGGTGTTTCGCTCTATGAGCTCAACGCGTGTGTTTGACACATCAGTGTTGCAGGAACCATCACTACTGGTCCCTTTATTAGTTAGATATTTGTCAACTAGTTTGTATATTTATTAGATTATACATTACATACATTATAATTTACCCTAATGTTAGCCAGCATGACAGGTGATTTTCATTTTTCCTCTGCACTCTTAAAGACATCTAAGTAAAATATTAAAACAATGTTTGGAAAGGTTATCATTTATTTTCCTACTTGATTTTTATCTCCTTGATAGCCCTAAACTTTACACACTCCCACTGTACACGACCAGAGTACTTTCTACCAACCACCCCACTCATGGGCACAGAATCCTCAAATCTGTGTCCCCCTCCGCCCCCCTCCTCCCCCCGCGGCTGTTGCTGCTGCCGCTGTCACATTGCATTTCCCTCCGTGTCATTTTGGCCACAGCTCCGTATCCAGCAGGGACAAAATTAAGTCTCCTCGGAGAGAGAGTGCCCCGCGAGGTGCGAGTGCCAGCACCAGCGTCTTCCTTCTGCCAAAAGCCAGGAAGGGGGGAGACGGGGAAAAAAAAAATAACAACCCGCTGACTCTCCTCCATTTTACATTTCCTCTGTGCTCATTTTCTCAAGAGCTCCTCATCTATTTTGCCAGCCGAGCTCGTTCAGAGAGGCCGCCTTGTTAAATAAGGCATGAGTCATCTACTGCACTCAGCATTGAAATGATGCCGCCGATTCAGTACGACTGTTGGGAGCTGGAAGGCGGTTTTTGGCTGTGCAGGGCTGCACAAAGAGGGGGAAAAAAGGTAGTAGGAGAAATAGATTAAATGAAATAAAAATGTATTTAAGAAATGCATCCAGCTTGAAGATTGAGTCTGAATTGGCTCTGTCTGTCTGTTTTTTTTTTTCTTTTTTCTTTTAAATCAAAATCAATCTATAGTAAAGCTCTTTTGTGTGTTACCAGAACATATTGAGGCCACGAGCATGTTTGAAATACAGTCTCTTGATATGGTTGATTTGGTACATCAAAATTATTACATCTGAACACAAAGCAAAACAATAAAGTGAATTATTGTTTTTTAAATGTTATCAGCACATTAAATGGTGATCATAAGTGGTCATTAGACCTATAGAGGCTGTATGGGCACTGCTGTAATTATTCATATCTTTTACTGAAGTAAAAATACCAATACACCAAGATAAAAATACTACATTATAAATAACGGTCTTGCAAGTCCTGTAAGTATTAGCAAAAAAAATACTCATGCTTGCTTACACACTTATGGTAATAACCAATCTTACATATATCATTAGATTATATATATATATATATATATATATATATATATATATATATATATATATATATATATATATATATATAATTTTATATATAGATATAATTTTATATATAGATATTTCTTTTCTATTACAGCTTCAACTCTTCTGGGAAGGCTGTCCACAAGGTTGCAGAATGTGTTTAAACTTTCAACCATTCTTCGACAAGCACATTGGTACATTGGTGAGGTCACACACTGATGTTGGAGGAGAAGGTCAGGCTCTCAGTCTCCACTCTGATTCATCCCTATCGGGTTCAGATCAGGACTCTGTGCAGGCCAGTCAAGTTCATCCACACCACACTCTGTCATTCATGTCTTTATAGACCTTGTTTTATGAGCTGGTGCACAGCCATGTTGGAGGAGCAAGGGGTTGGGGGCATTGAACTGTCCTGGACCATTCAATGTTCTTTCACTGGAACTAAGGGGCCAAGCCCGAATTCTGAAAGAACAGCATGACTACAAACTGACAAATCACTGGTTTAATTGTAATCAATGTTTTGTATTTTTTAAAAACTTTTTATATTGCCCCTTGGCCTCTGGAAAATCATCTAAGTTGTAAAAAATGTAGAGGATTTGAAGCATATATATATATATATATATATATAGCATTTGATACATTGCAAAACTGTGTTGATATTGTCTCGCTGAAAAGTGACACTGCTGGATGTGAAAAAATCCCTACAAGACCTAGCTGACAGACTCAACTGACACTGATTTGATGACCTAGTATGTACAAGTCATTTTATATGATATTATTTCAGACCTTTATTTCAATTATATTTTAAGTATATTTGATATTTTTAGATACGGTCAATAAATAATGTGAACATGTATCAGAACGTGAAAAATTAAGTGAACGTGTTGAGAATGAGGATGCTTATGGACTGGGATTTTCTTTCACAAATCTATAGTTGTAAAAAATATTTCTTCCAAGGTTTTGAATTTCTTTAAACCACTTCTCCAGCTTTGGAAAAATCTTCTCGAAGCGACACGCGCACAGACTCAGCGTTTCGCTCTAAGCACTTAACGTGTGTGTCGAGGCATCGGTGTTGCAGGACCCATCACTAAATGCTAGCAGGTGATGTCCAACCCATTGTAATATGCCTCTACATTCCAAAAGCATTGCCTGCTGATAGGATGAAGGCATTATGAAATGTTGTGCACAACCATCCCAGTGAATAAGAGCCAGATTCCGCCTCTGAGATGTGACGTGCCATTGATAACACTGCCGTGGAACTTCAAATCTTTCTCTTTCACTTACTTGCTGACACAGAAGAGACAGAAAGACACACGACACCATTACCCATGTAGTTTTGCTTACGTACTAGTAGACAATTTTAATTTTACAGTGAAAATTGACCCAAAGCCTCCAATCCTTCTGCAACGTGTCCTTACTGTTTTTACGGTTTAAAGAAAAAGTTAGTTTGTATTATTTGCAGTTTAATATTTTAATGAGACTGGTTGAGAACAGTTACTACAGAAATACCCTCATTTTTTACCTTAGAAATATTAATACTTACCAATTATTGACATTTATAAGAAACAACAACATGTATAAGTCTATCTATGCTGTTTGGTTATTGATCCCTAATACCCAGGTGGTGTAACATTTCTGATTAATCTATATAATTATTTTATTATTTCATTGTTGTCATTGATTAATATGAATTATTTATTAACACATATATCCCAACAATGTGTACATCTCTACTCCAATGATGATTCACATGCACATTACAATTTGAGACAGGATAAAGGCCATGCAATATTAGCCATTCATGGAAAAAAACGCCTGACAGAAAGCGAGCCAACATTTCAAAAGCAAAGACTTCACCTGCAGTGACTGTGGAGTTGTTGATACTGCCAGCGAGACAAAAATAATGTTTCAGATAAACCCAATCGTTTCTGATATATAGTCGTCCACAAACAGCAGCAGGTTGTTTGTCTCCTCCAATGTTGCGTTGATATTAAATGGGTAGAAAAGCAGTGCACTAGCTCATTCCTGTCTCAAAGCCGTGAAGCAGGAACTCAATAAGTTGAAGCTGAATTTGATGAATTAGTCTATTTTATTCATTACTCATTTGCCTAACCAGGCACTGAGCACTGCCACGGACAGCTCTCAGCATACGCAACTCCGCTCTGAATGAGGGAGTCGGGGAAAGGGGGAGGCAACACAACGTATTAAAGGGCCTTGCGGTTTTATTCCACTTTTAGCTGCACTTTTCTTTTTTTTGGTTTACAATAACAATTGATTTTGTGGGTATTTATACCCCTATTATATCCAATCTACCCTGCCTGAAGCTTATATTTAAATTTCCATAGAGTATTAAAATGACTGTCAGTGTGGCTGGTGACTCAAAAATTATGGAGGACAAGAGGAAACCTATTACTACTATTTCACACTAGTTTACTTGTCTCTGCTTTTTAATGTTCAACTAAAAGTTACGCTTGAAAACAATGAATTACACCGTGCTTCCTGTTGCAGCTGCACCCCCAGTAGAGATCTTTTGTCCAGTAGCCTAAAGTGAATTGTTGTGTCAGTTAACTGTAGACAAAATAATATTAAAGAAAAAAAAATCTGTGAATGTACACCTCTCTAACAAAAATATTGGAATTATATAATATGGATGTGCATATATAATGAAAATAGCATGACAAATTTGCATGTCAGATTTCACTTCACCATTTTAAATGTAGTGGCTCGTTGCCATTATGAATCTGATTACCAGTTTTACAACAGCATTTAATGTTTTTTAAAAGGTAAATCAAAGATTTTATTGGCAATCTTATTACATTAAAGGGGTAGTAAATATTTGGGTGGGGGGAGGTGGGTGTCGATGTGACCGATGGTCATATTTTATTGATATAAGCATAATGCATCATTATAAAGGTGTGTTATATCAAACATGAGGGGCTTAAAGTGAATGGGAGGGTGGCGGTTGATTAATGCCTTGTGAATACTCCATTACCTATGTTTAGGTCTTAATGTTCACAGTGACTTAATGATGATGGATAATAGAGCACCATGACTCCGTTGTGTTGCTGCAATGAATGACTGGCCTGCACCTCAACGTGTACCAGAGACAATTTTGATGTTGAAACACTGACTTTAGACTTGGTTGGGGAACAAAAAAAATACTGATAATAAAGTTTGCCGTCAAGCAGGACTTTAGGAATATGTCTACAGATGTCAGCGATAAGAGTGTGGGGTGGTTGTTTTTAGCTTTGCAATCATATGTGCTGAGATTGGTTCATGGGACTCAATAGTTATTTGTGTGGGAGAAGTTACTGGTAGAGTAGAAAGCTCACTCTTACATTTTCTTTCATAATAAGAGAATATGCTATAAATGCATTGGGGTAATGTTGTAAAGGCAAAAAAAAGTTGGATTCTCTGCCATTTCCACTCTACAAAAGTATTGGCATTCACATCAGTCTCATTTGTTCTTTGTGTTTTCATCAAACGTCTGCGTGCCAGTAGGCTTAGCTAAGATGAACTACAAGGAGGCCAGTGGCCAGTCTTCTATCTGACATGCAAGTGTGCAAGCACAACCGGAATATGCGACTATATTTCCAATACTATCAGGATTGTCCTTAGCTCAATAAGTGGAGCAGAGTTCTGTCAGCTGCCCATTCAACTATTAACATCTCATTGACCAGCAGGAGCCACTAACAGCCACTAAAACTAATAGTAAATTTTGTGAGGATCTGGGATTAAGTGGAGTTCTGCCCTAAACGGCACCTCCTAGGTGCAATAATGTCAGGATTTATGGGCTAATGTGGAAATATACTGATGTGCGATAATAGGAACAGTGTGCAATTCTATTAACTTTTTTTATCATTATGAAAATCGGCCCAGTAGGTTCTCTATAATCTTGTTCATGCTAAAACAAATGAGACCAATAACAAATTCTCCCCACAAAGGTGAATAAGCTCAACAAGTGACCAGTCTATGACTGTATATGAAACTGGACAACATGACAGCTACACAAAATACATCACTGCTCTGGTGCCTAGCTGTTACATAGGTCATAAATAAAATAAAAATAAACATCATCATTCTTTCCATTAACATTCAGGACATTCTCTGTTAAAGACCTTTTCATTTCATTCTCAGGTCTGTTTGAGCATGAGCGCTGTAAATGAATCATTGATTGTCTTACTCACATTAAGTAAAGATGATTGAAATATCCCTGCTGTTGATGGTTTATAGATAGGTGCGATGAATTAACGGCATGGGCAGCAGTCGCATGTGATGGCAGCTATGCTGGAGCACTGGAGAATCTTACAGATATGACACAATTGGTCAAATTTCTCTCCTTTTTCTTTATTTTTTTGTCATAGCAGGCAGTATTGGTATGCAAGCAGGTGGTTGCAGGTGTTTGTACATCCGTCTCTCTGTGATAGTGGAAATCAGACACTTACGTGTGTGATTTGAGGAACATCATGAACCTGTCAAATTGAGTGAGAAAGCTCATCTCATGGTATTGGGCATACACATAGATCTAGTGGTGAATCTCTGAGATTTACACAACTAGAACACGTGTTATGTATTCTAGCAGCTCATTATATGGAGATTATGAGTGGCTATCAGCCTCATATATTAGTTAGAAGGGGTGTGCTACACCTGCTAGAGGGTGCATTTTACCCACTGGAAAAAACAAACAAACATAGTATGCCACTATATTAAAAAGAAAAAAAAATACTTCTAATAAGGTTGAACATATAAAAATCTTCCGTTAAAATGTCAAGTTGAAAGACAGGAAAATGCAGTTAATGTCACAACAGTAAAAAAAAGAAAATACCCTGACAATCATTAGATAGTAAAAAAAAAGTCATGATAATATTTTTTTAATTATTGCAATGTTACAGTGAAAAATGAGCTGACATTACTGCAAAAGTATTCTATCCTTACAGTAAAAAACATTCTGACATTATGGTAAAAAATGACAACATTACAGTAAAAAAAATGTAACATTATTGTGGAAAAAATAAAAAAAATTTAACCTTGAACAGTAAGTAGAAACAGTGCAATTATTTTACATGATCAATCAGTTAAATTTTAAAGGGCTGTCGCGTAGTTTGTGTATTTGCCCACATTTGTAATAAGTGGCCACAAAATGAGCTCTTTAATTACAAGCTTCTGTATATGAGCACCAGGCAGCTGCTTTTACTTCAACCTAATGGACTCAGCTCTACCGTCTCTCCATATTTCAGCAATAAAGTCATTAGTTTGTTAAAATTGATAGAAGGGATGGACAAAACTACCCCCAAAAAAAATAAAACAAATAAATATAACCCACATTGTAAAATGTGGCACATTTTCATTAAGTGGCAAAATGGATTGGAAGTACCCTCACATTAGCCTGATAATCAGAGTGACCTGCTCTCTCTTTCACTTCAAAATTCAGTCTGACACTGTTCATGTTATTAAGAATGGGGTATAGCAACTAGAACAAGTGGTTTCCAATCTTTTGTCCTGTGACCCCTTAAAATAAAGTGAAGTCAATCTGAAACCCTTTGTCACACTTGTTGTCCACCAGTTAAGTAACCGATTTTAAATATATATATATATATATATATATATATATATATATATATATATATATATATATATATATATATATATATATATATATATATATATATATATATATATATATATATATATATCAGTAAACAAATATTGTGTGGTTGTGTTAGCATCAATTGATGTGTTTTACACATTAATCACATATAATGTAATCACGTCAAGGGGTCTTGGGCAATTTATCCATTTTGCATATTTGCAAATGAGGTTGTTTTTTTCAATTTGACATATTCTGTCAACTTACTGAACCCAAAATCAAAGTGTTAAGAGCTGTTTCTGTAATATCATGTGTGATGGCTCAGTTAATTCTCAGAGAGCCACTTTACATTTTGGAAACGTGGGTGGTAATTAATAATAATAAAAAAAATAATTAAAAAAAATAAAATTGATTAAATTATTACAATTTATAATATGCAATTATTCTTGCATATTGATTTTTTTACCACATTTTTAGTATATTATTATATCTATGTTGACATACTATGTCATCATTATCGACCTCAAAACAACGGAGGAGTTGTTTCTGTCATATCATCCCTGATGCTGATGACTCACTTATTTCTCACCGCTGTCCATCAGCACCACAGCAGGCAGATTTGGATCTCTGTAAGGACTGGATGTGTGTTCGTGGGATTCCTAGGTCAGAAAGCTGAAGGCTACTGAGGGTTGTATCATAAAGTGAACCCTTTTTAAGCATAAATATGTGAGGTGAAGGCGCCTATAGCTTTATGCTATAGCCAACATTCTTTTATAATAATAAAAAAAAAAAAAACACAGTAGTGATGAGGTTGTCTTAGAGTATCCTCTTATGATATATGCGATGTACAATACCCACAAGCAGAACACAGTGTTTCTGTATCCATCACTCATTAGCATTCTCAGTACCTCTCCACCCTGATATTGATTTGACTCCACAAATTAGCGCCTTTTTTTCTCTTTTCTTTTTTCTCCTACCCACTCACGTTCACCTTTCCCGCCTTCCACTAACACAACTCTGACTCCATGCCTCTTTGCGTGCGCGCGTGTGTTTTTCTTCTCTGCTCGCCGCTGTCTCTCTGGGTTAATGTGGGAACATTGGTATTCTTGTGCCGAACACAGGACAGAAGATGGGATGTGTAGCAGGTCAAGTCTGCCTCGCTTTCATCCTGGTTGCCTTTGAACAGATAAAGAGGCTCTAATTGCATTTGCATAATCACGCTAAGACAAAGTTACACACACACACACACACTGGAGCAGTGGGAACGCACACTCGAGATGAAGATTCAAGTTACTCTTCACACAGAAACATTTGACTACACACAGTTCACAGCTGGAGTGGAGTCACATTTACACCAAGTTGGCAGCACTTATAATCTCTTTTAATTGGTTCACTTTGCACAGTATGCACTCAAAATGTGGTCATTTACAGGATACAATATAGGAAGAATAAATGTGAGGTCTATGGTACTGTAATATATTAAGTCCTCCATTTGAAATGGCTAGTTGTGGGTTGACCATGTGACTCCTTGTAGATATTAATACTTCCTTAAGGTTAGGCCACCTTCTTGACATTAGTAACCACAGGGCTAAGGTCTTGACCTTTTGTAGCGATTTCTCTCTCAGGCAGATTTTCAATACACTAGAAGGGCACAGGGCAGATTTTCACTAGCTCTTTCCTAAATGGTAAAAAACAACAGGTACTGTATCTCATGGTTCAATCTCAGTTGCTGTCAATATGGTCTTCTGCAATTTAAAGATGATTTCCAAAACGAATATTGAAACAAGACCTAGGTTTGTTCCCGAACATTTTGGAAGAGTAGTGCATGCTCTAGTGAAACTCTGCTCCTCTGCTGCAAATGCATTGTTCTCTATGTTTCATCCATCCATCCATCCATTGTCTATCCCGCTTATTCCCTTTCGGGGTCGCAGGGGTCTGCTGGAGCCTATCCCAGCGCACTTTATGGGCGAGAGGCAGGGGGATACACCCCAGATGGTCGCCAGCCAATCGTGGGGCACACACACCATTCACACACCATTCACTCTCACACTCACACCTATGGGCAATTTAGAGTTTACCAATTAACCTGAGCATGTTTTTTGTATTGTGGGAGGAAACCGGAGTACCCGGTGAAAACCCACGCAGACACGGGGAGAACATGCAAACTCCACACAGAAAGGCCCCAGACCCAGGCCCAAGGCGGGTCTTGAACCTGCGACCTTCTTGCTGTGAGGCAACAGTGCTACCCACCGCACCACCGTGTCGCCCCTCTATGTTTCAGAGAAAGTGTAAATGAATGAATTGGGAAACATTACACAGTACAACATACAGAGACAGGTAATACACACCAAGCTTCCTACCAGTGTTTATTCATTTTTTTCACAAAGTAAAACAGGTTTTTACTTCTTTAAATCTGCCCTATGCATTTGCATGATATTGAAAACCCAGCTAGAGAAATAATACAAAACTCAATAATGGAGGGATCTGTGACATTATGGGTTTTTAGGCTTTACACATACCAGTAATGTTGGCTAGATGGCCAAAGTGTCTAAGTATTCCTTTAAGTGTTAGTGGATATTCCTTTTATGTAGGTTTTATAGTTATATTAATATGATCAGAAACTAAATGGAAACACATTACTAAAGCAAACCTATACTTTTACTTTTATACCTTTCACACACAGCTCTATACAGCTATGTGCTTAATGGACAGATAGATGCTAGATTCCAAAACTATTTATGAAAAGAAGTGTTATATATATTTGTGTAGTTTTTTTTTGCAGTCCATCTGTGTGACTGATGTGATCTTGCAGACTCCTATTTTAGGATTCCCCACTGGTTTCCATTCTTTGCGGCCTGTCCTTGGACTCATTTTCGAGATGTGCAGCGGGAATGTTAAACAAAAACAAATCTTTTAATTATACAGTCATTCTTCAGGAAAGGTCAGAGGAAATTAATTGGGGAGCAGAGTGTGTCAGATTCATTTACTTATTTGTGTATGCATAACATCTTCGTCCAGTGACCAGTCAAGGTTTTTTTTTTTTTTTTGCCTACGATCTTTTGAAAGCTGCATTTGATGAGTGGAACACACAGACAAGACAAAAAGCTCTGCTGCCACATCATTAACGTTAGCTGAGTGACATTTTGTTTTTCCTTCCTCAGAAATGAATGCAGCGCTCCTGATTAACTCTTTACCGACTTGGAGCCATTTAGAAAAGTTCTCAGCAACTCTTTCAACACCCATGAAATATTCAGTTTACTCAATATGTGAACCAGGAATAAATTGTTAAGCTTTACATTCCGTCATTCCTTGTTGTAGATATTTGAAATTACATGTTAGAATATATATATTCACTGGGCAATAAAACAACAACAAGAAAACAATGTCAATGATATTATAAATTAGTGAAGCACCAGATAATTAAAAGATACTTAAAGATACTTAAAAAAGATTAAAGATAAAAAAATAAAAAAATAAATAAATTGAAAAAAATGACATTAAATGCCTCAAAAAAACATAACCTAGGTTTATTCAGTTTCAATCTGGCATAGTGGCCCTTTAACAGGCTTGGATAACGCCTTTTAGAGACAGGGCAGGAGAAGAGGCTGCTGACAAATTCCTCGTAAAGGATCCGTTGTCGGCTTTCAAGACGTGCAATTAAATCCGTAACGTTGAAGAAATGTGATTTGATGTGGCTCCTCCTCGCATGAGCGATGCCGAACAATCTTTGCAAACAGCAACTGTTCTCTCAGTTGCAGACATTTAAAAAAAAAAAGTGCACACACTGCTGATTTACTTTTCATCCACATTTTCAAGCTCAGGTCATTGTTGAAAACTTAGTGAACAGTTGGCGCCACATGCACATATTTAACAACTTAAAGCCTTTAACCTCTGATATCGATGATGTGTCGATAATGCTGTGCATCCTTTAGAATGAACGATAACATATGAGATATTCAGTGAGCTTCAGAGGTGTTGCAGGTTTATTTTTGATAGAACCATTCTGCCCCCATGTCTCCAGGGTGTTTTGACAAACATGTCAAAGTAATTCTTTGACAGGAAAAAAAGCTGAATAAATGAAAGGTAGAAACATAACTAATGCAATTGCTTCCATTCGGGGCTCAGTGAATAGTTTGATGAACGCCTCGAGGGAGCTTCATTTTTTTTGTAGACCTACCATGTAAAGAAGGAAAACAAAATCAAAAATACAGGAAAATGTCAATAAAAATACTATGAATGTACACATCTAATGTAAAATAATGTAACCATTTCATATCAGTGGCATATCATTTTAATACATTAAATACCTATAGAAGATTCTGTTTTGAAAGAAAATGTGAATGCACTCAATATATCATAAACAATGCATTTTTATAGTAACATTGTATTGGTGATGATATACATTTATAAGCCAACACATTGGAATTGTAAAATTAAAGCTAGAATAAATTCACTATTTTTTTTTTTTATTCATTTTTCTTTTGCTTCCTTTTCTTTTGACTGGGACATACCTTACAGTAATGTCTTTATGTTGACGAAGAAAACAGCTTCAAAAGAGCAATGTGATGTGTCCTCACAATAAGAATGCATTGCATTTTCTACATATATGCATACTGTGGGTATAAAAAGAGAAAAAAAGGAGTGTGATATGTTGAAATTGAGTCTAATATGCAGCATTGTTCTTTATTCATTTTCTTTGGTTCACATGTTCACTGAGGCAGTGTAAAGATTACAGTCAATACATTTCATAATTAGTATTTACTTAAAGTCCTTCCATTGCTTTTGCCTGTTCTATTGTAAATGATGTTGTATGAGTGTTCCTCTGATGTTTCCGCTATGTTTATAACACGTTTTTATTATCCTTTGCTTCATAATAATTCATTTGTTTCTTTTTAACTATGAAGTTCATTGTAAGGCCTTAATATACTCTTTCATATGTGTGCCATAAACTTAATCAGTGTTTCTCCCACTGCGCTGCTGATTGAAACATCACTACAGACAATGCTTTACACGTGCATGCAAAGTGGCTTAATGACACTGTTTAGCTATAAATAGTCGATGTGTGATAGTCATGTAAAAACTACGGCTGCTCTGTTGTTGTCAGATGAGCTTCCCAATGACAGAAAACAGATAAAACAGCCTTGTGTGTCAGTACAGTGTCTTTAGCACCTTTAGTAGATGCACCAGGCCTTTCCAACTACTCAACTCGTTGTCAGTTGTGTTAGGTTAACCTATGGGTTAAGATGATCAGTAAAATGTGTAAAAATGCCTGGTCCTGCTCTCCCACTGCTTTTTTGCATCCATCTATTTATCAACTCAGCACCCATCCTCCCACCTCTGAATAAAGACATTTGTCACCTTTTACATCTTTGTCAGACATTGTGGGGTTTTATAGAAGTGTACTGGATCACCCTGCACCCTGTCATTCTGTATCCTATCCTTTTTTTATATACCAAGCATATATGGTATAAAATATGTTACAAATGCTACTAAACTATTAAAACTACCTATGTATGAATTAACAATAACCACATTCTAGCCAGTTTAAATCTTGATCTATGATCTAGATCTATGAATGACTGTGATTGATTCTGGCAATATCTGTCGTCCACAGCTGCTTCGTACTGTGTGATGAGTCGTTCCTTCAGTTCATTAAATCCCAGCAGCAACTGAAGCCAGAAGCACTGATACAATGACGCATCCACAGCCTCCGATGCGAGAGGTGTCATGTCACGACACGGCGCTATTACACACCCAACTGTTTTTACCTTCATCAACACCAGACTGGTCAGCCTGCCTACGAATGGCAGATGTCAGATTGTCGTCAAGTCCGTATATCATAGCCGCCTCCCCAACTTTCTGTTTTCTAAGCAAACCAGTTTTACTTTATTATAGTGCAATAGTGAAAAGTGCATGTTCACATCAATAAATGTACACTGCAAAAAAAAAAAAAAAAACCTTATCACAGGGGGGAATATTATATATATATATATATATATATATATATATATATATATATATATATATATATATATATATATATATATATATACATACATAATTTACTACAATTTGTAGAATATGAAATATCATATTCCACTGGCATATCATTTCACTAATGTCAGTAATGTTTTTTTTTTAATTTCAAAGCGAACAAAAAAAACATATGACAAAATTCCAACAAGTCTATTATTAAAAAAAAGACTGAATTGAAAAAAAAGAAAAACATAATAAAGATATATATAAAAAAACTCAAAAAAAGCACACACTAATACACATGCATGTCCCATCACAAAGTGTTTCACACAAACGCACACATGCACAGCACATGAAATCAAATATGAAAAGAATAAAAGATTTGCAATTAATGCTGACAGCGAAACCATTTCCTTCACTCTGTGAAAGAAAATGTAATAGTTTGTAATACTTTTTCATGTTGTCAGCGAGCCTATTCCAATCATTAATGTTTTTGTAAGAGAAGGCAGATTGGGTAGCGCTTTGATTCAGGACATTACAGTCACCTTTAGATGCAGACCTTGAGGCTGATTGTCAGCTCAGCTCGCTGCACAAAGTTTTAGAAGGGGGGGTGTCAACTTGTGCCGTTTAGTTGCCAAGTACTATTTTGTTGAGCACACAAGCATTTGGTGTTAAAGGCGTGGCCCAGGGTGAATGTACAAACCTAGCATATACACTGCTCAAAGAAATTAAGGGAACTCTTAAGTCATTAGTTATCATAGCATATTTACCTGATTTGATTAGCTTTTTTCTATATTCTGAGTCTTCAGTGGCTAATACCATCAGCTGTGTTTCCTTCACATCACATAAACATCTGATCCCAAGTTAATTTTGCAATGTCCTAATAACATTCATGCTAGATTATGTGCACAACTAAAAACAACCATAGGGTCTCATCTTTTTTTTTGGGATTTGCTGGGAATAATTGCATGAATGACAGCAGTTGCAAATGTGGCAGAGTGAGCAGTATTTAAATGAGAACTTTGTGTTTAAATGGTTTCTACAGAGATTTTTTGGACGGGTTACAGTTGGATCACCCCATCGCCACAGAGAAGGCTCAAGGAGCTGTTCTCATCAGTTAGTTACTATAGATAGAGATTAAAAGAAAAGGTTATCTGTTTATATCAGACCATGGCGATTCCAGGAATAATTATAATGTATCTCACCTTGTACGTGGTCACAAAGTTTGGTTATTAATGTAACACAACAGTGTTTCTACTGCAGGTGAGTTTCAAGGATAAAATATGAGATGCTACTTCTATTAAAAACGAAGTTGTAAAAGCAGCTGATGAGTGAAGGTGAGTCTATTTCATTAAAAAAAAAATCTGAATGCAGTATGGAGCTATATCCTGTGTGATGTGTGTAAATGTATGTGTGTGGTGGCACTGTAGCAGCCTGAAGGTGATTAATGAAGTTAACATAGTGAAACATTAAACATCATGGATAGTGGAATAGGACTATGTGAGTAGATACAGTGATATCATAAATACAAATAAATAAATTAATGTCTTGTTGCATTGTGCCTGAATGTCTCTGAGACAGTTTGCACCTCATTTTTTTGAAACATTAAATTGTGAGGTAGATTTAGTTAGCTTTGGTCTATTGTTTAGTAGATCACAGTGTGCAAGCAAGATATCATAATGTCTCTGAAATAGCACACAGGTGGGCTCAATATTTATTAACATGAAAGACAAATTTAGCCATGTGGGATTTTCATCTTGTGGTTATAGATTGGGTTTGAGTCTCAGTTCTTTGACCCGTGAAAAACACCAGTCTCCTAATTGAGTTTGTTTTTCTCACTGCTCGCTTCAAAACTATCATTTAAGCCTATAAATCACCCTCGAACAGTGGAAATCTGCAAGCATCCATCTGTAGCACTCAGCGCAGATGGTAAAGGCATTCTGAATCATGCAAAATCATATTCATCTACCCATCCGAACTGAAAGAAGGGATATTTTTTGCCCGAGTCATAGCAGGAAAGAAAGGAAGTTTGGAGTGACAGCAATGGGAGGGCATTCTTAAAGCACACTTAACCTCTGTGCAAATCCAGAGCACAGCTCCGTCTCGATATGAAGCATTCATGCACACATTCAATGAACGCTCCCTACTGAGCGTGCTATAGCTTGAAAGCCTTCAGTTCCATGTAGCTGCATGGTAATTGCTCTAGTTATGCACATTTATTTCAATGTATCCTGCATCTCACTCCTATACCTAGTCATTATCACCTTTCAGCAGAACAGCCAGTTCAGGTAGCCCGTACAAGATAAACAGCATGTTATTCAAACACTCTGACACCCCAGTGAATATGTAACCATGTGAGACCGCTTTAAAACAATATTACATTTTATTTATTACATTATTCTCCCCCTCCTCCTCTCCACCTCTATTTTCTCCCACTGAGCTCACGTTGAGAGCGAGCTCTGATATTTTAAGCCTGTTAACCTATTAAATGATTGATTACTGCATTTAAGTCTGTTTCATTTTTAATCACCGCTCCAATGATGTATTTAATGGGCCCGGACCTTGATGAAGATGCCTGTTAAATAAGGTGGGTGTTGGGAGGGAGGAGTTTGGGGGGGGGAGACATTCATAATGTCTCAGATATATGAGTTCAGTAAGAAGAAAAAAAAAAGATTTTTCAAAGCCATAATAAGGAATATTTTTTTTATATTACCAATGGATCAAAGTACTGTGTGTAATGTAAAATGAGTCACTCAGATTGATGAATAGGGACGGCTTCCAATCGCCAACTCCATGTTGGGTCTGGTTCCAACTCTGCAAAGTAGCTGGATTTATTAAGAGGAGAGTTTTCTTGTGCAAAAACAAAATGTAACACTTCATCATAGCCCTTACCTATAAAAAGTTGATAGATTGTTTAATAAAATTGAGTTAATAGTCATGTGAGTTTTTGGCTAATAATAAGTTTGTAAACCATCTATAATCATGATGTGGATATCTATTATAAAGTTGCAAATGATTTTTATGATAATTTAATAACAATTTATATGTATACACTTTGTATGTGTTTTGGAAAAGATGACTAAGCAATTCTATTTTTTCATACGGAGAGTTGCTCACAGGACTGTTGTTTAACACCAAGCAACTTAGTTTGCTTGGTCTTTGTCATTTATCTGTGCTAATGTCAGATGTCAACTGGAGCATTCAGATTACATTAATCAGTTAATTATGAGTTTACATTACAAGCTTACTTCGTGTTAAACTTCTGAGTGCTTAACTGTGGTTAAATATTCCGCAGTGGACCTACTGTCTACAACCATAGACCAGCTACAACTCAAAGTAGCACACAACTTCACAGTCATCATTTTGAGACATGCTCTCTGTCCACTGAGGGACAGGACAGGTAAATATTTGTCCAGAGAAAACGCACAAATGTACTGAAAACAAAGAGCAGTGGTATGTATGTCACTATTGAGAAATAGTAAAATAACTAGTTACTATTTATCTATTAACCAATACATAGATAATAATTATTCTAAAGTGTTACCTAAGCAAAAACATCCCCATTCAGTGTCACTAAGCACCTTAAAGAAAAGAAATTCAACTAACTTAAAATAAGCCCAATGAAACCTTGGCTTTTGCATGGTTGATATAATATTTGCAAACCAGCATGCTTCATCAGCAAAAAAAAAACATTACTGATTTAGGATGTTGTCCTTCCATTGAGTGGGCAATATCAGTAGTATAGCTTAGAAGGGGTGCTATAAGGTCTTAGGGCACGACCTCCTCTATCTTCTGAGTCACAGCTGCACCATAGAATATAATATATCTTATATCTTATATATATCTTATAATATAATATAATATAATATATAATAATACACACACACACACACACACACACACACACACACATATATATATATATATATATATATATATATATATATATATATATATAGCGAAAGTCTTCATTTAGCAATGAATGCATTCACCATTAGATTCATTTAAACAATTTGTTCACATTGCTGTCTGTACTGTCTGAAGGTAGATGGATCCACTGCGGAGCCTTTTTAGGGATGGAACTTGAAGAATGAATAGAGTATGAGGTTGACATTAAGGAACTCTTCCTGACTTGCATTAAAACACATGGGCAAACACACACCCACACGCGCACACACACACTCATGGACACACATAGAGTTCTTGGTGAAAGAAGGGAGAGGAGAGCCTAATGGTGCATTGCAGGTGTGGTTTCAACAATCCATTTGTCAGGACAGGCATTCAATTAGTGCAAGGAGCCACCAGGCCAACATGACCGTCTGTGTGTGCAGGAGTGTCCGTCTGTGTATTCTCTTTGGCATTTGGAGAACACAATATGTGCACATATGCTTAATTTTTATAGTTGCACGTGAAGTGTATTTCTGCAGAATTTTGAACTCATCACAATTTATAGTGCATTGTGGTGAGAACAATAATGAATTTATAGATACGGGTTAGAAAGGGCAATTTAATGTAAATACAAATCAAAACAGACATAGGCTATCCCAGGCACCAAGGCATCATGTTATTGTGCAGATGAGGTTTCTCCATGCCATCCTGTCAGTTGCCATGTCTTCCCAAAACTAATGGCCTTGCCTTATTTTTTGGCTGCCTGGCCCTGGTTTCCTTTAAGAAACATTGCAATATGAGATTTGTTTTGGGAGGCAAGAGTCAGCTTTTGGTGGTACTCAAAATCTAAGTTTGTGTCATTCATATGTTGATGGTTGGACCAAGCCTTTTGTATGCCTTTGCAAAGGCAGAAAGAATGCACTATATGTCCTCTTTCGAGAGGGCTACAAGGGCATTGTCATCCACATACTGCAGCATGATGGATGTAGTAGCTGTGGATGGTGTTAGTTTGACCTTTGGTTTGAAATTGGTTGATGTTGAGAAGTTGACCGTTGGTTCTGTAAGTGATTTTGACTCCCTGGGGATGATGTTTGCTTGTGAGATGGGGGATGGCAGTGATGAAGATAGAAAATAGTGTTGGGATGATGACATATCCTTGTTTGACCCCCATGTCCACCCTAAAGGGTTTTGTTTCCTCTCCACTGCCCCCGAGTCCTGCAGCTGACATGCCTTTGTGCAGCAGCCCCAGCACCTGAATGTATTTCTTTGGGCATCCAATCATAGCCAGGACCAACCAGAGGACCTGATGGTTTACTGAGTCAAAAGCTTTGGTGAGGTCTAAGAAGGCCATGTATAATGGTTACTTTTGTTCCCTGGTATTTTTCTCACAGCTGCTGAGCGATAGTTATCATGTCTGTGGTGCCTCTGCTTGCACAAAAAACACTCTGACACTCAGGAAAGATGCTTTATGACAGAGGGATGAGTCTATTGTTCAAAACCCAAGCGAAAGGAGAAAAATCACATGGTATTTCCTGACGTTTGTCTTGTCTCCCTTCTTAAATATGGAGACAATCAAGCCCTCCCTGTGCTATATAGGGATTTCCTCTTCCCCCCATATGTTGAGAGGCAGATCTTGGATGTGGTTGAGAAGATCGTGCCTGCCCTCTTTCAGGACTTCTGCTAGGGTATGGTCAGGTCTCACAGTGTTGTTGTTTCTCATCATCTGACTGGAACCCTATACCTCATCCAGACTGGGTGGTTCTTTCATGTTTTTGTCTATGATCAGCTAATGGAGTTAGTCAGGAGCCTGCATCTCAGGTGTGGTGTCTCTGTTTAAAAGTTCCTCATAGTGTTCCTTCCACCTGTTTGAAATTGCCCTATTATCCTTAAGCAGTAAGAGACTATCCTTAGAGAGGCTATCCTGGAAGAGGGTTCAGGCAGCAGTGCCTGGGACCATATATCACTATCATGGCGTCAAAGAACTCTTTTAAGTCTTCAGTGTCCAAATTTGTCCTCAGTTATACTATAAAGATTTTTTTTTTCATCTGATGATTACTGAGTAAAGGGGTAATGAATCATGTTTAATATCATCCGTTTTGTGCTTAACATTACAAATAGGGTATATGGTACATAATACAACCCAAGGCACATTATCCTATTTTAATCCAATTTGGATCAACTTGTAATTTGAATGACGCACATTCATATGTGGAATTTAATTTCTTTTGGCAAGTAAGCAGTTTGAAAACAAAATCAATACCAACACTTTGACCATTAGTGAATAGGCATTATCAGTGTTGTGTGTTTGTGTGTGTGCATGTGTGTGGGTGTGTGTTTTGTTGAGTAACTTAAGCATTGAAAGTTGGACACAATTTTGAATTAATATGGTAGGGAAGCCCATATTCAAACTTAGAAACAAACAATTAATTATAAGTCACAGGTGAGCGACTCTAAAATTTGTTTTAAATCCAATGAGCCTGGGGATTGAGATGCAGATCCCCATCTCTCCCTCTACTCATTTCCTGTCATCGCTCTGCTATCGAAACAATATAATAATAAGGCATAAAGGCATAAAAAAATGCCCCAAAATGCTTTAAATTTTGGTAGACCACAGTCTCTCTCTTTGTGTGACTATGTTAAGAAAATGAAAAATATGGAGACTAACAAAATCTACAATTAAAATATCCCCTTAGAACATACGAGGCTTTATTTGACTTGTATGCTTCAGATCTTAATTTACAAAACAAACTGTTTATCGCTTTGTACCACTATGAAAGTACCTTATTGACATGCAACAAGAGCTCTCTCTAGACCTAGACCAAGGGTGTTGTGGCTTCTGTATTTATTCTTTAATTTTGTAGTCTCTTAGCGGCTTGATGTTATCTATAATATGAGAAACAGAGGCTCACATTGAAACATCAACATCTGTTAAATAAATAGTTGTAAATCTCTCTAGCATCTTTATTCAGTCTAGTGTGACTAAGTTTTTTTTTTTTTTGAAAATTCCTAATTCCCTGTCTTTACCTCTACTGTTGTGCACCCATTAAAAAGGTGTGTTTAAATACAAAGTCAATGCAAAGACTTGAATAGACGCGAGTAGCAGATAGAATTAAATTCACCTTTAGGTGTTGTGTTTTTTTGTTCTGCTGGTTCTACTGATTTGGAACTAACCCACACTGGACCAACACATCAATCACACTGGATAATACAGAGCCAGTGTCTAGTGGGAGGAGTTTATTTTTCACTCACCCCTCAGCTGCTGTCATCAATAATGGACGTGGCTATAGCGAGTATGGTTGTACTCGACTTTCAACCAAATTGGGGCTATAGCCAAATCTCCTCGGACAAGGAAAATCTAATATTTGCATGAGTAGCACAACGCCAAGCTTATACTTGTAATAATAATTACATAGTGACTTTAACACTTCCTTTTTTCCTTTCTCTCTGTATCTCACCAACATGCTCTTTTTTCTGCATCCTCCTTCCAAGTCCAGTTTGGAAACCAACTTTTCTTGGCATGGGACGTCTCTGCAGTAAACAAACATCCCAGAAGCAGTTTAAATTGAAATAGTAGATCGGAGAAAATAAAGCACACATCCTCCTAACTCCAGGATTTTTTATTGTTTTGTTTTTGGCAAAGAAATAGCGAGTGAGCATGGAGGAAGAAGGACGGAGAGCAAAGTCTACTGTGTCTCTTCGTGTCCGATTGAGCTGAGAAGATTTTAATGAGCATCCGGCGAAGGCCGCCTTTACAAGAAGAGGGGGCGAAACAATGAGAGACGAAAGCAGAGAGGAAGCCTCAGTAGTTTGGGAGACATGCCAATTCAGATACTGATGATAAGAGAGATTGGTCAAGCAGAGATGACATGATGGGGGATGTCGACAGTTTCTGACTTCTCTGGGTGCCCTCCACCCCTCCACTGTGCTTCTTTCATTGCCATATCATCAATGTGCATGCACACAATTTGCAGTAAAAAAAAAAGAAAAAAAAAACACCCTAAAACCCCTGCATAATACAGCACTTGAAACTTATATGGTTACGGCACTTACTAAAATCTCTAGTTTTAATATAACACTTAAAGAGTTAAAAACACTACTAGTGTTGAAATGCACTCCTTAGGTGTTATATTAACACTGGAGATTTCACTGTGGGATAATAAAAATGAGTGTGAAACAACATAATGGCGAAGGGTCCTATTTCAATCTTTAAATAAGAAAAACAAAAACTAGCAAAATATTTCATGCCATTAGGTACTGGTCCGCAGACCATCATCGGGTTATATTCACAGGGAGGATGGTAGGAACATTTTAAATGTGTTTTATAGATCCACACGGGCCAATCACATCACTTGCTGAAAATATGTCATCAATTAAAATCAATGAGCAAATATATCACAGCCTGGCATTCTTATGGGCTGCAAGAATAGACAGTTAAATACATAGAGTCGATAAAAAGTGTAGAACTAAAAAGGAGGAGAAAGCCAGGAAAATAGAACCACATAAATACCACATAAATACGCATCAATGCATAAGACAGCAAACAAGTACCTCCAATAGAGGCTATCAGAAATATAGGCTGTCATAAAAAATACATTACTAATACATAATACATTAATAATCTTACTTATTTGCAAATTCAATATTCTTTCAAATTCTTTCTTTTGGTGCATTGTAGAATAAGCTCAGCTAAAGGATGAGATGTGTGTTCATATTTGTTAGTTAGATGTGAAAGAAGACTTTAACAGGAGGCAAAGGCAAGTTGCTGTTTGGTCCGTTGTTGAGTCTCGCATGGTGTAGTAGGAAGTCAGGCGCTGAGACCAAAATAAATAACGCTGAAGGTCAGGGCAAAGTGCTGCTTGCAATGGAAACAAAGCCGTGAGAGTCGAGAGCCTTGAGAGTCGACGGCCGTGCTCGCAAGTCTTCAGAGAGAAAAGCGTCACAAGTCAAAGTGTTTGACTGATAATAACACACATAAACACTAGCCTGTTTGCACTATGAAAGGCTGCGAAATTAATCAGTGCGCTCCAGTCGTTTCTGTCTGCAGCTCGCTCTCGCTGATCTGAGACACCGTGGATTCAGATGTGTGTTTTCTGGGCGGTGCACGGACAACCACTCAGTATCCATGCTAGCGGCTCAGTGAGCCTGTACTTAAGGGCTGCTGTGATTTAAGCTAAATGCTTATATCAGCGAGGGGACGTTCTCACATTGAGATACATGCCGCTACATACTGATGTCAGCGTGTGAGAGTGCAATGGAAGGACAGGAAAAAAAAAGAATGAATAAATAAACAGGAGGAAAAAAATAATAAAGAGTGAACATTTTAGGGGTGTGCACAGTGAGCTTAATGTACATTCAGTGAAGGTTATCCTCAGGGTGAAGCAAGGCCAGAACAAATGCCAGGCTATCTTCCCAGAACGCCTTCTGTGTAAAGCCGTAATGAAACGAAGAAACAAACCAAAATGCATTTGATAAACCTAAATCCCTCGGCTAAACAAAAACAGGAGAAATCGGTTTCAAAAGTAAATGGCGAAAGTCCCCAATGCTTCAGGCAACATAAATACATTAGAGTTAAGGCTGAGGTTAGCAGCAGCAGTAAGCAAAGGTTATTTATTTTCCTCGTCCAGCATCGTAAACTATAAAAGTACTAACCCTTACTGAATCTACTATAATACTAATAACACAATGCACACAGTATTTTTTTTTGTTTAGTTTTTTTTTTTTTCACATGGATGGAATGACATAAAATAATAATAATAATAATAATAATAATAATAATAATAATAATAATAATAATAATAATAATAATAATAATAATAATAATAATAATAACCGTTATTATTATCCCTTCCCCAAGCATGCATATGTGTGTGTGTCTGTGTGTGTGTCTGTGTGTGTGTGTGACAGAGAGAGGGAGAGACAGAGAGACAAAGAGGGAGGGAGAAATATTTAACCATAAACCCACTCAGTGGAGAGGTTAGGCTGGCCCATCTTCCTTCAAATATGTTGGAATTAAGATTTATTTGTATAATACCTTTCCTAAGAGGAAAAGCTATGCTGTAAACTGTGATGTAAAAGACACCCATGTCTTTCACCTAAAAAAAAAAAAATTCCATTTCAAGAAAAAAAATCGTTTTTCCATAAGTAAATGTAGAAAGGTATCGTCTGCATAATATAAATTTACTTATTGTACCGAAAGCAAAAGACTAATGATGCGAATAGTGATGTGTGACTACATCCCAGTAAAAGAAAACACATGTAACATGTTAACATTAGCAGGTCTTATTTAAAGTACAGTAAGCTCCAGCAGCTCCGGTTTAAAGTTAGATTCAATGATACTGGGCTAACATTACCTTTAGTTTTAGTGTCAGTGGATCTGGTTTAATGTTAGCTTCAGCAGTTTCTGCATTAACAACAGCTTCAGCAGGTTTTGGGTACCTTGTGGTGAGGGAAATAAAGATATCATTCATGTGTGTACCTTCTAATTATATATTCTATGTCTTTACTTCAACAGCTTTACCACAAACTTCCTTTACTACAAAAAAAAAAAAAAAAAAAAAAAAAATCAATCAAAATGAATCTATTTTTGTCAAAACAAGCTTTGAACAATGCAGGCTGTTTGGATTTTTAAGATTTTATGAATAGAGGTTTAAATGCTATCGCGCTTTAATGCATTTCATAATAAATGTAAACAACAAAAAAGTACAGTTTTGAAACTAAATGTTAAATGTGCTGTCACGATGTGGATTTTTCCCATTGCTGAATAAACTTCGACAGAGGAGACAGCTGCCAGAGGGTTACAAATAGACGGACAGAGAGGAAGATCGCTAGCTTGATAATGAATTGAGGAAGACATTGATGGTCTTTTAAATTGAATTCCATCTAAGAACAGTGGGATCACACCAGCTTGACCTGTACAGCCAAACAGTATCCTCTCATGGCCTACCCGATGATAGTGACCATGGTCTCCAGGTATTGTTATAGAAATGAAGAATGCATTAAATAGACTTTGATAACCTGGGAGTGCAAGTGCAACTCAAACTTTACAATGTGGTGCTAAAAGATATTAACACTAGAGGAAACTGTATCTATAAAAATGTGTCAGATTCCTTATGTTCTGTCCATTATCTAGTAAGCTTTTTTACTGTTTGGATGTTCCTGCATATACATGGCACCACATGTAATGTAAGACTATTTATTCTTTTCTTCATATTGTTATTTTTAAATACACTATATTACTGCATATGTACATTAAAGTAGTACAGTGGGTAAAATAAGTATTTGATCCCTTGCTGATTTTGTTGGTTTGGCTAATCATATAGACTCAATCAGTCTGTAATATTAATGGTAGGTGTACTCTACAATTTGACTTTAATAAGTTTGTTTTAAATATTTGCATTTTGTTGAGGAAAATACGTATTTCAACCCTCTTGCCAAAAGGACTTAGTACTTTGTGGCAAATCTTGTTCAAGCAAGCACAGAGGTCAAATGTTTTTTTGTAGATGATGACCAGATTTCTGCATATATTAGGAGGAATTTTGGTCCATTCTTCTTTGCAAATGACCTCTAAATCATCAAGATTCTGTGGTTGTCACTTAGCAACTATGAGCTTCAGCTCTCTCCATAGATTTTCTACAGGATTCAGTCTGGAGACTGGCTGGGCCACTCCATGACCTTCATATGTTCCTTCTTCAACCATTCCTTGGTTGCCTTGGCTGTATGCTTTGGGTCATTATCCCTCTTGAAGACCCATCCACGACCCATTTTAAGATTCCTGGCAGAGGGAAGGAAGTTTCCAGTCAGGATTTGACGGTACATGACTCCGTCCATCCTCCCATTGATACAGTGAAGTAGCCCTGTGCCCAGTGCAGAAAAACAGCCCTAAAGCATGATGTTACCACCTCCATGCTTGACTGTGGGGATGGTGTTCTTGGGGTCATAGCATGTCTCTCCCTCATGACAAGACAGGTTGAATTGGTGCTATAGAGCTCAATTTTGGTTTCATCTGACCATAACACCTTCTCTCAGTCAATCCCCAAATCATTCAGTTGTTCAATGGCAATATTCAGAGGGTCTGCACATGTGTTTTCTTAAGCAGAGGTACTATGAGAGCACTGCAAAATGATAGACCATTGCAGTGTAAAGTGTTACCAACTGGTTGCTAAGTGACTGTGATCCCAGTGATTTAAGATCATCCATTAACTCTACCCGTGTTGTATTAGGTCTTTTTTTTTCACCATTCTCATGATTTTGGAACCCCCACGAGGTGAGATCTTATTTGGAGCCCCAGACCTTGGTCGATTGATGATCATGTTGTGAGTCTTGTACTTGCGCACCATTGCACCAACAGTTTTCATCTTAATCTCTTGCTAATGGTATTGTAGCCCATACTGGTCTTATGCAGGTCTACAATCTTCTCCCTTAAATCCACAGAAAGCTCTTTAGTCTTTCCCATGTTTGGAGTCTGACACACTGACTGATTCTGTGGCCAGGTTGCTTTTATACAAGTCTTTAGTGATATCAGATGTCTTCAATTTAGGTGACAATGTAATTTGTAATTTAGTGGCCTTTAGTAGTATCTTTAAAGCTCTTTTTTTCCTCAAAAGTAACATATGATAACAATCAATCTTTGAAAGTGTGTAATCTCAGCGAATATTTGACATAGAAATGATAACGTTGGTATCAAACAAACCTGGGACTTTCCTTTTTTTTATCAACACACAGAAAACTCAAAGTGTGTTATTGGGTCAAAGTGAGTAACACATCACTTGTGTATAATTTTTGGCACAATTCAAATGAGATCAAAAAATGATGTATCCCACTGATCTCTATAGAACATATTTCAGATAGCAGTCCACTAACAGAAGAAGGCCTCAGGCTCTCTATCTGGCATGTTCTCTATTTAGTTTAGTGTGTTAACATTCCAACATGTACTAATTTGCACTAAAAACAAAGTACAGCCAAGGCCGTTGTTATTAGTAAGGAGATGGGGAACCTAAACATCTGGTTTAAATGTCTTGGCAATCCAATCCACAGCTGTCATAACATTTCAGCATTAACCAAAAATGTCAGCCTCATGGTGCCGGAGGAAAAGTCAGGGAATCTAATAATTCCCACAAATGCATCCTGTGAAGACTACTAATGTGTGTGCCATGGGTGGATTCCAATATCTAAGTACAGGATCTAAAATGGTGTCTAGGCAGTTCTGTAGAATTGACTCAACTATACGACAACCCGCTATTTTATGCAGTAGTGTTTATCCCATCATGCCCCTGAGCCTGGCCTGTAGACTTTACATTGCGCTGTTGTTGCAGTTGTTAGAATCACTCTGCTCCGCTCGAGGCATGTGCTACAAATTTAAAACCTCCATGGATCAATAACAATAGAGACATAGAAGAAGACATACAGAAAGGATGTGTGCAATTTGAATGTGAATGAGAATCAAGATGTCTGTATTTGTTGATCTTTGAAAGGTTGAAATATGGCATGTGTGGTGAAGTGAAAGGAAAAAGGTCTAGCATTAAACAATATAATGATGATATATTAATAAACTATTTAGTTATTTATAAGCTTTCATAATCGAAAGAGTTATTATGACCTTTTTGGAAGTTTGATGACTCCTGAGAGCAGTTTTACATCCTTGTTCTATTCTTTATTATTATTATGTGAACATGGTCTGTACAAATAACACTGTGTTCCCTAACCTGGATGCTGGAATGTAGTATAACACAGAGTATATTTAATAAATTAACTCACAGATGTCGTGATTGTGGTGCTTCACCTTGTCTCAGGAAGTCAACGTTTTTGCAAAAGTATTTAATCATCATAACGTGCATGTCAGGCTTATGCAAAATGTGATTTGTTGTTAATCCAAATGGAAGTTGTACATTGAAGTCCAACAGCATCTACCATACAAATGAAAGCACCAATCTTACAGGAGGCAGCGTCGCCTGATCGTCTTGCGTTTCCTCCATCACTCGTGCAGAACACAAACCTCTGGAAGTTTGACTCTCGCAGAGCGACTTGTGAATGAGTACAGCTGTCTGCTGCATGCGTTGTGATTTCCGCCCGCTCGTCATCCTCCCATCTCCCCGGCACCTATCCACCCCCCCCCGGCCGCCTTCTCTCTCGTCCTCTTTTCAAGAAACGATCCGCGCTGTCCCGCCCCTTCGCTGGCTCTCGCCTTTTCACCACCATGTCCTGTACTCCTCCCCGACCCCTTCCTTCCTCTCCTCCTCCTCCTCTTCCTCCTGTCTTGCAGATGACTAAGCTTGCAGCGCACTGACACCACCCTCCACGCTGAATGAATAGAAGAATACAGGCCAGTGAAGGAGCGGGAGCATTCATTCAAGTGCTTCTACCCCTATCGCGGTGAGCGTACTAGGCTTTTTTTTTTCTTCTGCCCAAAGTGCACTCTGCACTTTTCAAAAAGGGAACACTCATCAACTTCAGATAAATGAGCAGCGTTAAATGCGGCAGGGCTCACAGCGGGGGTTGACACGGGTTGTGGAACAGACAAAGAAGTGGAGGGTAGAGCCGCAACAAGGCGAAGCAGCGGGGGAACATGTTTTCCATGAAGTAGGAAAGCAGTGCAGTGGAGAGCTGCTAAACTCACCTGCCTGGAGCTCGGCTCAGTTTCCTCAACCTTATTACAACTTGCTTTCCCAACACAGTAAAAAAACGCACATAACAAAAAAAAAATGTTTCCTTGAGGGAATAGGTGCAACCTTCTTAGAATTTAATACAACACACACAATTGCATGCACCGAGCCAATGACCCCTCAACCTTAATCACACTGCACGATCCCAACACACAAACACACAGCCAATCCCCCATTTAAAGCGCAGCCTCGGGGGCCTCAAACCCAATTAGCCAGGAATGTGAGCTACATATGCGGTAATGGTGGCACTGCGTCACTGTCAGCGGCGTGAGCGCTGGACAAACACACCAGACGGGCCAAGATCGGTCTGGGAAATGACTCCGGGCTGCGGAGAGAAGGTGAGGCTGAACGTCAACGCCGTCACATGGGAGAAGACGGCAAGCATCTGAAGATCAGGATTAAGCCTTCATTTACAAAGCCTGGGAAGCTGCTATGCTGTTTCAACTCAGCTTTATTCATATAGCGCTTTAAGAAACATCCTCAGCTGCCATAAAGTGCTGTACATAGCAGACAAACTACTGGGAACAATTTTAATAATAATAATTATAATCATCAAATAAAAAACAAACAGAGGTCATATAGAGTAGATAAGAGCAAACTGTCAACAATAAAATACAATGAATACAAAAATAAAGACAATAAAAATACATAACGCAATAAAAATCAGCTCCTTTAATTTGTGCAACAAACAGTGTAAAATGTAAAAAATGCTCTGTTTGCTTAATAATTAATGCTGTTCCGTTGTTTCAAAACTACATTCAAATATTCTCAAAACAGTGTTCACATAAAAATATTAGTGCTGGGCATCAATTATAACATGTAATTAAGTTAATAACAACAGTAGCCTGTAATTAATCACATTTAGTGAAATCGCTATCAAGATACATGTGTGGGTTTTAAGTACTAAAAAATCATCTCATTATAGTTGTACATCTCCTCTCTCAAGTTACTCTCTGGAGCTCTAGAAAGAACAGAACATTTTGTGTCTGTGTTATTAATATTAATGAGACTCTCCTCTGATTGGCTGAAGGAAGGTGGGTGTTGGCTGTATAGCTAGTATAATTATAGACAATAAACATGGAGTTTCTATAACACCATGACTGTCTCATGATTGAAAAATATATTACAACATTTCTATCTTTTAAAATGGGACCTTTAATGAATGTTGATGATTTTATTAAAGATTATTTCTCAAACATGTGAAAATGAACTATTAAATGGTTTTAAATGTAGATGAACGTTGATAATGTAATGTTAACAAACTCACACAATAAAAAAATAAAATAAAATACCTACATAAATAAGGTGAACAAGTCTTTTTCCTTCCTTCTTTCTCCCCTTCCAGTGAGTGACTTTGCTTGGACCTCAGCAGAGAGTCACAATAGAAGCTTAGAGCTGCAGAGAAGAAGAAAAGAGGCCGAGTTGAAAGGATGTGCCTCGGCTAACTCCAGCAAGGACAATAACAGGGATTGGATTTATGTTGTAGTCCAGGTTTAGAGGCTCAGCTGGAAGCTGAGAGGAGCTGCTCGGGTGTTGACAGAGGTGTTTATGAGATGGGAAGCTCTCACTTCATGGTGATGAGAAGACATTACAATGGATGTGTGTCGACCTTGGTGGATATGCAGTCACCGCTATCAAGGCACCAGCATAAGTGCTGAATCTGCTGGAGCTAATAATCTTAAAAAAAGAAAAAAATAAATAATTTGGAGACATCACTGAATGATGCAGGGTGACCTGCGGCCCTTCAACTTCAGCTGAGGGTCATCTTTTCTTTCCCTTATAAAATCCACATTGCACTTGTTGGTTTTTGGCAAATTGGAGAGACAGTTGTCATGCAACTGGGCAGCTGAAAGGAGCAGCCTCAGTGCACCATCACAATTTGTACCTATTTTTCCCATTTTCAATTTTTCCCATTAGTAAAGCAACCATATACAACTCTATAAATATCCGTGCATTGTAAAGTCACTCATTTCTGTTAAAATCTGATTACACCCTGTGGTGTGAGCACTGCACTGCACACAAAACCTATATGGAAGATAAAGTCGTACATGACAGATGTATCATTTCCAGAATCCTGACATCATCTTTTTTTTTTTTTTTTTTTTTCTGTGCTCTGGGTGATGTAATAAAATGTTGAGTGGACTGAGGTTTGAGTTGGATTAAGAATGTGTGAATGTGTAAAACAGTGCTCAGCAGCATAGTGTGGAGAAAGGCAGACCGCCTGCTACCTTATTTGATATGAGGGTCTTAGGACAGAGGATGTTGTGCTTCTGTAATGCAGACTGTAAAGCCCCAGAGGTGAATCTGTGACTTAGTGACTTTGTGCTACACTAATAGACCTGACTTGACTTGACCTTCAGTTCCTTTAACCATCGTTCTAGGTTCCATCACTAAAAAAAGCTACGGCCCAAAATGTGAAGGTCAGGCATTGACACACTGTTCCTTTAAAGTTATCAACACTCATCAAAACATGAACTCACACCAAAAAAAATAACACAGTTGAGAATTTTCCATTTGTTAAAAGAAAGATATGCTGTCAATTTTAGAAATGGATTCATCTGTGGTTTTCCAGTAAATTTTGACCACATTTCATGTTTTTAAATCTTTATTATTTCACATTTTATTTTCTTGGCACTGTTTCTGTTCAGGAGCAGACTGAACAGTCCATTGTGCACCTTGCCTGTCAGCCATCTGTCAAGCAAATCCTACTAATTATTCTGTTTTAAAATAGCACATTGTGATGGACTGCACCATTCAGGCCAGTCTTAAACTTCTGAAATGACCACACTATATCAAATATATGAGATGACATACAGTAGGTGCAGTATGAATCAGGATTTGTAGGGGCAGCCAATATACCTAGAACATATATTGATTTATTTTTTTTCATATCAGTCATTACCAATGATTACTGATACTTTTTTATTTCTTTATTTTTAATAATGACCAGAACAAACTAGATTCTACTGCAGAAACTAGGATGATACAGAGGAAGCAGATAGAGCATTTAGTTACAAGCATGCCAGTTTCATTTGCCAAAAAAAAAAAAAAAATTATTATACAAATCAATCACATTTACATTCCCATTATTTCAATGCATAATACTATGCATTGGCAGTAAAACACTGACAGGTGCACACACATGCACACATGCACAGACACACACACACACACACACACACGCCCTGGTGGCTGGCCTGTGTAAGTGCCCTGCATAGGTGGGAGCAGATTAGATATAATAGAGTCCTATGGGCCACAGAGCTTCCCTGTGATATAGTGGATGGGCCTGTCATTTTGACAGACAGCTTATGGTACCATGGCTGGATGGGCGCAGAGCGGAGGAAAGGTGGGGAGAGGAGAAGAGTGATGGATGCCACCTCTCTGGAACGTAAGGAATGAGTGATCTCCACATATCTATCACCTGACGAGAGGGAAGAAGGAGGGATGGGGATGAGAGAGAGACAGTGCAGGCAGGCGGGCGGGCGGGCACATCCATTCCTGGCTGAATCTATCCCACCTGGGCTGGTGGGGAGCCGCTCAGGGGTAAATCTAGTGCGCCTTATTTTGCTGATTGCCCTTCTGACAAGATAAAGAGCTTGGAAGCCTCGAGGGACGTCCTGAGCTGTCCCTGGACCAATCACAGAGGAGACAGCAGGTGTAAATCTGGTGGAGCACACATGCTAGCTGGCAGTGCTGTTTTGATGGATTCATGTCAACGCGCGTGCATACACACGCACACACATGCGCGCACACATGCGCACACACACAGACAGACACATAAGAGCATGCAGACATCAAACTCCATGATGAAATATGCTGCAAAAGAACAGAAAACTTCCACCTTAAATGTAAAAATAATCAGGTTGTTTGAGGAAGTGTGCTTCTCTGAAGTCTGTCTGCTGTCAATCAGGGAAAGAAGAAAGTTAAATAACTTAACTCCAAAGATGCTGAGAGTTGAAAGAGTTCCCGCTGTGCCTGTAGATCACACTATACGCCACGGATAAAAAACTAAATATCTATGAACTTTCTTTGTCTTAAAGAGCTACCTCGAAATACACAGATCTGAAAAAAAGGAAAAGGGGAAAAAAAAAAGAGCCGTCAGCTGACAGACATCCTTGTTTACTCTGACATGTTGGATCTCCTTTTGTATAACTTTCTGAGGCTTTGTAATCCAGGCTTGAACTGCAGTGTCTAGTACAGCGTGAATCCAATAAATCATTTGGAAGGCGTTGTAAGGCATGCGCACAAGGTGCACTGTGAAATCCACAGATATATGAAGTTATTATTAAGATTTTTACACATCTGAGCTGTCTTCATGTCAGAGAAATACAGAGCCTGTAGTGTATGTGCATAGACTGAAGATTGTGCAAATACCATAGATTGTGAGAATACCATTGTACTTGTTGTACAACACGTTCTGAATTATAATAATAATAATAATAAAAAAAATAATAAAGTCTGTGTTTCTGTGGCTAACATATCTGATTGTTTGTCAAATCAACCTCAGCTAGGATATAGCTTGTCTATTGCATGATGGTGTTCATCTTTTTTGGTATATATATATATATATATATATATATATATACAGTGAAGAAAACTTCCTCCAAACACGCTTAGTGGAATTATGACCAAAAAGTTCTATTTTGGTCTCATCTGACCACAAAACCTTCTCCCATGACTCCTCTGTATCATCCAAATGGTCATATGCAAACTTAAGACGGGCCTTGACATGTGCGGATTTAAGCAGGGGAACCTTTCGTGCCATGCATGATTTCAAATCATGACGTCTTAGTGTATTACCTACAGTAACCTTGGAAACGTTGGTCCCAGTTCTTTTCAGGTCATTGACCAACTCCTGTCGTGTAGTTCCGGGCTGATTCCTCACCTTTCTTAGAATCATTGAGACCCCACGAGGTGATATCTTGCATGGGGCTCCACTCCGATTGAGATTGACCGTCATGTTTAGCTTCTTCCATTTTCTAACGATTGCTCCAACAGTGGACCTTTTTTCACCAAGCAGCTTGGCAATTGCTCCGTAGCCCTTTCCAGCCTTGTGGAGGTGTACAATTTTTTCTCTTGTGTGGTTGGACAGCTCTTTGGTCTTCGCCATGTTACAAGTTAAAGTCTTGCTGATTGTATGGGGTGGACAGGTGTCTTTATGCAGCTAACGACTTCAAACAGGTGCATCTGATTAAGGATGATACATGGATGCAGGTGGACTTCTAATGGGCGGACTAACAGGTCCTTCAGGGTCAGAATTCTAGATGACACACAGGTGTTCAAATACTTATTTGCAGCTATATCACACAAATAAATCGTTAAAAAATCATGCATTGTGATTTCTGGATTTTTCTTTTTAGTTTATCTCTCTCACAGTGGACATGCACCTACGATGGAAATTTCAGACCGAACCATGAATTCTAAGTGGGAGAAATAGCAAAATAGCAAATACATGTTCAAATACTTGTTTTCTTCACTGTATATATATATATATATATATTCAAAACATCCTTATTATCATTAAAGGCTAACATTCCATTGACTCATGTAGCACTTTTGTTAAAGTGTAAAGCGCCTCCTCATGTTGTTTCCCAACACTTCTGTTGCAATCTGAGGATTCATTGTCCCATTTCTTCTTGCACCCATTGTGCAGGCAACCATAAAAAAGTATTGTACATCTTTCAAAAACCACACACTAAACTTTGTAAAAAAAAAAGTTCACAAGTACTCGACACCCTAGCCACAACTTCTTTCTCCAAGAGGTGTTTGCAGACCATCAGGAAATCCCAGCACTATTACTTAACAGAACAGCTTTGAGTCTAAACTCATTTATTTATAAACACATATAACATGTGTAGGTCATTACACTATACATGAAAAAGTGCAAAGGAAGTCCACCAAATATGCAACATCTACTTAAACTTCCACTTTTCTATGGGAATACTTCCTGAAGGGCACTGCACTAGTTGTAAAAGAAATGCAACCTCAGTCAACCTGTCCCTGCAGACAGAAACTGCATAAATGCACAAATGAGTTTTTTTATAAAAAAAACAAAAACAATGTGAACAAATATACATTGTTTTAATGTGCACTGGCTAGAATGTTTTTCTTTCCAGAGGTTTCCAAAATTTTTCAATATTATTTTTCACTTATTCACTGTCTCTGTAAACACATATCATGTATTCATTTTTTTCCTTTATCTCCATGGTTATATAACTATATTCACATTCATGTGACATCACAAGAGCGTATATATTCTGATAGCCTAAGTTGTCCTTTGATGTTTTAAACCATGACTGTTCCTTACAGGGTTGAAGTTATAGAAGTAATGTTGCATAAGAAGACCAGGCAATTGAAAAAAAAAATGCTAAGACCCCTTAAATCATCACTCATTAAATCCTGCAATTCTTTGCAACCTTGTGTGTATCGTTCCACATAATATAAGGTTGGGTGAGGTTTTCCCCTGCTGGCCTTCAGTTTCGACATGTAACAGAGTGTGTTTTGGATAGGGTGGCCGGGTCCTTGATGATTTACATCAAAAGTGAGACCCTTCGATAGATTCATTATGTATGCCTTTTGTAGTGCATGCTCAATTGCCATTATGAAAATGAAAGATGATAGTGGCCAATCTTGTCATACTCCACACTAGAATAGAAGGAAATATAATAACATGTTATAGTCTTGTTATTAGACCAATGAAATCATGGTCTTTCACCCTTTTTAAATTCAAGCCCCTACCATAGGAATTCACATAATGCTAATTAAGTTCATCACAGCCAGGTAAACCTCTTTTTAAATCTGAAGTTGCATTAAACGCATACTGATCTTGCTCTATCGGTGGAAAATGTACAGCACAGCCCTCTGCTATCTTGAATGTAGATAAATTGTGCAGCTTTTCTTACAGTATTTAAGTATAATCAGACTGAACAGTTCAAATTGTGATGGGGAAACGAGTCGTTTCACGGCAGTCACATTGCACTCGAAACCATTCATCCTCTGTCTCACACCTGCAACAGTAATGTGTGTTTGTAATTAGTCTCACTGCCAGAAGGGCGAGACAACGGTTCTGCAGCTTTGAAAGTGAAGTCAAGATTACTCCATTAACGTTAGAGGTCAATGTCAACTTATCATCAAATTATATAACAATACTATTTTCTTTTCTGAAATATTCCTCTGTATGAATCTTAAAGCAACAATGCTGTTTCTAAAAAAAAAAAATATTGTCATGTTAAAAGATATTACCAATATAATTATATTGAACTGTTTGAATATGTTCTATAATTTGATACATTTTCCTTTGTCACAAGATGGCTGTCCCCCCTCCCCCCCACAGGGTGCTGCGGTGGGTTCTGCTGGCTCCCCCCATTGCTCCTCTTCTATTCACCATGGATTAGGGGCGAGGAAGCCCTGCGACATAAGCTAGGAAGGATATAATGCACAACACAGTAGGGTAGGCACAGCCTGTGTGCATGTATTTCAGAAGGGTATTGTGTGCGAGATCTTGTGCACAATACAATGGAGGCTCAGCACTAAGGCCTCTCAGTGTGACGAATAAAGGGGGAGATGGGGGAAAAAGAGGACAAAATTGAAAAAGAGAAAGATCTGGATAAATACAGTGGGAGCATACAAGATAATGAGTGAAAGCCAGAAGAGATTTTTTATCAAGCACAAAAAATTCCATCGTTCTCATAACTGAAACATTCCTATTATTTAGGCCTGGGCTTAGTCTTTGATTGAATGGCTCATTGTAGACGTTTTGGTTTTTGGCTTTCTTGTTCTTGTCCTGGTGAGAAACTGGGAGCTATAGTCAAATCCAAATCCCAAAGATTTGGATAGCTGTCCTCTTGTGACCTTGCCAAGAACAGCCCTTGAAATGTATTACTGGCCAATCATGGCATAGAATCGGCAAGGTCCGTCATAAGCTGGTCAAGGTAGGTCACCTATACAATTGTACTCTTTAAACTATTCCTTTTGGAGCTAGTTTTGTTCTAGCCTGTTCGTGATTAAATGCTGTACCTATGTAAAATGGCAAAAAGACCACTAATCTAATTAAATCAATCAGCACAGTGCACCACCATTTTTCTAGACATGGTCTTACATTCTTTTTTTTAATGACTTTCATGGCAACGACAGTTGCATTGTTGATCAGTTGGTTGGAAATTGAAGCACTAGATGCCACCAAAAAATACACGCAGTGCCTTTAATCACATTTTTCTTTTACTTATAGACTACGCTGTTTCCCTCTGGTCAGTTTTGTGACTGAATATGAAACCTAATATTTCACAGACTAAACCAACAAAAAATCTCAATGCTTGAAGTTTATATGTTAGGGAGGTCAAATGAGAAAAATGCATCTCTTAAAAATGCAAAGAAAATTGTTCTGAATAAATGGGTTAAGTGGGCCCTGTTTGTTCAACCTGCTTTCTTGAAGCCATCTTCACATGGACATTCTGCTGTAGAACAGATGCTGACCTCCCAGTGTAACAGGAGGAAAAAAAGAGAATTTCCTCAATGTGATCACTGAACCACCCACTCAAACTGCACCCTGTGAACAAAGACAGGGAAACAGGTAGAAAATTAGATAGTGGATTTCCATTTGCTCTGGTTTGGTGCCTCATTACAGAATGCAAAATGGGCTGAGCCTATTTTTTTCCCCCATGGCTGGTAGTCCCACCGATGGCTTAGAGCTCCTTTTTGGAGATTTTAAAGGGCTTAGTTTGAATCTTGAGACATTTATGCAAATCCTAGACCATTTCTTTGGGTTTGCATTACATATGTGCATGATTTGATCACTGATTCCCAAATGGCGAAACTGAAAAGGTTTCATTTTTTGCAAATCCGTGTATGTATTATCTACATTTGGTTTGGATTATTACCACTGATCTGCAATTGGCAAGAAATGGAACTGTAGCCAGTTTAATAACAATGTGGATTAAGCCTGGAAGAACTGGATGATTCCAGCACTACATCTTACCGCTGATCGATTTTTGGATTGTTGTATTAACTACCTTTGTCCATAAAGATAGCCAGGCTTAGCCCCACACCTGGCTGGGATTTGCTAATGGCCATCCAACTGTGATCCATTGCTAACTCCATCACTCCTTCTAACAGACTAGTGCTGCCCAAAGCACATTCAAAATGCTAACATACTTATGTTAAGTAGGTGTTATGTTTACCATGTCCACCATCTTAGTTTAGAATGTTAGCATGGAAACACTTATAAGTAAGTTGGATACATGCTCTAATGGAAGAACACACTTGTACTATCTGATGTGTGTCTAATTATCTAAATATATTTACCTGTATGTGAATTATTGTTGCTCTACCATTCAGTAGTTTCTCTCCTTATCCTGGAATAACTGGATATATGTGTGAGAGACAAAGCAAGATCATGACTGCAGAAGTATATGTGCCAATGCATTTGAAGTTTGGTGATGATCCAGATATTCTGAGCATTTTAAAGGTCCCATCTCATGGGACCTTTGAAAAAAACTCTGATAGCAGAGTGTTTATGGTGTGTGCCATATGGGTAAAAGGAGCAGTGAGTTCCCAACTCATCTTGTGGCTCCTGCATCATTTCTGCATGTCATTCCTCTACTCTAAATGTCCTATATATAAAAATAAAGGCAATGAAGCCAAAAGATGGTCTCAAATCTTGCACTTCTTGATTTTATATGAAGTTTCGATAGCCTAAATACATTATAATTGCAATCAAACATACCAAATTACAACTCAATGTAGCTTTACAGGTTTATGTAGGTCTCTCAAGTGCCTTGAAGGGGGTCTAGAAAGAACAGGTAATTTTTTTGGGTCTGGCTCATATATATTCATGAACCTCTCCTCTGATTTTCACTTCGAAGACTGAACAGTGGGTGCAGGTGGGGGTGTAAGGTGAGAGCAGGTGGGGGTAGGTGGACCATGCTGGTGACCTCTACAGGTGGAGGGAGTGACTGTGTGACATTACAATTTCACAGAAGTAGAAACAAGCTGTGAAATAGCAACTTTTCCAAATCCAGGCTCTGTGCATTTCTCGTTTTCTGAATGTGTTCTGTGGGGAAAAATAAAACGATTGAATTAAGTGAGGAATTTTGAGTGATAATTCATTTAGATGTTCACTGTTTTATTGTCCTTGTTTTATTATTAAGTTTGTTCCTACCTTTTCGTTTTGTGTTTTGGTTTAGTTCCTCAGTCTGCCTAATAAATACAAGCTGTCAGTAGCCAGTAAGGTAATCGGGGTGCAGCAAACCCAGCTTCAGGACATTAACAATACGCATTTTACCATCAAGGCCAAACTTATTCTTAACTGTCCAAACGATCCCCTTTTTTAAGGAGTTTGTCATCCTTCCCTCTGGCTGCAGTTTAAAAATGCCACGAACAAGGACATGCTGTGCCAGACCTGTCTTCATCATATTTTTATCACCAGGCTTAATTTGTTAAGTAAACTTTATGACTCTTAACTCCTCTATATAACCTATAGCTCCTGCACAGCACTTTACTCTGTTTGAGTCCTGTAGCCTATAGGCTATTATATTCTGCTACCTAATGCATACTATCACACTATGTATTCTTTACAACTTTTTAGGTTTTTAGAGATATTTGTTTGTTAATTGTTTGTTTTTGTTTATTTTTTATGGATTTTCTAAGTTATCTTTTTTTAAGCCCGCTACAGACACAATATCTTTAACGTTTTGATTTAACTTAAACTTCTTGAACTCTAAGATACACTGAGGTGTGTGGATCACCATTGAGCATTTGTATTTGCTTACATTTGCATGTCAAACTCTTTCCTTTAATTTAGGTCACTGTCCTTCCCTCTGCTTATGCAGCATTTACAGCATAATAAACAGTGGACAATGTAGTAGTAAAACATTCAGCATTTCCAACACGGGAGTGGCAGTGATAGCTAGCCATGCTGCTGGACACCATGATCAGCTACTACAACACCAAGCATAAGAACCTGAAGTGGCACAGATCATTCTTTTTATCAGGAGCCATTGTGGATGCAGACATTTGTTCCAAGCAAGAAGTTAAAAACTTGGTTCTACTGATCACTATTAAGGTCCTTGCTAAGGGCCTTTATTAGTAGAATCAGGTGTGTTGCTGCTTGGTTGGAACAAAAGATAGTAGCTAAAGTAGCTCTCTTGCACTGGGTTGGAGACAATGGAATAGTCAAGGCCACCATATTGCACAAAGAGCCGGGCAGAAGGAGGCAGTGAAGGCCCGGTGCTGGAACTGAACGTGCTCCTGCTGTCCCAGGAGCAGCACATAAACTGTGCCACTTCAGCCAAGATGAACCTTCTGAGAGACTAGATGTGCCGACTTTTCAAATGAGTGTATTTTGTGCAATGGAGTCCCTTGTTTTGCAGTGTCAAGAGACTTCACCAATTAATGACACACATAAAATGATTTGTAAAGGAGTTTTGTTGTAAGTGTTACATGGTTTGGATACACAGGATTTGTTTTACACGGGTTTTGTTCAATTCATTTGCTGCACCATTTTCACACTATGAGTCCTTTAATGTTGTATATTTTGCTTATGACTGCTATGTTCTGCTTTTATTATGAAGATTTTTCACATTTTAACACGGTGCCTTTTTTTTTTTGAAATGTCCCATAGACATTATAAGAAAAAAAATATATATGTTTATTGGGTTCATGCTTGTGAGTCCATTTTAGAATGACTAATGTCCAATCCAATGCATCAATGCAAGGAAGCCCCAAGGTGTGTACGGTCTAGCTTCAGTAAAGAAGATTTTGTTTCCCAGCAGAAGGTTTCTCAGGTTAAAGCGTTAGATTCTTTAATACAGCTTTGGAAACCATGTGTAGGAATTTGAATGTGAGATGTATGTCTTTGGCCTCATTGTTAATAGGTTCCTAAAAATAAATATAAGGAAAGAAAACAAGACAACAAAAAAATTGCAGTCACCCACACACACACACACACACACACACACACACACACACACACACACACACACACACACACACACACACACACACACACAATCCAATCCATTAGTAGTGGCATGCTCTTAGTTCCCCTCAAGAATGTATATACCTTCCTAGCCGAACAAGCCAAGTATCCATATCCACAATAACTAATTATTACACTGACAATAAACAGATAAACCATGTATTATGAGGGTTTCAGGAAGTAGTGTTAACATTTTTGGTTATAGATTAGCCATTTCTTTATTTTGTTTAATGAGCTGTAGAGATATCTGGTGTATTTTCAAATCTCCACCAGTTCCAAAACACACAACTAATTTTATATTTAAAATTATATTTTTAACATTGCATGTAGACGAAAATGGCTGTAAGCTCCAGACTGCAAGGTCATTATCTAATTTGCAACTTACAACGAAATGGTAGCAAGAACAAAATATATGAATGATGTTATGATGACAAACTAGCCAAGCAATAAACATGTTTTATTTTATATTATTTTTTATTTTTATATTTTTTTACTGAAAGAGCTGCTTTTGATATTTGCATCTCCCTCTTAAAGCAGCTACCGATTCAATGCTGTTTTTCACAACACAATGTGATTTGGATAAACCCATTGAAGCAATATTAAACCTGAGGGTTTCTTCTTCACCATCTTCAAAGCCTAATAGTATGAACCTAAAAACCTATTACCAGAAGTCACAAGAAGGTTTCAGTGTGACAGACACACCTGTAACCATAGAAACTCATTCAAACTGCTGCCTGCGTGTGTGCAGGGCTGGAGCGGAAGACACGCTGTGCTGCTGTGGCTCATCTGGCCGTGCCGTCGGTGTCCTCTTTTCATGCAGCGACATTATGAATTTGCTTTTCACAGCATGAGGAAGTGAATGTGTTGTGTGTGGAGCATGTGAAAGGTGTTAATTGCCTGAGTCTCATGGTCAATTGGTGGGACTTGGCAGCGCTGTGATATTTTCTTTATTTATTTTTCTTAAACTAAATATATTTGGCTTGAGTACTACTGGTTGATACAAAAGACCTATTTGATGACAACAAAAAAATAATCAGACTTAATGATGGTGCAATTTAGTAATTTTCTAAAACTGAGATATTCTGAGAGCAACAATAAGTAATAAACCTTTCGTAATAAAGTGAGCTTTTGGGCTTTTGGAAATGTTCATGATGCTGGGACAAGTTATAGACCATGTGAGCTAAACATGAAAAAAAGTATTTAATCGACAATCATCACTCAGTTGACATTATTTTTTGAGAAAGCAAGTTTTTATTGTGTTTTTTTTTTATCCTGGGAAATGAGTGCTGAACAGATCAGGGAACCCCAGCAATGAATAAGTGCCTATCTCTTTGATTCCTGCTTTCCTTTTCTTTCCCAATAATGAGCACTTTTAATGAATTCTCAGAGTGTCAACTCCCAGTTTGCAACCAGCCTAGCTAGGGATGTATGCATGTGTGTGTGTGTGTGTGTGTGTGTGTGTGTGTGGGTGGCAGAGACTGCAGGCAGAGAGGAGCACAGGGAGAGGAAAAAAGGCAGAGGAGGAGAAGAGTATATGCACCAGGACACCACCGATTTCTGTTGAAAGTAATTATATTTAATGCAGCTTTGCACTAACTAATCATCTTTAGCCCGGCTGAGCCAAGAGGGTCAGAGACAAGCACAGGTGTATGTGTGTGTGGTGTACTCCTTAATGTATTTCCAAGCATTGTGTGTGTGTGTGTGTGTGTGTGTGTGTGTGTGTGTGTGTGTGTGTGTGTGTGTGTGTGTGTGTGTGTGTGTGTGGAGAATGAAGGGTTCAGGGAACTGATTCAGATCTCTGAGCCCTCATATGTTTTGCAGACCAGAAAGGTTTGTGTGGAAATTAGTAGTATAGTAGTTGTAGTAGTTATGATACATGTTCTTTATTGACTGTATCTAAAATATCAAATTTACTTATAATATAATTAAAATGGATATCACATAATACCATATGAAATACAATGACTTCAATTAAATTATTGTACATACTGTCATCAAATCAGTTGAGTCTGTCAGCTAGGTCTTGTAGGGATTTATTAACATCCAGCAGGTGTCACTATTCAGCGACACAGTATCAACACAGTTTTGCAATGTATCGAACAGCAATTATCCAAGAATAAAGAAGTTTGGGGGATGAAACTATAATGTTTACCACATATGCTGTATATGTATGATGTGTGGAATACTTTTTTTTCAAGTTTTTAAAAGATAGTTTGGTATGTTGGACATTCAGCCCTATTTCCCTCTTTCATGGAATGTATCTGAGGCATGGAGGCCATAATTTCTCCTCACAATTCCCCCTCCGATCGTATTTTCAGTATAATGGAAGCACACAGGGCAGATTGTTGGTAGTGGATGCCCAGGAAGCCAATGGTTTATTCTTACTTATCAATATGTTGTTCTACAATTCATGAATGACTTGCTAATCAAATATTGAAACCGTCTAAACTTGTTCTAACCCAAGTATGCTTTTTGTGCCTCGACCAAACCAGACCACAGAGCTCTTGCACTGTGAAACCTCATTTTTTAAAAGAAATGGTGCTGTGTGATTGTGCCACACAGAGTCCTACATTCCAGGCCAGGCCAACCTTTGTCATGCTCTTTATTTGCTGCACAAGTCTCGCCAGCTGCTGCATTTCTCTGGACATCTTTTTTATGACTCTTCTTGCTCTTGCTCTCGTATTCAGCAGCAGTGCATCTCCTGAGAGGATGCTGTCTTAATTTTCTGTAGACCGTATTCCAAGCACGAGCCACTAAAGTTCATTCAACCACTGAACTGTAAGACTGCCTGGAAGGACTTTTTTTTTTTTTTTTTTACTGCTTATTACTTTACACAATGAGTTATTTATTTTCCTCTCCTACAGAAACCCTTACCGTTCTCCAGTCCCACCTTTTATCAAACTCTTTTCATCTTTCTCCTTTTCCAAATTTGATCCGACATGGAATGATTACACAATCAATTATCTGTAAGAATGAGTCACCATTTTATCCACAGATCTGCCCATTGTGTCCTAATGTAATGTCAATGCACTACTGAGCAATTTGTGCATCCTGCTTATCGCCTGCATCACTGATTCATACAGATGTTAAATATTCATAGACGTCGCTGTTTCAGTCTCTTATTCTACTTGCTGACAACGCATTACGTGCATTCAATTCACTATAATGTCTTCTATTGATGTCGATGTCAATTCTTACACACTAACTCGTCTTGTCCTTGGAAGTATCCCACACCCTTCATTTTCATCCATTTTATCCGTTACATCATTCATAATGTAGTTTCACAAATTAAAGCCTTTTAAACTATATTTTTACCATATGTTTACGAATGGTGGTTCAGAGTGGTCCGATTGCTTATCTCCCTGAAGTGCTGCTTGTAGTGTTTTTTGACAACCACTCAACTCAACTTCACCCCTGGGTCCTCAGCCATACACCCACCGAGTGTGAGGCTGACCTGATGCTCAGTTCTGAAGATATACAAAGGACACTTATACGTGCATACAGAAAGAGATCCTGACTGATGACACAGCTACAGTGTCAGCTAACTGTTATGCTCACTAAGAGGTCATATCTACCTGCATGTCCACCAAATGTGACTGCAATAGCACGAAATGTTCAGGAGTTATGACAACTTTATGTAATAAGAGAACTGCTTGACACCTTTTGAGCAAAGCTTTGGTGCTAGTACAATAACACTGTATGGAACTGAACTAAAATAAAATAAAATCATAAAGTATATATTTTCAGCTTGGTTCAGTTTTTTTTTTCCAAATGTGGTTAAGTTTGTAGGATGTAAAAAAATATTTTTTATTTACTTTTCATTAATTCATTATTATTCACAAATTCATTTTTAAGGCATTGCAGATGCAGAGGCAATTATGGAGTATCATACATTTACATAGGCTTTACTTTGAGCACAACCATAATGCTTAGGTGTAAATTATGGGATAATTAATTAAATGTGACAGAACATAGAGCAGGATTGGCTAATACTTATCTGTGCACATTAGAAGAAGGTTGGAAAACGTCTGTTTAGAGGTCATTGATATTGAAGAGCAAATGCTTTTATTGCGAATGTTGTAGTGCAGGTGACAGTGGTGCCGTTTACAGAGGAGGCATGTATGACCAGCATGGCTGTAGCACCAATCACAGCCCTTGCTCAAGTCGACTGCGACACTTACAGTAGAGTTAGTGTAGGGGTTTGTGCGACTACGTAGCTACGCATAAGTATAAGGGTCGGCTACCTTGTACAGCAGCCATTGCCATCACTCTATGAAATGTATGTGAACGGGTGAATGAACACTTGTAGTGTGAAATACTTTGAGCGGGTCGAAAAGACCAGAGAAGGGGCTATACAAATGCGCTCCATTTACATTACAATTATCACCACATTACCACAGCGATCCGTGAATTTGTTGGCTGCCTTTGGGGCTAAATGTTATGTGATAAGGAAGCAGCAAAAAGCTCAATTGATTTTCTGCCCCAGATCCAGTTATATTTGGCTTGTTGTGTCAATCAATCAAAGGCCACCAGAAAAAAGGCTCTTTAGCATAAAAAATATATTTTCGGCAGTGCTTTTTTATTAGTCATTGCTTGCCTCTGTAATTATGTATGATTTTATGTCATACATGTATGATTTATTTAAGAGTAACAATATATATATATATATATATATAAAATAACAAAATCATTTTTTCAGATTTTTCTGTACCCTCCACTGGTAGTGCTTTAACCTTCCTTTTACTATGATCTTACCTCAGTGTAAAAGGCAATACAAACAATCCTGCTGATATTTCCCTGATTCTCAAAAGTCCCAGTTGCCAAAAGCAATTGCTTCCTTTGACTTTGTCTTTTTTTTCAGCATTGCTTCTGCCATTAAGGCCAGCAAGGACTTATTGCTAATCAATACCGAGCCATCAGGAGTTATGTAGTGAGTAACAACCATCTCTTGCTACTTACTATAGCCAAGCATCTGAGTCTTCATGCACAGAAAATTATTCTCTGACTTGACTGTCTTGTTCTGATTTCTGTGTTATCTGTACATTCCATGCACTGACTAATGGAATCACTGAATTATAATAGTGCAATACTTACATCATGTCAGATGTAAATGCTGCTTCCATTTAAATTATGTTTATATTTTACATGGCTACATGAGAATGCCGATCCATCTTTCTTTCTATGTCTTTATTTGTTGCATTTTATGGTCTCTCCCGTGTGAATTCTCTTCTTGCCTCTCTTATTAATATTGCTACAACATTATGCCAATTGAAACCGTTGTATTATATGAGTGACTTATCTGACAATCTACACACTTGGAGCCTACTGACTCGAGGTGTAAAAGGTGCACCTGTATTAATTGCCCTATGTTATGGTTTCTGACTATCATTGTAACTACTGGATTAGAACGTACAGTAAGCGAAGCACACCGTAAGCAGCATAGATTCATGCCGTCCTCTACCGTGTGGAGTCCCTTTTTTGGATCTTCTACCATGGGTAAGTAGGTGATTGTCTATGTATAGTGTTGCATTTTTAAAATTGACTGCCATAACTAGCCAAACATTGACTAGAGTGGCAGCAATCAGCTCCGACAGCTGCATTGCTTATGTTACACTGACTTTATGCTACGTTACACGTACGTTATGCACCCTATGGAAACAAGCCTTAACATTAGAAGCAGTGTACCTGTACAAGTTGTACAACGTCACCATCACTGCCAGCTACCTTTAATAACAATAATTTGCATATTTGTGAGTTGGCCACAGACGCAAATTGGATAAATGTTAATGCAGTTTGCCCGAGTGGTATTGCCACGAACAGCATACGGTCCAAGATAGTTTTACTTGTACACCCCTTTTAAAGATGTCTGTGTCTCAAAGAGGTACCGCATTACCGAAGGAGAAATAAGAATCAGAATTATCTTTTGGAGGACATTAAGGGGGGACTTTTTTAATAACTACCTGTGGGAGTTTAACATGTTTCACCTAGCATCATTATTAGATAAATGATCACTTTGTGTGGAGTTACTGAGCCTTAATGTGTCCTCTGTGCAAACTCATGTAGAACATGATAAAAAAGGACTGAACACTCCCTGAGGGATGCTGTGGGAAAAAAAATATATATATATATATATAAATCCCAACTGAGGTTTTGTTCCTTCTTTCGTAGTGCATGGTTTAGTTTATGTGACATTTTCTTTCAGGCTTCAACATACTTTTCTTTTAGCTTTGTTAGTTTTCCAGCACCAAATGTTCCTACTAAACAGAAAACTTGGATTTGCCACAATGTGACCTCAAAAGTTATTAATATCACCATTGTCACTTGATTCAATAGCTGTTATCTGTGGTCATCACCCTCATAGATATGGGTGAAAAGGGGCTTCCTACGCCTGCAGGTAGGTTTAGAACACTGTTTCGTCCATTGCTATGTTACACCATCTTGAGGCTGTGGTAATTCTGGCCCCTGGGAAGTATACGATTCCTTTATTAGCAGGATAAGGCAGGTAGGGAGGACGGTTGAGTAGTTAGTTGGCAAAAAAGGTGCAAAAGCAGCTGGAGAGGTTTTCCAATTTCCTTTTTGACTGGACATTAATACACCTGGACAGTTTTTATTCCAACTTTGGGATAATTTGATAATGTTTTCTACTACATTTTAACCAAAAGTTGCCGTGTTTAACTACAAAGTGATACGTTTAATCCAAATATTGATCTAACCAAGTAATTTTTGCACCTAATACTAATTTAGTTCTACCTTTATTTTACTAGGTTGGAGCCTGGGACTGCCCTCCTACTATGTAATTCTGCCCAATTTCTGGATTTTTGTGTATATTATTGGGTTAATCAGACAAATATTAGAAGGACGATGTTGTAGTTTCAGTTGTAGTCTGTCTATGGTTTCAGTTCAGTAATGGTGGCAGAGAAAGATTTGAGCAAAGCCATTCGATCCTTTGTGGAATATTAAGCTGCATTGCCTTTGGTGAGTTTGTTTTCCATCCAGTTCCAGCACATGTCCAAATGTTAGCGTTTGATTGTAGCAGATCCAATAGATTTAAACTTCAAGTAAGTTAACATGTGTCAATAGATAGTTACCAAACTACAAAGAAGACCTGGTCAAAATACCAACAGCTTCCTGAGTAGTCCGAGAGTAGATGTAAAATGGGATTAAACCCACCTACCGGTACCAATGACTCTGCAAGCTCATCAAAGGTCAGCCAGTCTTAAAGTACAGACTTCAGTAATTAATGAGTATGTGTCTTACAGTTTTTGACAAATCACAGAGAATTGTAATAAGCACTATCCAATGTGAATTGTGCTTTCTATAAAATTCTCTCTGACAGCTTCAACGTGGCAACACACCTGATAGGAGATTGTCCCTCACCTCCTAATCCATCTCCACCCTGCAAACATTTCTTATCGACTTTTTTTAAAAGCATTTTTTATTGATGCAGAGAGCCTTGTCAGTAGCTCCTTTCTCCTGCCGCTTTTGCCAAACTATTATACAGCTTTTTCTCTCTCACAACACGGTAAAAACATGAGTCACATGTGATCGTCCACGGGGGATACTGGTCACATTCATGCTCGAATATACCAAATGACAATGAAACAAGAATGGGCGAAAATGTGACCTCTTTTTTGAAAAGTGGACCTTGCAAAATGTACAAAAAAAAGGTAACGCGTAATAATATGGGGCAGTATTTGTGCCCTCTTTTTTTCTCTCTAAATTTCACTGGCATTTCATGGGCTTTTAAGGTCAAATTCAATTACCTAAACCACCTACAGAGATGTTCACAGACATATCTGGCCTGTCAAAGATAAAACAAAACCATGATGATGATTCATATCTGTCTGAAATATCAGTGCACTGCTCACTAATAAACTACTGAGGGCAAGATTCACCGTGTGTTGGAGCCGGTGAAGGTGGAGATGGATGTTAATACTGAGGTCAGTATTACACAACTCCTAGTGATTTCACAGTTGACAGCCAAGTTGAAATTCAAGTGGTATGAAAACCAACCACAAGAGCCTCTCACTAGTCTGTCTGATCTTGTTCATTTAAAATCATTGCTCCATTTTACATTTTTTATTTATTTATTTTTTGGCTTTTCACCTTTATTTGACAGAACAGTAGAGACGGACAAGAAGGTGGGAGGCAGAGAGAGGGGGATGACCTGCAGGAAAGAGCTGTCTGATGCAAGACTAAAACTGGGGCCACCTACAGTGAGGACTGTATTCTCTATAGATGGGGTTAGGGTTAGCTCTATCCACTGTGCCACACATCTTTCTTTAACATTGTTTGATAGTTTTGTTGCTGATGTCTCTTGGTTTGATGGTGTTCACACAACAAAGGTCCAAAGCTATAAATGAGGGCAATGCATTAACTGTTCTCTCATCGGTCAAGAAGCCTTACCTTGAAGGAGGGATATTTGTATATTTGTTCTTTTTTCTTTCCCTGGGGAAAATGCAAATAAACATGGAGCTTCAACATCTTGTGTAGCTAATTCTGTTCATTAGATTCATGTGTTTATTGCACCAGAAACATTAGAATAATAAAACAGATCTACAAGCTACATCTCAGTTCTACTGAGAATCCAGATTCTAACTACAATAACTATGAATGTGTTATTGTAGTTAGAGTCACTTCATTTGTATTAGATTTGTAGTTAACCTTTTCTAAGGTTAGCGTAACACTTGCCAAACCATTGTATCACACGGCCAGTGTACATGCATCCTTTAATAACAGAATAATAACCTGGCTGAACAGATTGTCTGTTATATGAGACATGGGCTGTTCTGATCATGCACAGATCATGCATTAAGCAGGTCCTGAGCCAAACAGAAAACACACACACACACACACACACACACACACACACAAACACACATTCTAGATGCTACAAAAAACACAACTCATCCAATGTGGCTTTGGAGAATCTTCATACATGTCTGACACTGTCAACTATGACTAAAGCATTTTCTCCCTGCAATCACTCTGATGTCTTCTTCCTCTGTCTATGTCCCTAAATGACTAAAATGATTAATCGATTAAGTTGGAAGGTTCATAAAAGGTCGTTTTTGTTCCATCCAACGGTCCACAACAATTTCCAACATTTTACTATTGTAGAAGACTAAGAAAAAACAGATTAATTTGAGCAGCTAGAACAAGAAATATGGTTTATTATATTTGTATATTATAGTTGTGGATTCATGTAATAGATGGCAGTTAATCCTTTAAAAGACTCATAGTTGTCGTTTTATGAGCTATGTGTGAATACACCCTCAAGTTAAACAGTATATAGTCCTATATTTAATCCACTAATTTGTTCTCCACTACAATCTTTATTGTGACTTTTAAATCCAACGTGTGCTATTTTTGAGGGCTGGCTGCACCTCGGAGTACTGAGTGAGAAGTGATGCTTGCATATCCAGCAATCTTCCTCTGTTTTACTTGGACTATGATTTAGCTCAGGGGGCAGCAGTTAATTGATAATGAAACATTCACATTTGCTAGTTGTTTATATTATAAAAAGTAGGTGGGAAAAGTGTCAATCTGAGAATAAGATGGTCTGAAGTTGTATTAAGGACATATGCTGTGTGCTTTCTGGATGCCTCTGTGATGTGAGTAGAAGAGACTGTTGCCACTGGAAAAAGGTTTGTGTGTTGATTCCATCAGGGCATGAGCGATTAACTGATTTATGATGGAGAAGATAGAGATTTGTCTTCTTTCAACTAAAAAAATAAAGAATACCCCCCACCCCTCCCTACACAGACACACACACACACACACACACACACACACATGCACACACATTCAGATGCTATCTGCAGCAGATCACTACCTGTTTAAATAATGTATTTGTATTCAGCTGGAATCCATAAAAGCAACGGGCCTGCATGAATGGCAATGCACAGCTTTTACCTTTTTTTCGCCAAGAAACGGACTTAAGAGAAATTTGATTGCTGCCCAAAACTTTGGGAAGCAGATACAAAAAAAGAACTAAATAAATAAAAATAAATAAAAAAGTACACAAAGCTGTGCCAAATGCAGCAGAGGGTTGGCTTTTTGTTCACTCTGACTGGTTGGTGAGATGCATCAGTGCTTGATGGGAACCATTTATGAGACATTAACTTTGTCAGCCAAACAATGAATCCTCCTTAATTGACAGAATCCATTGTGGTTACATTTCTCGTTCTCTGTCTCTCTCTCTCTCTCTCTCTCTTTTTCTCAGTTTATGTTGTCACTCTCTCTTTCTGTTTATGTCTTCCTATCTGTACCGCCCCCACCCTTTTTGCAGGGCGCACTGTTCCCATCTGTGTGCAGGAGCTACCATTAGACTCTGTCATGAGTGTGTGTACGTGGGTATAAATAGATCCTCTTACCAAGCTGAATTGATTAATTGCATGTTGGGGCCCAAAGAGTGGTGTTTTGAGAGGCCACTGCTGGAAGAGAAGGGCCATTAAGATTTCACTTTCATGTTCATCGACTCACTAACACACACATACACACACACACGCGCACACACGAGCACGCCTGCATAACTTCCATGATGACTTCTTCCACAGAAACAGAGTTTGATTCAACACAAAATAATCACATAATCATCATCAGATGCACACATTCACATTCTCTCTCCCCCTCTCTCTCTCTCTTTCTCTCTCTATCACACACAAACACACACACAATGTAATCGAGATGCCTGGCAACTGTGGCTCTGTAAGAGGTTTGGAGAGAGGGAATAAAAGAAACCACCTGCCTCAATTAGTTTGAGGAGAGGGAGGTAGATGGAGAGAGACAATGACTGTGTGAGGGAGAGATGGAGAGAGAGAGAGAGAGGAAAGTGGGAGGAGAGAGGCTGGAGGGAGACAGAGACGGAGTGAGAAAGCTCCAGCGGAGCAGAGAGAGGGGGGTTAAGAGAGATGTTAGTGGGTGGGAGAGAGAGCGCACGGGGAGCATCTGATTGCGGCTCTTGAAGGCCGATACTCATGCATCCAGTTTTAGAGCGAAGCCGCTGATTTCCAGCCGTCTTGATTCTCAGCTGGAGAGGCCATTTTGTTCCCCTTCCCATTATTCAGTCTGACAGAGAAAAGTGGAAATCTGGGTTTTCTGTACCCGGGGAAAGAATTGCAAATCATATGAACTATATATATATATATATATATATATATATATATAGCAAAGCAATGGAGCAAGAGGCTATCTGGGTAGGGCATAGTGCTGATATAGTACAATAGTGGCCATAGTGGTACAAAAGTACTCATGACTAAAACTTGGACCGATTCCCCAAGCAGTTTCTTTTATTGTGAGTATAGCTATTGTAATTGTCATTGCAATGTTAATCATTGTAATGAAGCATTTTCACGTCATGGGGTTTTTGGTTTTGTGCATATAGTTATTCATTTAGGTGGGGTCAAAGGTTACTACATTGCAAAAATTGAATTCTTAAAAAATGAAAATGTTATGTTTTTGGTAACCTGGCTATCATTAGACCTCATTCCCCATCTGTTCATTTGTTTGTGTTGGAGGTGTGTTTATGAAAGCCCAAAGCTGTTTATTGGACACAGTGAATGTGTATCAAATACATCTGAACTTCTTGATCTACAGGTCGAAATGCCCCCCATAGAGATTAATAATATTTATAACAAACCAAGCCATTACAAAATTATTCAAAATTGAGTAAGTAACAGTATGCACTTAATCTGCACTCAAAACCTTAACTGCACTGTTCAGAAGCACTTAATTATTGCTACAATTCCACTGGAATAATGCTTTTAATAAACAAATACATTTTATTTAATTTCATTGGTTGTTTCATATCCCGGTACCTCTTGCACAGTGTGTTTTTTTAAACACTTCTGCAAAAAAAGAACAAAAAAATAAAAAAAAATGAAATAAAGTAAACTTCCCCTCATGGTACGATAAAAGTGTGAAACAGTTTCAGTTTTATTCATAAAATGTCAGAAAAATATCCAATAATGTTTCCCGTGGTCCAAGATTACATCTTAAAATGTCTGGTTGTGTCCCAGTGAACTAAGAGACAAAAATGTAAAAAAAAAAAAAAGTTTATCTAATCATTTTTATCTACCTCTTTCATCACATCTGAGCAGCTGAGTTATTAACCAATCATTGAATTGACTATTGCAGGTATGCTTTTGCTTTACTTGATTAATATTTAGATATTTACGTAAAATGCAAAAATCTATTACAAATTATCTTTTCAATCCGATTTAAAAGATACAGAGCCAGATGAAAAGCTTTGAGGGTTAACGTCTCCTTCAGGTAGGGTGATAGGCAGAGAGATAGGCAACTACGACCTTTAACACAGCTGTTGGTCTCAGTCCTTCACAGCCATTTGTTAAGATGCTGAACAATCATAGTGTGAGAAGGCTGCGGCAGGAGCAAAAAGGCAAATTTATATACATTTGTAAGTGGCTAAAGTACAGCAGAAGACTGAATTACATGTTTATAGTGCTTTATATAGATACTATGATACAGTTCAAGTAGTGCAAGGACACAAGATTTCCAACAAATTATTAATTTTATTGTATAAGGGGAATTAACACAATGCAGGTATGGATTCAAAAAGGCTTACATCAGTTTCTTTCAGTGGAAATCCTTCCCATTTCAGGGCCACTGGCATCAAAACACAAATAACTCACAAACTCTCAGCTTGGTCTTTCTCCAAGGGGCTCTTTCTCTAGATAGGTAGTGTCTTCCCAACCGTCCTCCGTGTTTCACAAGGAGAGCGAATCCATGCACTCTCCAACCTCTGCACTCAATATCTCAACTCCACTGCACACACACCAACACAGGCAGGCTCAGACTGCTTTATATGCCAGCTCTCAGGCAATCAGCTGTCATTAGCCACACCTATGTTGAGAAGGCTGGTGGAGTTCCGCCTCCACCGTCAGGTGGAGCCATACCTGGGAATGTAGAACCCTCCAGGAAAGTGGTACAACCATTCATATAGTGACGATTTAGCCTCTATAACAACTGCATTTCCCAATCAAGCTGGAACCCAGAGTTTCTCAATGTTTATCGACGATTTCTGGATTTGAGTGAGAGAACATAGGAAGCGGGGTCGAGTTTCAATACTAGTGCATTAAAAATGCATGCGGCACAAGGCATGCTATTTATTTGGTAGAAAGTGTATGAAAAAAAAATGAATCAAATAATAGAGGAACTATGTGAAGTGATGTGGCTTACATTTTCTCTCATAAAAATCTCATTTTATTTATATGGAAGGATGTACTGAAGACTGGATTCCGAAATGTGTTTAAGGATAGAAAAAATACTTTGTTTTGAAAATTCAAACTGAAATAGGTATAGAATGAGCTTCTATACATATATACATCAAATGTTATATTTTGCATGAACAGGGATGCATCAATGTGACTGTTATCTCCCAATGATGACTTGATCATCTCAATTCAGGATCAATCCTTTTCCCAAATGCAAAACCTGTATTCTATGCACAGACTATGCAACCCAATGAGAACATTCATGCATAGGGTCACGTGAGTCATATGAATGGCCCCGTTGCCTTAACAACATCGTCTCATCTATTGTTGTAACTTCACACATATGAGAGATGACAACAGCAAAAGAGTGAGGAGAGGAACTGGGGATGCAATGAGAGCAAAGGAAAGCTGCCATGGGTTGGACAAAACAGGCTTTTCTCTGTGCTTTTTTCAGGGTTGGTAATGTAGCATACAAGTGGCACAGAGTGGAAAATCACCCTAATAGTCACCACCCCTGTAAAGAATGTAACCTACCCCCCCACAGGGGTGGTACTGGTGGATACCAAAATGGAGCTAAAGAAGAGTCATTGTGAACTTAAATTACAAGGTCACTAAAATACAATATGAAAGTTATTTTACTACTATAGTACTATAATATAATTGAGTATTTTTGGGCATCTAGCCCCATTTCCTACGTTACTGGCATATGAATGGAGACCATGATGGGCACCAATTCCTTAGTAATAGTAGCATTTCCCCTCTGGCTGGATTTTCAATATAATAAAAGTGCACAGGGCAGATTTCCAGCAGCTCTTTCCCAAATGGTAAGCTTATAATTTAATCTCACTTGTTGTCACTATGTTGTTCTGCAATTTATAGATGACCTACTGAATAAACGGAAACCAGAACTAGATTTGCTCTTTTTATAAGACCACAGTATGTCTGTAGAAAACTTTGGCCATGAATAGGAGGAGGCAACACTCACTTCCAAGCCTCTCAAAGCAAGTACAAATGTTTCTCTTGTCTGCTATCACCCTCCTTCTGTGCATAATTGTCTGCCACATTGGATCACTGAAAAGCGCTTTGCCAAAGGAATACGTTTTTATTTTTTATTATCTATCCATATTTAGTATCCTCGCCTCTATGTTTATCCCCTGTGATGCAATGAGCTGAGTGTCAACCAATCAGAGGCTGTATAAGACTATGAGGTAGTTAGGATCCCCTAATTAGGAGTCCCTAGTATTATTGTTCACTATGTGATTTGAATGCATTCTGAAATATTTAGTTTCAGTTTAGTTTTTTCCCCCCATTTGTATGATTATATTACTATACCTATACATTCATGTGCCACTTAAAACTTGACTGTACCTTACATGGTTAAGGTTATACAAGCATTGTTACACAAGTAGGTTTTGTGTGTGCCAGCCAAACTGCTCCCCACCTGTTAATTCACCACGTCGCCTGCTCTTTCCCCAGCTGCCCTGTTCCACTCAGCCATTTCTTTATTTTTCTTCCTTCATCAATTTATTTGTACAGTTTTGTAAGCTTCCTGTCAATGCTTAACTTACTCTACAATATACCCTGAGGTGTGGTAATATAAAACTTTATGGAGACGCTGTCTTCAGTTTTTTTATGCTCCACTATCCAGGAACAAACTCCCACAAATGTGCAGGTGTGCTGCAACTCTCAGTTATTTTAAATCAAGGCTGCGGAGACAACAACTAAAACAAAGTTAAAAGTTGAACACAATATTTGTCATTTTTCATTGTGATTTCTTACATTTAAAGAAATCAGGTTTGTATCTTGGACCTTCTCAATTAACATTAAAAAAGGAGAAACAAAAAAACAAACAAATGAACAAAAGCATGGGGCATGCACTTATATACATCTGCATCTAAAATAATTAGAATGTCACGACAACTTCTGGTAAGCCTTAATCCTAAAATAAAAAAGTCCCACTTATGTGTAGCGAATCTATGTAAGGAGTTTCACTTATTGAAAATAATTGACAAAAAGTTGTTCAGGCTCACAAATACCACGATACTACATGTTTAATAGCATCACAAGCCTGAGCTTGTATAGTTTTCTAATCAACTGAATGTTAGAATCTGGACAAGTGAAAGACTGAACATGTGAGTGAAGTTTAGAAACAAAGTAAATGACAACAAGCCATCGAACTGAAGTGTGTGTGATTTCCATTTTTGTTAGACTTAAATTGATCACAAGATCTCAAAGGTTCTGTTCAGAAACCATGTAGTACATAGTGTATACTGCCTACTGAATGAACAATTCAGGCTATAATATTCTCAGAATGCCTTCCATGCCAACTAGCAGCAGTATCAGACAATTTAGAGCAGGCAAAAGCTGCTACAGTTCCAGTGTTACTGACAGTAACTGTCACTTTATGTTCCCAATATGAGGTCAGTTTATCTAAATAAAGGTTATTTGCACATTTACCCTGGACAATTTCAGAGATGTGAGGAGCTGCCTGTGGGAAACAGCGGTCAACATGTGATCCTAGGTAGAACATAATATGTGGACTGATCTGATTGCTCTCTATGATGGTTTAATGCTGGCTCTAATGTCTCTAGCATTCTAAAGTGTTTGGGAGAATCCTGGTCTCACAGATGAAATCTTAAGGGGACACATTATTTTATATACATATAGGTTACACATGAACCTTCACTGTCGTGCTAGTCAATTTAAGTAGTTTATGCATGCTGCCTAATGAATCTATTCCTTTAACAAATCCAGTTTTATCAGGATGTAATATACATGTATTAAGCTTTGCCTATTATTTCATAATCAGTATTGGTTAGTTTTGTCAGTTTTCAGTAGTACTGTCTGGAAGGCTGTATTTGTGTGTTGTGGAAATGTGCAGCTATTCTTAACTTCTTGGAAAATACTGATGAATAGTGGTGGAAATGTACTCCAAAAGTGTTTGGAGGCAACTGAAACTTGATGCTTTGTTGATTGGCATTTGGTTGAATCTTTTTAGATACTCCTAACGTGTAACTGGTCTGCCCAGATCATCTGCCTGTTCTTCAGTCAATTGAAGAAGGATTAGGTTATTGATTGGCGATTCAACATCTGAATAATGTGGTTCTTGGTCTTGGATATAGAGTTTGCTGTAAAAGGGTTTGTTGTTAGTATCCTCCTTTATTTTTCATTACGTATGTTATCTAGTTGGACTTTAATTTATTATGGGTTGTTTCAGGGGGATAAATATGAACCTTTCACCTACTTATTTTTTTAAGTCATTTTCAGGAGCAATAGCTTTTTGTTTTCATTCTGAGAAGTTTTTTTAAATGTTTTTCTGTCAGTACATACAGTAGTTGTTCCAAAGCACCATCTTGACAAAAGGAGGTTTAGGTGTTTTTGTGTTTAAGGCGAACAAGATGGGGGGGTATAAGTAAGTGCAGTCTCTGAAAGTTAAGTTGCGTAATCTGCAGATGTCTCCAAGTGTCATGTCGTGTAGTGGAGGGGGACCTCCAAGGACAGACATGAGCACAGGTAGGATGTAGTGAACAGAAATTAATTAAAGCAGAAACCAAATACTTACAGTGCACAGGCAGGAAACCATCCGATCAAACCAAGACTGAACTCTCAATAAGCAACATACAGGTGCTGAATGAGACGCAGATGAAACACAAGAGGAATTTATTTCTAAATATAAATAAGGAAACAGATATCCAAAGCACTCAAAAACCAGACAAGACGGAGACAGCTGAAGACACCAAGACCAAAGTTGGTTATAAATTCCTTCAAGGTTTCTGTTAAATTCCAGGGTTTGAATGTGTTTGTTTGTCAAATGTGGGGTCAACAGTATCACTTGTTCAGAACAGAACAAGTAGGCTTTGTGTGTGTGTGTGTGTGTGTTGTGTGTAAAAATAGAGAAAAGAGAGCAAGAGAAAGGGTGAGTGGGCTATTAACCATAAGTGGTTGAACAGAGGCCACATATTGAGTATCCTGTTTTTTCACCTCCTGTCTGACATTTTTGTTTTGTTTATTGGTCCAAAACATAATTGCAGAATAGTTCCTGCATTCTTCCATTCAATCATTCATTTCCCTTCAGTCCAGGTTATCTGGATTTTCAGTAAATGTGTGGGTGTTCTCTGGACACATATGTACCTGTTCAATCATAAACAGAGGGTGTGGCTGGGAATGGCAATGCTGAAACTGTACACTGATTTTAGTTATAGTCGATTTATGGTTGTAGGTCAGTAAGGGTGACGGAGAAAGACACTAGTGAAGTCATCCGGACCACAGCATATAATGAACATCACAACATTGAAACCTGAGCAAGAACAATGCTTGGTGAGCTTTTTTGGTCTGGCAAATGACATACACCATGACAGAATGATGGTTGTGTTAACATTTGCTGAAGGGGAGTTGCTAGACTCTCTGTACAAATGCACTGTACTACAATAGTGTATTATTGAGTATTATGCACTGTTCATTCATTTCTTTAGGGAACCTGTCATTAATGCTAAATGCTGTTCCTATTAGTTCATGTTTCTTGTTCTTGTTAATGAGTTTCATTTGGGGTAAGTGTTCAAATTTTGTGATTATGGGCTTTGTCTGCATGGGCAAAGTCAATGTATGCTCTTTAAAAGTAACTATATTCAGTTTCAGTCGCATTAACACTGTGCATGAAGCCTTCTTCCCTTTTGTCGGGTGGTTCTTTAGTCCAGGATGCTGCTTGGATCTACATCATCTGCCATTGTACATTCATAGAAGAACCAGTTGTTGGGAGTGCCAATGGCACCGGAGAAACTTCTATTCTATTCCCCTAGTCAGGTTTTTGTTTCAAGTCTGTCAGAATTGTATTAGATCTTGCAGCACGGCACCACTATGTTGGATAGTCTTGGTCTTGTGATCTTCTAGCATCTTGGTCTCACACCAGCCATCGAGCTTCACCATCACCCAGCCAGCAGTCCATATGAGGCCCATAAGGGAGAGGTTTGGCCTGTATACAGTGGGGAAAATAAGTATTTGAACACCCTGCTATTTTGCTATTTCTCCCACTTAGAAATCATGGAGGGGTCTGAAATTTTCATCGTAGGTGCATGTCCACTGTGAGAGAGATAAACTAAAAAGAAAAATCCAGAAATCACAATGCATGATTTTTTTAATGATTTATTTGTGTGATATAGCGGCAAATAAGTATTTGAACACCTGAGAAAATGAATGTTAATATTTGGTACAGTAGCCTTTGTTTGCTATTACAGAGGTCAAACGTTTCCTGTAGTTTTCCACCAGGTTTGCACATACTGCAGGAGGGATCCTGGCCCACTCCTCCACACAGATCTTCTCTAGATCAGTCAGGTTTCTGGGCTGTCGCTGAGAAACACAGAGTTTGAGCTCCCTCCAAAGATTTTCGATTAAGTTCAGGTCTGGAGACTGGCTGGGCCATGCTAGAACCTTGATATGCTTCTTAAGGAGCCAGTCCTTGGTTTTCCTGGCTGTGTGCTTTTGGTCGTTGTCGTGTTGGAAGACCCATCTTCAATGCTCTGACTGAGGGAAGGAGGTTGTTCCCCAAAATCTCACAATACACGGCCCCAGTCATCCTCTCTTTAATGCAGTGCACTCATCCTGTCCCATGTGCAGAAAAACACCCCCAAAGCATGATGCTACCACCCCCATGCCTCACAGTAGGGATGGTGTTCTTCGGATTGTACTCTTCATTCTTCTTCCTCCAAACACGCTTAGTGGAATTATGACCAAAAAGTTATATTTTGGTCTCATCTGACCACAAAACTTTCTCCCATGACTCCTCTGTATCCTCCAAATGGTCATATGCAAACTTAAGACGGACCTTGACATGTGCTGATTTAAGCAGGGGAACCTTTCGTGCCATGCATGATTTCAAATCATGACGTCTTAGTGTATTACCTACAGTAACCTTGGAAACGTTAGTCCCAGTTCTTTTCAGGTCATTGACCAACTCCTGTCGTGTAGTTCCGGGCTGATTCCTCACCTTTCTTAGAATCATTGAGACCCCATGAGGTGATATCTTGCATAGGGCTCCACTCCGGTTGAGATTGACCGTCATGTTTAGCTTCTTCCATTTTCTAATGATTGCTCCAACAGTGGACCTTTTTTCACCAAGCTGCTTGGCAATTGCTCCATGGCCCTTTCCAGCCTTGTGGAGGTGTACAATTTTTTCTCTTGTGTGGTTGGACAGCTCTTTGGTCTTCGCCATGTTACAAGTTAAAGTCTTGCTGATTGTATGGGGTGGACAGGTGTCTTTATGCAGCTAACGACTTCAAACAGGTGCATCTGATTAAGGATGATACATGGAGTGCAGGTGGACTTCTAATGGGCGGACTAACAGGTCCTTCAGGGTCAGAATTATAGATGACACACAGGTGTTCAAATACTTATTTGCCGCTATATCACACAAATAAATCATTAAAAAATCATGCATTGTGATTTCTGGATTTTTCTTTTTAGTTTATCTCTCTCACAGTGGACATGCACCTACGATGAAAATTTCAGACCCCTCCATGATTTCTAAGTGGGAGAAATAGCAAAATAGCAGGGTGTTCAAATACTTATTTTCCCCACTGTATATGGTTGCAGCATGGGTGCAGTGTGGGTTTGTCCACAGTATCCCTGGTGGGTTTTGCCATGGTGGCTCCACCTGTGTAAACTGTAGACAAACCCACTTGCGATCCACATGTGCAGCCCACAGCTAACCCTTATAGGCCCCACATGGACATGCTGGCTGGGCAGCAGCCAATCCTGCTCCAACAGGACCATGCCATTTTACAAAAGACATAATTCATTTTTTTTTTTTGAAAATGTATTCCTTATGTTTTCAAAAAACAGAGGCACAATGGTTTTGATATTCCATTTTCAATAAAAGCCTTTATCGTTTCTCTGCCCGACAGCAAACAGGGATATTGGTCTAAACTTAGAATAGAGGGGCTGTACTGTAGGACTACAAAGAGTTTTGTCTCCTGCACAGGAAGCTACAGGTATTTCAGTTTAGTCTCCTTTAGATGCTTTGCTTTTTAATAACTGCCAACTTGACTCTGCTGCAGACTCCCTGCTGGGTGAGCTGTATTCAAGATTATACACCACTCTCTTCCACACTCTCTCTCTCTCTCACACACAGCAGTTGAGTATCACCACTGCATTACATAGGCAGTGAGGGAGTAAAATAAGAAGATGGAGAGATGGAAGGTAGGATCGAATGTCCAGGGGGTGGTTGGAAGGGGGGAATGTTCTTGTGCTTCTATCCTTGTGAGAACCAGTTTGAGCTGGAGACTTTCACAATGAGGGCATTTTGCTGATTCTCACTTCCTGGTGGCATTACTGTGGGATTAGGTCTGTGGTTTCTGTAGGCACACTGCAGAGCTGCAGATATGAGGGCTTGTCGTCTTCCCTTAAGAAGAACCCATTTGCTGCCATTCATTATTGTACAGTGGGAAACACAGCTCCCACAGGGACAGAATCCATCGCAGTAAACATGAAGCTGTTTTTTTTTTTAAGGAAACTTCCAGTTTAATTCCTTATTCGCCGTGGCAGAGTTGAGTTCTCATATCTTTTCAGGCTCTCTGATGAATGAAGCCAGAAGAGGTTTACGATTTACAATGCGACTGTTTAAAAATGTAACATGCTACTAATCAGACTGCACAGTGTACTGTAAGCTAGGCCTAGAGAGTCCAAGTACTTTTTGCCTTCTAGTTATCCCATGGACATTATTTTGGAAATGAAAAGAAATATATAATATAAATATAAATAAAATCTTAACTGAACAACAGACTCTTTATCCTTTGATATTATTTGGCTTAACTCTTTCGTCATCCCATGATAATTTATGTAACATCCAAGACAGGCGGAATTTCACATATAGGGTTTTATTTTGAAAATTGACCAAATGCTTTGTGCCTTTCCTGTGTCTGACTTCCTGTCTGACTCCAGAGTGGAACCAAATGCTGAACAAGACTTGTGTTTTGGAGACTAAAATGTTAAATTATTTTCAGTAAGTGAAAACTCACATGTTCCTTTTCTCATTTTGGGATACAACAAATGAGTATGTAACCAACGCTGCCACAGTGATGTATTGTCAATTACAACCTAACAACATGCTCTGCACTATCATTTATGAGACATCTACCCAAATGAACATGATTGCTGTGTTAAGAAAGACATAAAACTAGAGATTGTGGACATAAACACACATTCGAAAAGTGTTGACTGAGGTAATAAATCAAGTAAGAAGGTGAGTCATTTCTTATAAACTTTCAGACATGGAGCTACATGCTTGGCTGCTTGCAGTAAAACAAATAAATCAAAAGCTAATAAATACACATACAGAGAATGAACAAAGTAAAGGCAGTAGATGACATTGTGCTTAATTGCTAATTTACATTATATACGTTGTGTTTATGCTTAATAACCACTGCCTGGCGCCGTTGGTGTAAGCCCCAATTACAAACTAAGCGTATGGGTTTCTGCTGTTTGGACTCTGGAGTTTAAGTTTCTTGAACTTCCAAAATGGGCTAATTTACAATTGTACATCAAATTGACAAAGGCCAAAGTAAAGAGCATTTTTCTTTCTTTTTTATCCTGTTATAATATTTTTTAATATCTATACATTCATTATTAATGATAAGAAAAAAAAAGAGGAGAAAACAGATGTCCTGTTAAATACAGTAGTGTTTGTCTTTGTGTGTGTGTGTAGGTGTGTGTGTGTGCGACTCCCCGTTTCAGGTCTCCTGTTAGGCCAGAGGGTTTAAAGGTTAGAGGGGAAATAAGAAGCCTGGCTCAGACAATCAGAAGTGGGTAAGAGTTGAACACAGTCCTACTGTTCTCGTCTGCACTGCAGCTGGCTGACGGGCTGTGGGAATTGGGGTTGATTTACACGTACACAAACACACACACACACACACACACACACAAACACACACACAAACACAAAGTAGGGCCTCTGCTCACAAGCCCAATTCACATAGGGACATGGTCTCAGCTTCTTTATCTCTAATTGAGACGTATTGCCCTCTGTTCCACACCTTAAGAGATGCCGGACCACATACACACCCACTAACCCTGCGATCCCAAGCAGCACCCCAAAATATGTCCCTGGGGACCTTTAGGGCTCTATGGGGAAGTAGAATTAGTGTTATGGTCCTCTTAGGGACTTCCAGGCATCCATTAGGGGGATTCAGAGGGTCTTCAACAAAAAGTATTGTCATTTAATTTCTCATAAATAAGGCATTATCCAAATGAAATTAGGATTGCAATGCACTAGGAAGTATTACTAACACTAACTCAATCGTCTACTATAATCCTCCTATAATAATTTATTCTAACCGTTCCAATTGACTTAAGCACTTTCCTCCTCCAGGGAGCAAAGGCCATTGACAAATATCAATTTTTTTCACTTAATCTCAATTTAGTGAAATGTGCTGGTAGAGTGTAAAATTGGTCAAGAAGGAACCCACTAAATGTGCAGATCCCACTTATAACATTTGCACATCAATTTTTTGTGTGTGTTAGTGGCTAATAATGACTCCTGGTGGTCAATGGATTGTTAATAGTCAAATGGGCAGTGTGCATTTACGTTTTGACTAGAATATAGATCAATGGCGGTGTCAAGCACTCTCTGTGTACCCTTCAAGTTTTGGAATTGATCCTTAACACCAAGGTGTTTTTCTGTACCCTGTGTAGGACCAGGTTATATTGCCACTTGCAAGTTTCTGCTATGTCTTCCACAAAGTCAAAGCCATCTTAGCTCCCACTTACAGTAGCTGCTCCCACTTTGTCCACTAAATCCCATTTTTAGAAGTCCTAGGCCATCTTGACATTAAAGCTGTTGGGGAGCTCGGCCTGCCTGCCCGGGTCTTTGCATCATCATACAAGTGGGGAATCAGGTCATACATTTCTTCTATGCGATTATTATGTATTCTTTGATTTCTCATATCCTAAACATGATCTCTTTATGGAAAGGAAAATTGCAGTGTGACAGTAGAGGTAATTATTGGGCAGACAGTAGAGCAATATTATTAGAAGTAATGGGCCAGCATTATGCTTTATACTTGGTGAACTGGCATGGACGAGGACCCCTTCAAATGATACTGGAATGAGGCAAATTAATCATTGAAAAGTGTAGGAGTTAAATACCAATTATCAGAAATGTTTCAATTCATTGTCTATGTCAAGTATTTTTGATGCATGAAAAGCAAAAGTGACAAGCTCAAAATTAAATAGAATTTTCAAATGCCTTTAGATATGGAAGACAGTGATAACTTAACAAGACAGGGTGGCTGGACAATAAGTTAATATTTGACAGTTCGTTATAGGGGCAGATAGTGTTGTTTCTTAGGCTTCTGTTAAATATACTGTGAGTTTTAAATTTCTCTCTGATTGAAGTGTCTCAGTAATTGTTATTCTTTGGCCAGTGATCATAATGAAATTAGAAGTGAGCAGCTGCTGACCAATGCAATATAAGCCCTGCTGAAAGCATTAAACCAAACACTGAGGGTCATCTACAGCAGCAATGTATAAGGTATTGAATATTTGAACCAATCCAGTTTGGTCCAGATAATGTTCTGTACCAATTTTGGTGATGATTTGGTAGGAATGATGAAAAAAATGTATTTGGACATAATTCAAAATAGCAGAACATGAGCGATCTCTGCAACTAAAGAATATAAAGATTTTTTTTTCTTTAACTTTTTCTTTTTGTTGCGATACGCAACACGAACAGAGAATGACAGAGCATCTTTCCAATAAAGATACATTCATAAGAAGGTTACGTTCTATAACAGGCCTTTTCTGATTCTGACTTAATTACCGTTATAACTCATTCGAAAGACATGATTATTATCACCAAAATTATCAGTATTGTAATCATTGTCATTAAATGTGGCAGATGGTGTTGGTGACTCATCCACAGCATTTTTAAAATGATTATTACAGAGATGAAAACCCGTTTAAAACAGGGTTAAGCATACACAGGTTTAGAAAAATGTTTTTTTTTTAAATAACAGCTGCTGAAAGTACTCCAAATCTATCATTTTTATTTTTATTGCCAAACATGTTCCTTTCTGAACCACAAAAATCTCTTTTATGTGTCCAAACAAGTCACCTTTGCCAAAGTCCTCTTTCCTGTAGGAGAACAATGTAACCCTGCAGCTGGGCGTTGTGTAGTCAAATACCAAGTGCCAGCATGCTTTCAGAGGGTTGTACCTGCTTGTCATATTACATGCTACTGTTAAGCCATTTAAGCTATTATTTTCAAAGTTGTCATGCATATAATTACCTCAGTTGAGTATCATTTTTTTTTCTCAATTTTGTACTTTGACTTGATGAAAGATGAGTTAAAGAAACAAGCACTTTATTTGTGGCATTAGAAGTTAATAGATTACCTTTTAGTTGTTACAGTCACAATGGACATTTTTCAATTGAATAAATAGATAAAATCCTTAAAAGAGGGTGAAAAAGTAATGTAGCATTGTGCATGTATCAAAAGTTGTCGCCTACATCACCCACAATGCATTTCAAACCAGCTCCTCCTGTGGATTCATTTGTGTTTTACTAGCAGCAGCCAAGTGGGTGGCTCCATGTCCTGAAAGTGTAGAAGTTTAAGATGATATTACAGAGGTACTAAATCAAGTGAGAAGTAGTGTAAACACTTTCCTAATACACTTTTAATACAACATGATGTTCAATAAGTAAATTATGGACCCATTTCGAGTGAAATAGATGATAAAGCAGGGTATGCTTTAGGACGTGGCTGGTTGCTGCTACAGTGACATTGTAGGCCCAATTTGAAGGTTCAAACAATTCTGCATTCTGGTGAATTTCTCATGCACAATTTATGTTTTTGTGCACCTTTATTTTATTTCAAGACTTGTAGAAAGCAAATCAGAGACCAAATGTTGGATGACTAAATAATAAATAGTTTAGGTTTTACCAGGTTAAATAAATGTTAAATAAATAGATGTCTGCAGGCATTAAAAATTAATCTGATTTTAACCTTCAGTCAAACACTTTTCAGGAAGACGGGGTAAACTAACCTCTCTACCAACAGGGTTATTAACTTATAGATTTATTTAATGCCTCTCACAAACAAATGGAGCAGAGAGACTGGTCCTTATGCTTACATCCTTAGTGAACTTGAGAATGCAGTGTAGTGTCAGGAAATGACAGAAAATAGTTTGTGGCAAACTGTTCATTTCCACTGACAGGACCTCAGTCCTGTGTTTGGACTAGCCTCTCAGCCATGGAGCTGTCGCGTTGCCTCTTTTCGACTATTTGCCATCAGTTTTCAAATCCGTGCACCGCTGAGCCTCGGTTACCAGGGCAATAATGATCGTGATGCACACGCCGTGAAGACAACACGCCCGTCATTCTGACTTAATGACTCATGTCATTCCAAGCATGTGAAAACATCGCGTATGCCTTAGAGTAGAGGGTCTACAAAAACACATAACATTTAATTGTCAAATACTGTTTTCACAGGACAAGTAGCAATCCTAAATACAGCCGTCATGAAGTAGCAGTACATAAAAGGGATTTTGGCCACGTAAAAATGTTTTGTTTAGCATTCGGTTCCTGAAATATTATTGTTCAGTTTTTCCAATGAGTACATTTTGTTACATTAATTAACTACAGAATTAATTTAAAAAAAATTGTGGCAAAAAAAGATGACTCATTTGCGCTAAGTTGTAGTGAGTGGAGGTGGTCTCTATGGAAACAAGGTATAAATGCATTTTTTTAATGCAGTTTCTGATGGCAAATAACGTAGTTGTCCCCAACACCTGGAAATACATTAAATCTGTGAAACATTGAATGCTCTGTTGTGCAACTAACATGATGCCCACTGTAGAACTGGGGGAAGGTATGGCTCCATACGTTTGATTAAATCACCTGAGCTTGAGAGTGTTGTAATGTGACAAGTGAATTCTTCCAGATGACCATCCATCATCTTTGCTGAGAAGGAGAAGGAAGAAAGCTCCTGTGTTGCTTTAAAATATTGATTCAGTCAGATTCAATTCATCATTAGTTCATCAGCACTGTGATTTGGTTTTCAGGGATTTTTTTTTTCCTATCTCTTGGACTGGACTTTTATCAAGTCTCCTCACATCATTTTGTGCGAGTGAGCTCACAGCCCCTCCTCCTCCTTCTCCTCCTCCTCCTCCGCAGCAGCAGCACCACCACTGCTATTACTGCCATTTTCCTTCATCTCATTCAGTCATATTCCATTACATCCCATTGCTGACCCTGTGAAGCTGGATGCCACTTTTCCTCTCCGCGCCTGCTAAAATGTCACCCGTGCCCCCCCTCTTTCTCCACCCCCGCCCCTCGGGTGCATTTTTTCCTTTGAAGAGTAAGACATACAGCTGCTGGCACAGGCACTTCATTGTTTGAAATTGTCTCTCTATTAAGCTCCTCTCCCTTTTTTTTCCCCCCACATTGCGCGTTCATTGACCTGAAGCAGGGAGGTGCTGAACCACCATATTGTGCTGCGTTAAAAACGATGATGGATACCTTATCTGGTCATTGGGTTTGGCGGGTTCCTGAGAGATGAGACCCATGGGAAGGACACCACATACACACACACACACACACACACATAACTAGAAAATTGTGTCTCTATGCATGCATGAATACATACATTAAGAAAAGCATGTATAAACGCACACAATTGTATCCTTTAATGACCTCCACAACATGTGTAATCAAAGATGATGTGGCATCGCTGGAAGGAAATGTGTAGAAAGAAGAGGACGTTGAAGAAAAAAAAAAGAAAGAATAAGATGGCTGCTATGAATGAAAAAGAGCTGCAATGCTGGGAGGCAAAAAGAAGGCCAAGAAGAAAATAGGCTCTAAGAAATCAACAATGATGCATTTGACATGTGGACAGTGATGTTAGACACAGCTGGTTCCTTTTTTTATGAGTAGTAAGCTAAGAGTTTACAGTAACAATGTCCCCTATTCTGTCATTCTCCATTGTCTGGAGCCTTGCAAAGGCTCACCTGTTTTGAACACTATCAGTCCATTAAATGTCTATGTCAAAGACTATTTACCAGCCTGTCATGTTGTTTGCTGTCACGGTACCAAAGACTTTAGTATTTATTGTCCTGGATATCTGCCCTGGAGATAGTTATTATTTCACAGTTATTGGAATCTGTCCCCCATCTGCAAATTGTGAGGCTTTTTGGGAAATTAATATCATTCCTATGCTAGCTCAGAGCTAGTTTTCGGGGGGTGATTTGAATTTAGATTGGCTCTAAAAAAAAAAAGAAAGAAAAACTCTGCCAGACTACAAGAACTCTGCTTACAGCTTAGTCTCCATCAGATGACCTTTGTTGGGGAAGCCAGGGAAATACAAAAATTCCTTTTTTGTGAAGTGAGTGTGAGAAGGTAAGAGGTAATGCTGCTAGTTGTCTAACATGCAGAAACAGTCCAGCCATATTTATATATTTATTTATTTTGAAACAATTGTCCTTAAATTACCTAATGAATATGCTGATGTTATGAATATATGTTATATATCTGTCTGCCCATCCACCCATCCATCCATCCATCCATCCATCCATCCATCCATCCATCCATCCATCCATCCATCCATCCATCCATCCATCTATCTATCTATCTATCTATCTATCTATCTATCTATCTATCTATCTATCTATCTATCTATCTATCTATCTATCTATCTATCTATCTATATCATTCACACTGTGTAGGTGTTGGCTTATTTGAAGAATGTGAGTGTTAAATGTGGAAAACATGCATAAAATTGCTTCATGTTCCCTTACATGCTTTAATATGTAACCAAGGAGAGCAACAAGCAATATTTCCCAAATAAGAGATTAGTCCCACTGAAATGTAATGTCTTATTAAAGTTCAGTTCTGCATGGAGTAAATAAAGCTGTGACAATTCATGACAGGCAAAGGATAATGTTTATTCCCATTCCTCCAAAAAAAAAAAAATTAATAGCAAAATTTGGTGTGACAGCACCTTGATGTTGCTCTTTATAGGAGATAAAATTCCTCCACAGTGTGCCAGGATTGTGCTGAGTTTGCACTTGTGTGTTCTGTTGCTGTTGTATGTGCTGTCACAGGTGACATTAATTATCTCTAAAAAAGAGATAGAAATAGATATCAAGTCTAGCTGATATGGATGGAGTATATATATATATATATATATATATATATATATATACATATATATATATATATATATAGGAATAGCAAGTTTCGAAATTCTACCTTTTGATACAGCTAGACGAAAAGTCAGGGGGTTGCCAAATTAATCAGGCGTGATCGTCTGGAGAAAACCTAAGGAAAATGACCCAAGAGTTGCTGAAAATTTTGAGACCGAAACAAATGGTGAGACAGACAGACAAGCTGGGGCATCCCTGGGGACAAACTGCTAAGACGTCATAAAATGAGATGAAATGAAGAGAAAAAGGCAAGAAGTGAAGGGGAGAGCAAAGAGAGAGTGTGGCAGATACAAATTCATGCTGACCCCCAGCCACTTTGAGAGACAAATTACATTGGTGAACCATTTTCCCGACTCTTCCTCTCATTCATTACAGCTCTCTGCAGGATAACAACAAATGAATGGCTGCTGTAGGAAATCTATGTTCCACTAAGTATGTCAACACAGCCCCCCACTATTCAATAGCCAATCCCTCTCTCTCTACACAGCATTGCTCTGAGCCAAAATATACCATAATGCATTTCCTTTCACCCAGTTTAATCCTCATCGGCAATCATTAACCACTACAGCGATAAGAATTTTTCCACAATGATCGAGTGATGAGGGCGATATTGTCAAGTGCAAACACTGGGATGGGCCACAGCGTTAGCCTGTTGATATATGGAAACGATGTTGCTTTTTATGGCTTTTTATTAGAATTCAGATATTCTCCGGTTAGTACATCAGCATTCTGTTCGGGAGGTTTCTCAGTAACTACAGCTAATCAATATGGTTTTATTATTATTCTTTTTCAATGAGATCCCTGACCAGTGGATTCACTCCTGTGCAGGGTTTATTATCTGTAAGATACCATGTGGAAGGCATTGTGTTTTGAGTCATAGGGGTGCGGCTCCAGGGAGGCATCGCTTGATTGACCACGTTGACTCAACTATATGACTGAGCTATTTTAACGATTTTTTGATGGACTGAATTTAAAGTAGGTGCAGATATTCAAAGACCACAGTAGATCCAAACTCTACCAGCAGATCAGAATTTGACATTTTCAATAGTTGTATTTCCTCACAAGACATTTGTATGCACATTTTGACATATGTCATTAGGAAAAGTTGATGGACAAGGCAAAATTCAATAAATCTTCCTTAATTTTGCAAAAAAAGAGATGTTTATTTTCACCTATTATTTTGACAGTCAGACATTTCTCTATTAGTCTTAGTCTAACTTCTACTTCTAATCTGGCCATGTGTAACGTAGCCTATGCTGCTACCTTCTGACCAAACTATCCTCACCATGATTGTATCTGGTATATTTGTTTCAAACGGGAACCATACCTCTGTTGCCTGGGTCCGGTGTAGCCCACTTTGTTTTGTGGACCTGCTTTCAGATAAAGGATCATATATCCACCTTTATGTTCCTCACTTTTCCTGAAAGGAGCCTCATCCTAATGGCTTATTTCCTTCACCATATAATAATAACAAAAATCCACAACAAATAGGCATATGGCTTCACTTATTTAATTCAGCATTTTCAAGCATTGTTGCATTACTGGGGGGCCTTTTGATGATCTCTTTCGCTAATGGTACCTAAAGGTTGTGGTTTGATTAAAAAAAAAAAAAGCACGTATATTACAATTTGTAGGCTATGAAATAATCAAATATATGAAATCTGTCTCTCTCTATGGCCAATTCATCACACGGTACAAGATATGTGATAGACACCTGAAGATAGCATTCAGAAATGATCATTGACTAACATGAAGAAAATAATTTGTTTTGCTTGATGATTGGTTAGAAACAACATCCTCCCTCGGAGCATCAGTTAAAGTATTTCGACCAATAACACACTAGTATGAAATATCATATGTCTGATAATGTTTATTTTTTTATTTTTAACTCACCATATTGTGACAATAATCAAAATACTCACTGATCAGCCAGTCAGAGCATTCTGAATCATCAGATTCCGATGAATTCCCCCTCTTCCTCGCTCTCTTATAGCGCTGGTACAATTTAAAGTGTTGGTGGAGCAGGTCTTGTCAGGTGAACAGAAGGCACAGGGACAATGGAAGGTTTTGTGAAGAAATGTGGCATTGACTTTTAGCCACTAATGGATAACTTCATTCCAAAGCCTGCAGGCTTCAGTTGCTTAAGGTTCTTCAACAAAAAAAATCCCTTTTTTTCTGAGCTGTATTCACAAAGCCAGAGGTGGTGAATTGGGAAAAGTTTGCCTTTTCTAGTCCACATGTCGATGTATCCTGTCCAATTTGCTCTTGGAATGATCAGTTTACATACACATGCAGCTTGTATGTGGGACCACCATCAGTGAGCGAATGGGTGAATTATAGTCTAAAGCACTTTGAGTGGTCAGAAGACCAGGAAGCCTCTATATGTACTAACGCAGTGCACTTACCACTTATCACCTACATAATGTGCTTTCAATCTAAGTAATGGAGGACAAAATCCAGAGTCCTCCTTCTGTGCAAACATGTTCTGAATGGTGGATATCAGGCTAATATTAAGCCTTGATAAGCCTACAATAAGTCAGATTGAGTAAACAATTTGTTTATTTATTTATTCTATGCCAATGTCCCTTTTTTGTAAATATGCGTCACCAACAGGGGTTGCTGTTGTGGTAAATGCATCAGATATCTCATATGACTAACTCAGGGTGCTCAAGCCTAATAGCATGAGCATTCCAGTTATAAAATATAAAAAAAAAAGAAAAATGTAAAATAAATATGACCAACCTGCAACCCATAACCAAGTTACAATTGTAAGCCCGCTCAGCTGTTGTAGCTCTCACATACCACATTAGAAAAGTTAATAACACTATCTTTAAGCATGTCCATATATGCACCTCAAACCACACAATGCATATAGCTGTTTAAGTCCAGCAGACACTAGTCAGAAGTGCTACCAACTGAATATTACATGAGCTCCTCTCACTGTTTACAGGTGAGACAGCGATCTCCGACTTTCTGAGTCTGATATCTGACTGCAGATGGTGGTGTTGATGATGGTGGTCCTGTTGAAATTTCCCACTCAGAATTCAGAAATCCTGACTTCCCAGTACAAATGGAATGCAGAATCAGAGCCGAGTCATGATAGGAAATAATAATGTTTAGTGGCAGTAATGCTGAAAAGGAGTTACCGCTTTGAGCGACAGGTGGCTTGTGACTGGTTGAAGAAGTCAGCAGCACCACAGCATTTTTTTTTTGTATATTTTTTTTTTTTTGTATTGAGAGCTCACAGTTCTATTTCAAATACTGAATATCGAACATATAAAAAAACATATGTAACTCATACGTCCAATGTATATACCTGGCGCGATCTGCTTCCCCACAATTCCATACTCAGGACCATCCTGCCCAGTGATTTGCAGCTTATAGTGGACACCTCTGTGGCCTAGTGATGGATGGCTGTTCCATATTATCCTTTTAATTATGCACATTGATCCCTCCGGCGGCCGCTGCCTTGTTTACTCCATGGCTGTAATGCATTTGTGTCCTCTGCTGCATTGATGAATGTATCCTAATCTTAATCTGTGCACAGCAACATCCATCTGACTAATGCAGGACCTCGGGATAAATCACTAGGGTCCTTCTCTGAGCCTTGCCAGCTCACTACCATCTCCTTTTCTTAAGTCTGTACAGCTGCTCCCTCTCTCTCATTGTGGACTCTTCCCTTACTTATCGCTTTTCTGTTGCAGCTACTCCTTCCGTCATGGCAAAACTTCCTTTCCTCTCCCTCAAACTTTAACACATCTCATTTGATACCTTATGCTCTTGTGCTTTCCAGTTCAGATCCCAGCCAACACAACTGCATCCAAATTTTATCGGCGTCTGTTGATCCAAACTGTTCATTTCAGGCTCATTCAGCACAAAGACACTTGTGAAATTCCCATCCTGGCATCCTGTTGAACACAACCTTGTTGCTTTCCAAAAAAAAACTTGTGCTCAAGAGAAAACAAAGTCAAAAGCTCTCAGGTTTTTTTTTTCCTTAATTCAGTTCCATCAATGGAAACAGTGCCCACCACAAGTAAACAGGATGGAACATGAAATAGATTGGATTATAATAAAAGTCAACACGACGGATCATTAATGAATCCTTTAGTACGAAACAACAATAACAAGTTTACAAAGCGGTGCAAAAAGAATAAGTACCACCATTGGATATCAGCCCAGTACCTGGCAAAAATAGGGTTGTCCTAATTTTTAGGCTTTCAACAGTAATTATCAGCAAAAAATGCTTCACTGTCCCTAAGTTGTAGAACAGTGGATGAATGCAAGCCATGCAGTATACGGTGTCCTGGAAGTTCTTGTGCCTAAATGTCTGGGAGTTTCAAAATAAATGTTGTATTATTATTTATAGAAGCTCTTTCTTATGGTGATGTACATACATTTTTGGTTTTGGTTTAAAAATACTTAATCATTATCAAAGACACAAAGAACTGAGTAATAGCATGTTGTGATGTAACACTGACGAAAACAACAGAGAGCTTAATATTTAAACATGTGTTCAAAAAAAAGGTTTTTGTTTTTATTTACTTATTTATTTACATAATGGGCCCCTATAAGAGAAACAATTACAATAAATGCCTAACAATAGATGACTACGCATGCACAATAAATGGCTGTAAGAACAAGATTGAAAATTGACCATTTTCGCACCACATTACAACTTCAACATCTGGCCAGTCAGCTCTCGCTGACTGCTCACTCTCCCTCTTGTTTGACATGAGATAACCCACCAATTTATTTTTTATTTGTTTATTTTTGTTTTACTTATATTGGCCGTGGCTACGTTTTGAATGATGTGTTCACATCTGCTGAGAAAGTCAGCTATTTTATCTATCTTATGGTTCCCTGCGGGCGACATGGTGGAGCAGTGGGTAGCACTGTTGCCTCACAGCAAGAAGGTCGCAGGTTCAAGACCGCCTTGGGCCTGGGTCTGGGACCTTTCTGTGTGGAGTTTGCATGTTCTCCCCGTGTCTGCGTGGGTTTTCACCGGGTACTCCGGCTTCCTCCCACAATACAAAACATGCTCAGGTTAATTGGCAAATCTAAATTGCCCATAGGTGTGAGTGTGTGTGTGAATGGTGTGTGAATGGTGTGTGTGCCCCACGATTGGCTGGCGACCATCTGGGGTGTATCCCTGCCTCTCGCCATAAATGCGCTGGGATAGGCTCCAGCAGACCCCTGCGACCCTGAAAAGGAATAAGCGGGATAGAAAATGGATGGATGGATGGTTCCCTGCCAGTAGTACAGCTCTGGGATTTACACCTACCTGTCACCTGTCACATCAGTTTCTTTCCACTGTCGTATGGCCTCATCACCTGGCAATGATCTCTATGGGAATACGAGCTGCAACAGTAAAGTAGTTAAGCTATTAAGTAGTTAAATAAAGATGAACCAGTCAATCATTTTACAATGAATCCAAAGTAGCATATAACATAAAATATAGGTATGTCCTCATCGCTATATTAAAAGTCAAATACTATTGCCATTTTTGTCATTGGGGTCATTGTCATGATATATTGTTATTTTGTGTTTTATATATTAATATAAATGATGTACTTTTACCATATTATATTATATTATATTAAATTATATTATAAATAGATACTGTATATATATATATATATATATATATATATATATATATATATATATATCAGAAGTGAAAAGTGTGTTTTATGTGTTGTAGCCATGCTGCTGGCCACTGATTGGCCGGAGATTTATATCACAGGATGAGTCATGATGAGTGTGATGTCTGAGCTTGACACCCAGCATCTTTCAATTCCAACAACAGAGATCAGTCAACACTAGTGATTGGTTATTGGATTAACATGGAAGGAACATCACAAACATAACAAACCATGTTCTGTGTTGGAGGTGGAGACGCTTATGTGTGGTAGGCGACAAGTTATATTTGGAGTGGGTTTTTGAGAACTACTAGACAATTAGGGGTGTGTTGGAAGCCATTCACTATTTCAGGATGATTCAGATGTATAAGGGACAAAAACAAAAACAAAAAAACATGTGAACCAATGTGTACTCAGGAGGAGAGGAACTGAAATGGGTATCCCAATTCAACTATCTCAGGGTAATTTTGGACTATCACAAGCTTATTTTAACAAAGCGCATCTAAAAGAGGCCAATATTTTAAAATTCATCCTGCAATATCTGAAACTAACCAGGCCCTTCAGCTTATCTGATGTTGCAAAAGCATTCCTCCATTGCATGTTCCTGTCTCATAATCAAGTACTGCTTCACAGCCTGGTCGTTTGCTGGTGTCACCATACTGAAAGCAAGTTAACAAGTTTGCCAATCAATATTCATTTCACCGTTGTGTAATTCTGGAGGGGTTCCAACTACTGAGTTTGGAAATATTTAAAACCTTTTTTTTTTTTTTGTTAAATATGCTTGTTTTATCTACAAATTCCTCAATGGTCTGGCCCCTCCACCCTCTGGAGGAGTTTATTAGATCAAGAGATAATATTCTCAGCACAAGATCAGCCTCCAGAGAATGAGGTTCAATTTTAGATGAACTGCTGCAGGTAAAAACGTGTTGTCTGTCAAAAGTATAAAAGGTAAGTTGGAGTTGTCTCTTAACTAATACTTGATGAAGCCTGATATGCTGCTTTAAAAAAAAAAAACAAAAAAAAAACATCTCAAATATGGTTGACAAACAAACATACAAAAATCGGTGAACATATGTGAGAACACTTTTATATAATACTTTAATGTAGTAGTCTACATTTATGTAATTTTACATTTTTGATCTGCATCCGTATACTTTTCTACATGTTACACTGCTTTGTGTTATTGCACTTGTTTTGATATTTATAAATGTATTGCATCTTTATTATGTAATCACTCATTGTTTTATATGTTTTAATGTGCAGGGACTGGGGATGGAAATGTGCTTTTATATAAATCCAACTTATTTATACAGCGTCATGTACTTGCAGCAATCGCTTATTAATATGGTCACCAAATAAACAAATACATGATTTTGGTTTTGTACATCTGATAAAAAGAGTGGATATGTGTGCTTCTACTTATTAAACTCTACAGGTTTGTTTAGATTTTGGCCCTGGATGTCAGTCTTGTGTGTCCTGTTTAGAAGCCCAGTCCTTATACAGTAGCTGCAGGCAATCAGTAATCGCCTAGCAGCGGAAAGTCAGAACACCATGGTGAGGAATCTCAATATAAAAGTACAAGATAAAAACAAGACTCGGGGCAATAAAACACAAGATATAAGGCACACAATAAATAAACCACTGCACATGGAAAATAAACCGATCAAACAGATTAATAATGAAACTATCCGTCACCCGTGTGACAAACATAAGCTGTATAAATGCAGAGCAGGTCAGAAAAAAACAGGAGGTCTTGTAAAATCCACAAAAAACACCACTGTAAGTGTTTAATATCTGCAAAAAATATATGTACAGATAGGTTGGGTTTGCAGAAAATGGCGACGATGTGTGTTTTTCACAACCTGTGAAATGACTCATTTCAGTATCAGAATGGGATCTGTACATTGAAAAGCGGAACGTCTAGAAGAGACACACAATAATCTATTCTAGTCTTTGATTACCTAAAATAAACCACCATAATGCGTATAGACAAAAAACTCAAAAAGGGAAAAAAACAGCAAATGTAACATTTGCCACCAAAAATTAAAGACAAAGAAAAACAGTGATGGGAACTTCTATGGGTGGTCCCCATAATTTTGACATTGTTCTTCAGAACAATACTTGAAAACGCATGTTTTATCGTGTAGTCAACTACATATTGGTAATATAATCTATCACAATAGCCAAGTGGTTCTATTTTATCTTATTTATTTGCTTCACTCAGATTATCTGATGTGATTTTTTGTAGGCCTGGTCTGGACCTAAGTGGGGAGAGAGGAAAACCTCATTAAAGTAATAATTATACATTATGTCAATGGTGCTGATTTAGTCTATAATCAGGTTCAGAAACTTATGTAAACCTCATTTAGGCCTATTAGAATTACACCTGATTGCCCAGGCGATTCCCTGAACACAGAACTCAATCTTTGCATGATCCCTCTCCACTCAGCCAATGTCAGTCCTATTTGGGGCACCCCTTCATGAGCCCCGGGTAAGCACACACACACACACGCACACACACACACACACACACACACACACACACACACACACACACAAACAGTCTTGTTCCCCTTTCCTGCTTGCTAATCACATCTGTTTTATTAAAATGACAAGCGCTGCTAGTACCGGGCAAAGCAGTATCAGTTGAGATTCTTATTATATTAATTATAGACATTTACAGATAACTAGTAGTAATTCTGCACATCAGTAATAATATCAGTGCTGTCAGCAGTCTGTAATCTCTCTTCCTCCTGCTTATTCTTTTCATTTCCTCTTATTAATAGTTCGCCAAATCTCACCAGTGTTCAGTTCATTTCAGTAAGATTGAACATAACAGGCCTTTATTGGCCTAAAATTAAAGAACATTTCCAAAGCACTGTGATAAAGGATTGACGTGTGATTGGAATATGTGCGTGCGTGTGTGTGTGTGTGTGTGTATGCATGTCTCAACTTACAAAGGTCTCTAATTCCATGAACAAAGCAGGCTGTGGTGCTAACTGTGCCATTTTCATTCCTTTTGTGTGCTTGTGTTTGGAAATGTCATCTACCAGAAGAAGCGGAAGACACCTGTGGATATATCTGTCTTGTCTATACTTGATTTCAGCTTTGTGTCTACAAAATAATAACATTGTATGGTCTGATAAGGCTGTGGGTCTGGTTTTAGGTTTAGGCACAAAAAACACTTTGTTAAGGTTGGAAAAAAAGTTGCTACAGTAAAAATTACAGCAAAAAATGTCATGTTACAGTGATTTCCATTTACAGCAAAATTGTATAGCATTTAAAATCCAGACTTTACAGTAAAGTTATTTAGATTTCATAATTGTCCGTCGTAGCATCTGCCCTTTTCTACGCAGTGGTCTGCTGGTGGATGTACAGACGGGGACAGAAGTAAAATTGACAAACTGGTGCGGAGGTCTAGCTCTGTACTGGGATGTCCTCTGGAGTCGGTGGTGGTGGTGGGAGAGAGGAGGATGTTGGCAAAGCTGACATCCATAATGGACAACCCCCATCACCCTCTGCATGGGGTAGTGGGTGCGCTTAGCAGCTCCTTCAGCTAGAGACTCAAACACCCTCGCTGCAAGAAGGAGCGCTTTCGCAGATCATTCATCCCGACAGCAATAAGACTTTATAACAAAACATACAAATAACCTCACTGTAGTCACTCTGTCACTTTTTCACTGGTCACTTTTTTTTTCTCTTCACACACACCCCGCACCTTAAGTGTGCATTGGCTATGTATGTGTACATGTGGGTATGTGCGTGGATATGTATGTCCATATATATATATTTGCAAATATGTGTGTATGTGTATGTATGTAGGTATGTACGTGCATGTACAGTCGTCCTCAAAATTATTCATACCCTTGCTGATTCTTGTGATTTTTTCATTTAGTGATTAAATAAATGCTTGTTTTCAAATTTGTGTTTGAGCTTCATGTGACCAACAATTGAAAGAATGACAACAATATAAAATAATTTTAAAAAATCATTTCTGGGGTATTTTATTAACGGAGTCCAAAAAAATGCCATGTTCAAAATTATTCATACCCCTGGCAATATCTCAACAAAAATGTCCCAAATGTGTTCATCTTTGTCCCAAAGTTATTTCATGATGTCTCATCGGAATGAATACCTTTTTTGTTGACCAAATGTTAAACAAGGTTAAAAAAAATAGCATCTTTCCAGAAGAGTATAAATAGTGGGAAAGGGTTCAGGTCATTGTTAATCTCTGGTCATCATGGTAAAGAAGAAGGAGCTCAGTGAGGACCTGCGTCAGCATCTTGTGCAGGCCCACAGTGAAGGAAAGGGTTACAAGGCCATTTCCAAGCAGTACGGTGTCCCTGTCTCAACCGTCCAGAGCATCATCAACAAGCACAAGAGGTTCAACACTGTCAAAAACCTCAGTGGGCGTGGCCGAAAGTGTAAGGTGTCCCCCAAACTTGCCAGGAGAATCTGCCGAGAGGTCAACACCAACCCACGGACCACAACCAAGGCCCTAATTCAAACCCTTGAGCAGACAGGGACAAAGGTGTCACGGTCCACCATTGAGCGAGTTTTGCACAGAGGAGGTCTCCATGGACGTAAACCTCGGAAGACGCCGCTGCTCAGGAAAAAACATCTGGTAGCTCGCCTGGCCTTTTGTAGAGGTCATCTGAAGTAAGAACCCAGCTTTTGGTCAACAATCCTGTGGTCTGATGAGACAAAACTGGAGTTATTTGGCCATATGGATACCCAGTATGTCTGGAGGAAGAAAGGAGAAGCCTATAGACCAAAGAACACTGTGCCCACTGTCAAGTATGGTGGTGGAAGCATAATGCTGTGGGGATGTTTCTCTTCCAGTGGCACAGGCAATCTCGTCAAGGTCCAAGGTATCATGAAGAAGGAGGATTATATCAGGATACTTGATGAAAATGTCAAGGAATCTACTGAAAAACTCAAGCTTGGCCAAAACTGGATGTACCAGCAAGACAATGATCCTAAACACACCGCCAAGGTAGTCAAGAGATGGTTCAAGGACAATAACATCAGTGTCCTGGAATGGCCAAGTCAAAGTCCTGACCTCAATCCAATTGAGAATCTGTGGCATCACTTGAAGACCAGAGTGATGGCGAGGAAACCAACCAACCTGACCCAGCTTGAGGCATTGGCCAAGGAAGAGTGGGCCAACATCCCACAGGAGACGTGCAAGAAGCTTGTGGACACGTACAAGAATCGTCTGGAAGCAGTCATAAAGAATAAAGGCTATGCCATTGACTATTAAATAAAGACGATGGACTAGGGTATGAATAATTTTGAACATGGCATTTTTTTGGACTCCGTTAATAAAATACCCCAGAAATGATTTTTTAAAATTATTTTATATTGTTGTCATTCTTTCAATTGTTGGTCACATGAAGCTAAAACACAAATTTGAAAACAAGCATTTATTTAATCACTAAATGAAAAAATCACAAGAATCAGCAAGGGTATGAATAATTTTGAGGACGACTGTATGTATGTATATATGCCTTGCTTATGCATACTTTTTTTTTCTTACTTTTTTTTTTCTTACTATTTATTAGCATTTTCTCTCCATTCTATGTCGATGATGCATACTGTGTATGCGGATCATCAACAAATTCTGCGAATTTGTACATTGTGTTGTGTGTTTTTTTATTTTTATTTCTTAATAGTTTTTTATCTTCAGCTTTATTTTCTTCTCTTTATCTGTAACGCTGCAGTAACACACAAATTTCCCCGTTGTGGGATCAATAAAGTTTTATCTTATCTTATCTTATCTTAATTAAAATATCTAGATGTTAAAAAAATAACCTGCATAGCAAATCTCCAACATGCAAATCAGAATCAGTCCATATGATTGCTGTCTGTCAAAAGGGTGAGCTGCTGCATATAATCAACAACCTAGTTGGCAGATGAGTAGGGAGCATTGAGCCATAAAAGAGCCACCAGAAAACCCAGTGGAAAAGGTAAGAAAAAGCATTTAGGAAAAAAAAAAAACTATGGTCAGTTGGACCTTCAGACAGAGTAAAGTGCTATTGTAGGAACATGTCTGTTAGATAGATAAGGCTATGCTTTATATTTGCTGTAATATTGAGGGTGGGCAAAGGGTGAGTGAGGGAAAGGCTCATAACCCGAATTCCCTATGAAAAAGTAAAACGAGGGCAGCCCACTGTGCCTTTAAGCAAAAATGTCCAGGTAAACAGAAAGTGAACAGTGGTCTCAAACAACTCCTTAATTGCTACTTCAGCTACTAGATAACCACCATCCCTACCTGCCTCTGCCTAACAAAGTATGTCAGTCTTATACAGTACGTACGTCATCTGGACTAAATAACCACATTTCCCAGGTCAGAATTACTACAGTCGCTAGAAGCCTTAACTTATCAATGGTAGATGAGTCTTCAGAAACAAGCAGATGTAAACAGGTCCTTCCTATATCATATACATTCTATCCTATTATCATCATTATTAGAGGTGATGGGAATTCATATTGCATTAACTCAGTTATTAATATTATTATTTTTATCCTGAAATGTCCAATTTTTTTATAGAGCCTGCCTTAATTTTAAAACAACACTTTTCTCCAGCAATCATTCCAATTCACGATGAATCTGCCTACTGTAGCTCTGCCATGTTCATCACTTCTCTGGCCACAACCGTCAGCGCGCACATGATCTATGCTGTCGAGCTGTCAGGGGCATGCATGAGGAAGTATATGTTCATATACTATATGGCGGGTGGATAGTGCCAGTGTAATGATTACCAGGAATAGGTGCAGTCATTTTTTTTTTTTTGAATAGGATTAATGGGGACTGTGGAAAAGAGTCTACTGGTGGGAATGTGACAGTTGTTTGCTATTAGTAATTCCAAACCCTATGGTCCTAACCTTATATAATGTATATATATATATATATATATATATATATATATATATATGTATTTCACCAAATAAGGAGATAACTACTTGAATGCACAAGTTGGTATTATTAACTTCCACTCCTGTTGTGACATCAATCAGAACAGGACACATTTTAAATGGTTGTGTTAGGCCAGACCAGGAACACCAGAGACCTAAATATTTACTTAGACATTTTTTTTCAAATGATAGGCTCCCTTTAAGACATCTATTACTTTTCAGACATCTGCGGTGGAACTATATAGGTCAGTGCCTTGTTAAGATTACTGCAATTCTTCAAATAATTGACTGTTTTGTGCCTTAACAGCATTGGCATGTCCATGGGTTATCTCCTCTGGCAGCAACACATGCGTTTGAAGCCTCCCGGCTGTGTAAGTGGAGGAAAAACCTCCTCAGCTGTGTTCACAACGTCCACAGATTGTACCTCACACGTTGGCAAAACACGAGTCCCCCTGCCTGGAGGCAAACTTTTCCTCCCGACATCGACACCAGCTGTGCGTTGACCAGTGAGCAGCTTCACCAACTTATGCTCCCACGACTGTAATGTTGGTCTTGATTGGATTTTTCCCTGGCTCCTTTCCAGTGTGGCTGGAGTAACCAGTCCAAATTAGCCCTGACAGAGTCAGACTCAGGGATGTTTTAGGCTAAAACAGTCACAGCACCAAGCCGCAACCATAATTCTGCTACATGGACTCAAGAACCTGTAGGAATGGTGTGTAGAGTCTGTCCCCAAAACTTCATATTTTGAGAGTTATACAGTCTAGTGTAGGACTGGGCAATATTAAAAAAAAAAATCTGTTCATATTGTTCTGTATCAATAATTATCAATGATTTTCTTTTAAATATTTGGTGGCTATTTATGCTTAAAGCTTCTTAAAAGAACATATATCAACAACAAATATATTTTATATATATATCAGTAAATAATGATGATAATTGATCATTTTAAATATTTATTTTTTCTATTTTTAATAACCACCAGGAAGGAAAAAAAAGGCTGCAACCACTTTATATTAAACTTGATGATATTTTATTTTGGCCTAGTCTATGGTATAAGTGACAGCTGTCAACAATGGGTCATACCATGTAACCAATCAGGGGGCTAGAATGGTTCTATAACTAGTTCTGAGTTATATAAACTGTGTATTTTAGTGGTTTCCTTGACAACATGTAGGTGCAATATGTTTGTTGTTGTTTCACAGACTGGTGACGTTCATAGTTGTGCGTGTGTGTGCATGTTGTAGCTCATGGATGTGTCAGTGGTATGTATGGAAAACAGGTATGTTTTATCTGTAAAAGCTCACAGTTCAGGTGCAGTCTATTGAACTGGGTGCTATTGTTCCGGTCATTGCAAAATTTGCATTTTTTTTACAGGTAGTTGCACAATTTGATTGGCTTTTTATTTTTTAAAAGCACATACTGTAGAATGGAGGAGAACAGTTTTTGGTGGAAAAATGTTATTGACTGGGCATAGTATTCATATTGTTAACTTTACTATTACTCCAAAGTGATCACGTTTTTTTCTCAATTATTGTGTATATTTGGGACTGGGAATTTGAATTGACGTGATCATCAATTGACGTGTTAGTTCTAAATGATTAAGCAATGATTAATGTTTGAATTATACACATTGAGGTTACCTGCTTGTAAAATAATCATGTAAAAAATATTATTTGTATGCTAAATCAAAAACACCAAATTGGTCAGCTCTGTTTTCTTTTATGTGTGGAGAAAAATATATGCAATAACTGGAAACATTTGAAAACATAAAGAAAAACCCCACTCAAATTATAATGCCAGGTTGTGAGAGATGGTAGGATTCTGTAAATCTATCTGTCTGTACAAATATCATCTATCTACTGTATCTATATCAAATATCAAGTCGTATTTTAATGAGAAATTACTCATCACTGATGAATGCAAGCTGCAGTGAGACCAGATATGACTGAATTGAACTTAAATCCTGTTTCTCTGACTGACACCAGCTCCCTGAGTGGTGTGACGCTTCTCACACTGTAAGACCACAAACACACAGTGTGTGAGAGTGTGTGAGAAGGCAGATCGCATTGCTGCTAGAGGTCTACCTAGGATCTTTATAAATAAACCATAAAACATTTAATATTGAACTGTGAAAATTGCAAAATAGGGCTCTTTTATGTCTGGTAAAGATGAAGCACTCTTGTGACATAATACATGCTCTCCATCTTGGTTTAAAGTGAATGGTGGATGACATTGTGATTGGTTGAATTTATTTCATGCCCAACCCATAATATGGGAACGCTAGACAACCCCTCTTCATCGTGCAAGTTACCATCCTAGAATCAGGGAACAATAACCAGACATTGTACAATGTCTCAAAATGGAGTTGTTCTCAGTATAAATGAACCAGTATTCACAAACAGAGCAGCTTAATAAACTTATTTACAGTGTTCACAGCAAACAATCATCCAAGCAGCAGGTGGAATGTGCGATCCGTAAACAACAGGACATTAGTCCTTAACTGTCCATCCAAGCACTGATAAATTAGCACACTAGAATAACTCCTTCTGCCCACACTCTAATAATAAATGCCTACTTACCTGTTGGTGCCTCAGTCCGTCACGGTCCGGGGGACGACGGGGGTTCCGTTAGCAGCCAGTCAGATGTGGGAGCAGGCAGGTGGCAATCACAGCGGGAGGTTGGTAGTTAGAAAGCTTAGACAATTTTCTCTACTGCAGGTGGAAAAGTGGAGAGCAGCGGTCTCTCTAACTTCTGAAACAGGGAAAGTTTGTTTGGATCTAGTTTTTGATCTCTTCAATTCGTCTTGACAAGCAGGAGTCAAGAATTTTTCGTAAATTAGGTCAAAATCCAGAACACAAAAGAGGACAAAGATAATTTTCCCATGGTGTTCATAGCTAAACTGACTCTAGGCTGCCCTCTGTCCATTTGTGGTTTACATGTAAAACCCTGTTTAGGCCCAACATTATGAATTAGTAATAACGTATTGTATTGTTTAGATATTTCACATTTAATCTAGTCTCCTTCAGAAGACAGCCCAATAGTGGCGCTATCCACCTACACTTGCTTCCTGGATCATGAGTTCATCATCCACAAGGCTCACATGCATCTGAATTGCAAGAAATAATGATAATGCCAGTGATTGTGTCAGCGGCACATTTGAAGAAGATCTCAGTGGAGATATTGTAATGACTAACATGAGAGAAGGAGAAAACTCATCACAGATTAACAGTAATGATAGGTTGTGATAATTTAGGTGTGCGGTAACAGTGCTACATCGGCTGCCAGATCATTCATTTTATTGTACATTTGATTGTGCCTGGAGGAAAAGTGTAACCCTGATGCTTTTATTACAGGTGACAATTTTAAGGAGGTAATCTTTAACCTGTGGCAGATTGCATTTTGAAATAACCTTCTATACACTGTCACAATATAATTATGCTCGGTCTGTGTTGTAGAGATACTCGTGAACAGACCTGAGCGTGGCAGAAAGACAGAGATAAGGAGGTGGAAGTTGGTCACCTGAGGGCCCTTTCCCAATCTGCGTTCTTGTCTGCACTTGTGTTTTTGCGCCGACTTGTGAAACTTCATCTGCCGCATTACTGTACCGGCTCAATGTACAATAATGTACTTTTTACGAGCAAATGGGTCATTAATACTGGGGTAGAGTCAAAGCGAACGCGGGAGCTGTAAGGTGAAAGCGGCAGCCACATTCCCAAATGTCAGCCCACAGGCAGGACAACGGTTCAGGATCCATCCATCAGGAGTGTCTTAGAATGATGGCTTCTATCTTAAATGACACTTTTGTTGTCATGTCCCGACAGGTCCGCTGCACCGTGTCCTTGTTACTACTCAGTGAAGTTCCCCCTATCTCGCTAGTTTGTTTATCATTTCATGCAAATGACATGAATTTCTCTGATAGTGTTCCAAGTGTGATAGATCAAGACGCACCTCATGTAATTCAAATGTAATGAGGTGTGGTTTATTCTATCAGATCTGCTCAGAAGCAGGCGTATACTAAAGATACTGAAGAATGAAGCATGTGGTGTACATCTTTTGAAAATTAATGACTGCTGCACTGTTTGGGGCAGCACATTCATGTCTACTTGGAGGGATGTTGTGATGTACCGGTGCTCATGCTAACCATGCTATTCAAAGGTTGCATGTTGATATTGTTACGGACACATGGCTACTGAGGGGAAAAAGCCAGACAGACAATTGAAATTTATAAACAAAACTACTGTGGGAGTTCAATAGTTTTTGTCTAAAGCCAACTAAAATAAGATTCATTATGGTTCCTTCCATCAGATTTGCTCAAAAGAAGGACTGTTTGCGTTTATTTGTTGGCTGATGACCGGTATTAATGATAACCATTTTTTTTTCTCTAATGACATATTAAACGAAACTAGTGTTTATTTAAGTGGGGAGTTAGGTTAGCTGCTGTATTTGCATGCATGGCGAAATAACCTCAAGGTTTGTCATGGTTCCTTGCATCCATTTCATCCCCATGGCACCAGTTCTGGTCCAGGATGGTCCCATACCACTTCAACTCCAGCAGTTTAATAGTAACTGCCTCTAGTATACAGGAAGAAGAAGGAAGCTAGGATGATGAAAAAAGAACAAAAAAAACATACAGGACAAACAAACATACAATAATTTAGGAATCTTATTCTTAATCTATTGGACTAGGTGTACCAAATTTAAGATATTCATATGAATAAAAATATTTCATTTTGATAAAAAAAGGGAAATTGTCTGTTTATATCTAAAGTATTTTACAGCTTTTATCAACACATACACTCACACTACTGGTGGCAGACAACCACGCATGGTGCTGAGAAAACCAATGGGACCAATCTGGGGTTCAGTCTCTTGCCCAAAGACACTTCAGCATATGGACTGGGAGAGCTGGGAATCCTATTGCTGATCATCTGATTGGTCAATAACTGCTCAACCTCCTGATTCACAGATGTCCCCAACAACCATATAATAGCTTTGCTGATTTACTAAATCATCTTTTTACAAAGTAATAATAATAATGCCATGTCACACTGAGGGTAAACAGTTTCTCAGGCTGTTGGTTTGATTTCTTCAGCCTCATCTAATGAAGAACTGATTTTGACATAAGAAACCTCAGTTGGCTTGACACCCCACCACGGGACCACCTACCCGCCAGCTAGGTTTCATCAGACACCTTGGTGAGACCTCACCGGTGAGTGTACCATCTATTTGTCTAACACGCAGCATCTTCCCCAGGAGAACTGTTTCATTATGGTCTTAGCTGCCTTATTTCCGCTTAAAACTATCTCTTGCACAACAATCAACTTGTAATGTCTCCCAGGAACACTGCATGATATGTGTGTGTGTGTGTGTGTGTGTGTGTGTGTGTGTGTTTATGCGATGGGGTATTCCCAAGAAACAAGTGTTTCTCCACCTCACTGAACAAGAATAATGAGTTGCTGGTCTGTTGAGGGAGGGGACAACTCCTATCGTCTCGCTCTTCTCCCTCTTGCCATTATTTGCCAATTACCAGCATGTAAAATGTCTTCTATGTACCCACCGTCAACAACCACACTCATAATAGCTTTGTAATTTACTAATTCATTTTAAGGATTTGAGGTGTTATTTGACGAGCTACTTCAGCTCAGTAATTGGAAAGTGGAAATGGAAAGGGGGGGCGGGGGGTGGCTGTTGCATACACTATGATTAGCCAATTAGTACAATTACCAAGCCTGGCAAATCCCAGGCTCCTCCCTTTGAATGTGGCTGTTCCTAACTGTTTCAGCTGTTGATTTTTGCACCTTGTTGTGGCAATCCAAGAGAGGTGCTTTGAATTATCTGCTGTAAAAAGGCATTAGCAGGAGTGCTGAAGGGAGAATTTCCATTACAGTTGGGATTGGCTCCACTGTCAAGGCAAGTTTCATTATCTTTTCAAGAGGGTTTTCATCGGAAAATATCCTCTGGCACTGCCATGACTTTTTAAAAAAGTACGTTTTGCTTTCTGCCTTTGTAGATAAATAAAATGGAAATTCTAATGAAACTTTGATCAGGTGATATATTGTATTAGTCTTGAGGTAAGGGATCCAGACCATTTGCACCACAATGAACCCTGAAGGTTTTTCCTTTTCCAAGTTCCATTTCCAATTCAAACGTCAGTTGAAATGATGATCCTACATAATCATAATTTGAATATACAGAATTAGTAGTGATTTGTAAAGGTTGAAAATCTGTCTAATAAAGATGCTGATACATGGGAGTAAGTATACATTTATAGGATTATGCACGTTTTTTTCTCATAAAAACATATGAACTGTTTTATTCAATAAAATGATGTATCAGGTATAGCTGCTGATGACTTGGACCCATGTCATACTCTGTGATGTGCCAGGAAGTGAAGCAATGAGCCTGCAAAGACAATAAAGAAGAAGGTTGCTGGCAAGTAAACATCAATGCGTAATTTAAAACGCACCAAAAACTCTGCTTGTGTAGCAATGTATATTGCTACACATATATATACAACACACAACAACACAACACAACATATATGTGCTGTTACTTTTTGAGATTCTCATTGGTCTTATTCAAAACATACAATAAAAATGCCACAAAAAAGATGATGCTACTTTCCAAAATCATTAATTAAACAAAAATCAATCAATCATGGGGTAAGTGTATGTCCCAAATTTTATACACCTATACTTCAATCATGGTATCACCATATTTCTTAATAAACAGTAATAAACAGTCACATTAGGTGATAATATGAGCAATGGGGGCTCCATCCCATGAGAGCTTTTGTTCAACATTCCACCTGTTCCCACTGTATTACTGCAATGGCAGCTGTATTTGGTTAAGGTTACACTGCAAATACACTTGGGAACAAACACCCACAGAGCATAACCAAGGCTTCAACAAAGGGTTATGTATCTTCACTACATACTCGCAAGTCTCTCTATAGTTCACCATACCTTTGTGTAAATAACATGTTATCTATCTTTTTTTGGACATACTGAGCTGTTATCAAGCCACTTCCTGAGAGGCTTCCTTGCCAGTGACCCATGGTAGCTTGTGTCAACCTATAATGTGCATTAATTTAAAAATCTGACTAAATAATGCCTAACAAAGTCAAAACGTACTCACTACGTCACTGTCTGCCATTGCTACCATACTATTTTCCCAGATATCCAATGCATCATGCATATTATTGTGTTAATACTAAGTTTTCAGACATGCTATAATTTCCATATACTGTTCCAATAACTATATTAATATAGTTTTTTCAGACACATCCCAGGAGTCCGTAAACCAAAGCTTGACGTCACTGTGGTTTTGTACATTATTTATATGGTCTATGGATCAAAAAGGTTCACAGCAATGCCACACCTACATGCATTTTGTTTTTATACATATTCTGTATTGATATCACTTGTAAATCATATATAAAGATATTTATCTTTGAGACAGAATAGGCCTATGGTGACTGTTAGGGATGAATCTGTATACCCATTTTTGGTACTTTTCTTCCTCCCTCTTCTCAATATTGCATAATATGGTGGGTGTAAACATGTGTAATATCACCATGTTAATAATGTAACTCTGATAAAGCCAATGAATGTAGGATGTCAATGGTAATACATTTTTATAAAAATCCTAGACAAAACGTGATCACCCTTATTCAGCACAACATTTTTTTTCAGGAGTGTATTTCCACATATGCATCAGTGGCAACATTGTCATCCCTGTGTACACTTGTTATCTGTGGATGCAACTCTGGGAGAAATTAGAACCGCTTGGTTTGTTGCAACAAATCTCCCTGCCAATGCAATACAACAGAATCATTATCGTGAAAATTAGATTGCTCAGAGGTATGAATTGAAATCATGACTTTTAATGGGATTCATCTCCAGAACACCACAATGAAACTGCTACAAATCTCATCATAAAAAAATGATTGGGGCATCTTTGCCAAAAGAACACAGCGGTTGTAACACCGGAATCATTTCTCTCTGCTTTGCGTAGCACTGATTTCTGCTGCAAATGGGCCCAGAGCTATCGCTACCTTACGCTTTTTCAGCCATTATACGAATATCACAGCTGTTTTGGTGTGTTGCTGCATTTGCATCCTGTGAGTAAAATGGGGGCATCAATACGGCTTGTTAAAAACAACAACGAGGAAGAATTCAAGCCTTCGCTTTCATTTAAAATTGTCAATACAGCCTGATTGATTTTTTTTTTCCTCCTGCAGACATTGGTTCGTCCTGAGCAGCTATTTCACACTCTAAGTGGTAATCCATGAGTTCTTTGTCTGTGCGTGTGTGTGTGTGTGTGTGTGTGTGTGTGTGTGTGTGTGTGTGTGTGTGTGAGAGAGAGAGAGTGCATGTGTGTGTTTAGTAACATACAATAGAAGAATACTAAAGTGTGGCAGCAAAAAACAGGTGAGATGCAATACCTCCAGGAGGGGGCGGCAGGGCCTGTGAGGGTAGCAGGGAGGAGCATATTGGCGCATTAACTGGAGGTCCAGTACAGGGCAGCTTCCAGAGCCACAGGAGATACTCTACCCACACCATGGTCCAGGAAGAAATCCTCTCTGTGCAGGTGTGGGGCAGCAGTTCAGACTCAAAGGCCCAGACTAATTGTGCTACATGAAGACCATCCACAGAGGCTACACCCACATAGCCCCGCTGTAATGAAGGTCCTGGGTAGGTGAGAGCTGTGTAAGGAGGTGGGAAATATGCAGTGTAGAGCCCTCAGAGAGCGATGGGGGAAAAATGTGCCAGGGCAGGCACAGGCTCATAGATACACAGGGATCTAATTTGAAACCCCCCCCCCCCAAAAAAAAGGATTTAGAGGACGGCACATGGCATGGCACAGGGCGCTAAGGGAGAGTGCATGGTGCAGGTGGGTTCTTTTGGGTTCCATAATTAATTATTGGTGCATTTTGGATGTAACATGAACTCATCACATCATCATCTCCCATTTATCCTCTTTAACAGCCAAGTTGAGCTTGCACTTGTGTACTTGCATAATTGTCGGAATGTGCATTATAACTCATATGCTACAGTTCATGGATCTGAGACCTGTGTCTCCCTGCCATTGTTTGCCTGTTCACCTTTATGGATTCATGGTAACTGCATTGTAATTAGTTTTGATTGCTCAGCTTTAGGCTCTCACAGAAGAGTGTGTGAAACCAGCGGAATGTCTTGGAATCTTGAAAAGAAATCAACAATGTCAAATCAGAATTAATCTGATGTGGTCAGGGATATTTGAGTTGCCTTTGGAGAAAAATGATCCACCAGGAGTAGCAGTCACACAGCAATCCTGAGCCCAGGTGTTGGAGCAGTCATGTAAATTTATTAGAAAGAACAATACCACACCTTTTTTTAAGTCGTATCTTTTCTGCCTATTAAAAAAAAAATCCCCAAAAATTGAATCAATGTGTTTGATGTTGCTGGAATGTACCAAATATACTCAGCTATTTCAGCAAAAAAAAAAAATAACTCTAAACAGGAACTTCTTCCTATTCATGAAGAGTATTGTGCAATGCACCAACACTGTGTGTGATGTGTCTATGTAAAAATAGAAGCTTTTCTATTTTAAACAATCTTTGAGGCCATTCAATCATAGATTATTTTAATACGTGCAACTCACTGCACCATACAATCACTTATCATCTGCTTTTAAGGGAAGATAGCATGGCTACACCTCTCAAGTGTAGATGACATGATATTACTGCATCTTTCATCGATTTTGGGGGATCGTTTCATTTTTCTTAGAGGATGTTGCAGATCAGATTATACGTGATAGTAGGCGCAAGAAGGCTGTTATCATCCATCGGTAAGCAATGACATCAAGCAGATCTAATTATTCTGATGCAGAGAAGTAATGTTATTCCCTATGAGGTGTATACAATCCAGCCATCATGCCTTTGTGGGGCTCATCAGGGTTTTATAGGTTTAGCCCTATATGGGCCCATATAGGGGCAAACCAACAAGGCCCCACATGTGTTTTCCCCTATATATATAGACCCAAACACAGATGGGGCCGTATATGGCTTCCCAAATTTAACCCTGACACCACATGGACATGCTGACTGCAAAGATCACAAAAAAGCAGCAGACTGTTACTGGTTACTGTTTTTTTCTGGCTTAACCTAACTACAACTAAGCGAGTGATTTTAGATCATAAACCAAAATTATTGTGCACTGCAGTGACATATTTCGGTTCTTTTCCAATGGGTTGATATGCACTTGCTAAAAGGTGTAACAGGCATCTTCTCACCCAGGAGGGTGATAACTACAAATGATATACATTAACATTAGAAACAGGCGCATTAATAATACTATATCTCTGCTTGTTACTGAAGTGAGTGAGTTTTAAAATCTCCAGTATGTCTTGATAATTTGACATTTTAGTATATGATTTTTTAATGTATTTTCATCCTCAAAAATTACCCCAGATGTTTCAATGGAACACACACACTCCCGCACAAACACACACACACACACACACACACACACACATGCACATGCCCCCACACAGTCATGAACTCATAAGAAATCCTTTTCTCATGTTAACAAACGTTCTGCATCCTACTGACAGTCCTAACAGGATTTGAAAATGGTTTGCTCTTGGTAATGAAATGCACATAGCAACAGCTTGTGTTGCCCAGGGCGGCTTCAAACATGTCAACAAGGATGTTTTGGAGTAGATACTCTCTCTGTAAGTAGGTTAGGTCCACTGTTCCCACACCATTACTGAGACAGTACATGATGCAGAGGAAAGCCTTGCAAATACATTAAGTGGTGTTAGAGTGTTTGGAATCTGTGTTTTGTGCACACTTGAATATTTGGAAATGGATAGTTCATTTTCAAAAACATCCATCCATCCATTTTCTATCCCGCTTATTCCTTTTCAGGGTCGCAGGGGTCTGCTGGAGCCTATCCCAGCGCATTTTATGGCGAGAGGCAGGGATACACCCCAGATGGTCGCCAGCCAATCGTGGGGCACACACACCATTCACACACCATTCACACACACACTCACACCTATGGGCAATTTAGATTTGCCAATTAACCTGAGCATGTTTTGTATTGTGGGAGGAAGCCGGAGTACCCGGTGAAAACCCACGCAGACACGGGGAGAACATGCAAACTCCACACAGAAAGGTCCCAGACCCAGGCCCCAAGGCGGTCTTGAACCTGCGACCTTCTTGCTGTGAGGCAACAGTGCTACCCACTGCTCCACCGTGTCGCCCTTTTCAAAAACAGATAAACACAATTTTGGAAGAAGAGAATGAGCTAAGGCTTGTATTTGTATGTAAATCTCCTTTGGGATAACTCTATTTTGTTATGTCATATATCCTTGGTCAAAGAAACTGAAGTTTGGTTTGCCTGATATTACCTAGAGTAAATCCATTCATCCACTTATTCCTCACTCGGGAAAAAGATACTGATAAATGTCTGCTGAAGACAATCCCAGCGTACTTTGGGCAAGAGGCAGGGATACACGCCAGGCCGATCGCCAGCTTAGTATGGGCCACATACAACATTCACTCTCACACTCGTACCTCTGGGCAATATGGAGTCAGTTATTTAAGCATGTGCAGATCTGGAGATCACACAAACTCCACATAGAAAGGTTGCAGCTAAAGTCCTTGTGACCTGCAACCTTCTTTCTTTCGAGGCACTACCCACTATTCCACTGTGCCACGCCTAGAGTAAATAATATATAAATTTATATATATAATATAATAAATTGATACTTTGAAGATTTCTAAAAATTCAGTTATCTGCTTTTGCAAATGAACTTTAAATACCATTAGACTTAAAGAAACACTGACAAAATTCTTAAAATTCTTCCTTGACTTTTTCCACATTTCTGGACATTTTTACCATACTGCTGTTCAATTGAAAATGTTAACTACATTCTGACTAACGTTTTCATTTAAACCTAAATCCTGTTTGCTTGAGGCTAGCAGTTCCAGGCTACTTTATTTTTTTTTTTCCCATGACCTTTTCACACCTGATAGAGTTGAGTTGTTTTGTTGAAAACCACAAACCTAACCACGCTCACATTGAAGTGAAGGTGCAAGTTTTAGATAAAGACATGTCAAAACCAGGGCGACACGGTGGAGCAGTGGGCAGCACTGTTGCCTCACAGCAAGAAGGTCGCAGGTTCAAGACCCGCCTTGGGGCCTGGGTCTGGGACCTTTCTGTGTGGAGTTTGCATGTTCTCCCCGTGTCTGCGTGGGTTTTCACCGGGTACTCCGGCTTCCTCCCACAATACAAAACATGCTCAGGTTAATTGGCAAATCTAAATTGCCCATAGGTGTGAGTGTGTGTGTGAATGGTGTGTGAATGGTGTGTGTGCCCCACGATTGGCTGGCGACCATCTGGGGTGTATCCCCCTGCCTCTCGCCATAAAATGCGCTGGGATAGGCTCCAGCAGACCCCTGCGACCCCGAAAGGGAATAAGCGGGATAGAAAATGGATGGATGGATGTCAAAACCAGGTTGAATGAAACCGCAAGTCCTTGCACCACTAGATCGAAAAAAGGATTTATGGTAAAACTCAGAGAAGTTATGCTATTATTATGATATTATTCAAACATATATTACATGCTGAGTTGAGCTGGGTACGTCTGCCTCCTCTTTTTTTTTTAATATGTTAATGGTGCTGATCATCACTCACTGCTTTGAAAGGCATGCATAGCAACAGGGAGCCATAATGAATGCAGCGATGCATCCACCTGAGAGGAAGAAGTCAAGTGACAATGCAAGTGAAATTAAACACCAGGAGAAAATCCTCTGTGAATAATGAAGGGAACAATGTACCGGCTGAAGAATGCTTCCCATCAAACACATCCATTGCTTTGTTGATTGTTGATAAATAACAGCAATATTACTGGTTGAAAGTTAAAGCAGGGATATTTGTACCCAGTTGTCATACCCCCTCCCTGCTGGCCTTTGACCTGGACCTTAGTTTCTTTAGCATTTATAAAGGAACATTAATGGAGGGAAATGAAATAAAACAGATTTTGAAGGTGGAGAGAGGCGGGTAGCTTTCTGCACTGATTGAAAGCAGAGTCTTTTAATTTGTCACCACTTCCTCTCTGGAGTCAAGGGCCACAGATCAAGGGTGACAGTTAAGTTAATATGGCACAGAGGACTCATTGTTCCTTCTCTGGGATGGATTTACTTCTGTGTGGGCATCACTGTGTCTTCTCGGACACAGTAAGCTGTCTGTGTAAGATGGAAACATATGATGGGTCCTTCTCCAATCAAGTCACCCTGTTTTCTTCAATCTGTTTCATTTCTGGAACGTTTCTTCCATTGGTTTTGGTTCTTTTGACTCGGGAAATTCAAGTGAACCAATAGGTGAAAAAGAAATAACTTAAACGCAGTAAGAACTCCCCAAATATCAAGAGGTCAACATGCTTAGTTTCAGATGAGCAGATGTGTTTGGGGGCAGGAACAAGGACAGGAGCACAGGAAGAAGCTTCTGAGGCAGGAGGCTCTGTCCAAGTGCAACTTAATGTGTTGCACATGTGCAGACTGCACTGAATATCCTAAAATTCTGAGTTTTAATGACAATAAATCAGGATTTGTGTTCTCATTTCCATTTTTATTGTAATACAAAGTAGAGTAGTAGTAGTAAAAGTTAGTATTGTGTCAGGGACACATGGATCACATTGGTCTTGATGTCCCCTTAATTTCCCATCAAACCATAGCTTTATTCACACTGCAGTGGTTTTACATGAAAAACAATGACAAAAATAATTATTAAAGAAAAAGAACAGAAATTACAAAAAAATACAAAAAATACAATTTTGAAAACAATAAAAAATGTTAAAAACTATAACAAAAATAAAAAATAAAAACAAAATAAAACAAAAAAAATGACTATATATATATATATATATATATATATATATATATATATATATATATATATATATATATAATTGCAGTGGTCTCAATTAGAAAGTTAGAACTTGTGAAGAGCTGGATAGGATGTTTGGTTGTTAGAGAGATAAAGCCATCACACATACATTGAAACAAATGTGTGTGTGTGTGTGTGTGTGTGGAGGGGGGGAGGGTTAGTCTTGAGGCTAACCTGACCTTTGAACCCTTCACCAGAGTGTCCCCTGTCCTTTCCTCTAAGGCTGTTTGATGCCTGAGGACCACTGACAAGAATATGTGTCAGATTAGTCAGAAAAAAAAAAGAAGAAGAAGAAAAAAAGCGTGTGGAGTGTGAGGGGGTAAGTCGAATCAAAAGAATCCCATGAAGAAACACAGCGTTGGTGTTGTCACTTGGCCTCCACTCATTATCTGCTAGATTTCATCTGCATCACAGCACACCGCTGCCAACTTGTATCCCTGTAATTGGTAGGAAACTTTGCGGCAAACACATGTCGGGAATCACAGGAACCATGTTTTGCTGTTTGTCTATTCCCCGCAGGCCGAGCAACATAGGTAGACGCAGAGGGGGGGAGGAGGTGAGTGAGGCGCCGGAGCGTTTCCTCCAGGCGAAAAAAGGCATAATGGGGGTAATCATGAGAAAGAGTGAGGGGGCGAAGGCCACGGGTGCGTGGGGTGGTGGCAGGGGGTAGCATGTTTTGGGTGGGGGCGTCACAGGGGGTCGGGGGGGGTTTAGCTCATTAGAAGGAGCCGGCGAGTCGAAAGCGGCGAAGCAGCAGCGAACGCGACTTTAAGAGTTACAAATCACTGCGTCGCACTCCTGACAGACTGCTACTCCCTGATGCACACACACACACACAGAGTGAGACAGCTAATTAGACACGTAAGGGTTGTGCTTAATGACATCTGCATGAGATTTCTTTCTACACCTTACAATGTAAAGTGTGCGTGTGCGTGCATGTGTGTGTGTGATGCGTGCACATTCATGTCATCACTGTCACTTTTTTTCTGCTTCACAGTGTGGGTTTGTGATGATGCGCCGTCTTCTCCCCTGTGACAAGGTTTCTAAGTTTGCCGTTTCCCTGGTTGACAGCGGGTGTTTGTAAAAACGTGTTGAGGCTTGTGTGTGTTTATGTGTGTGTGTGTGTGTGTTTGTGGAAGAGGTGGTTTCCGCACTAATGCAGCCGGTGCTGAAGTGTTGCCGGCTGACTTATACCATTTCTGCCTCTCCTGGCCTCTTGCGATACAGCTTCACTCCTAAAACTTCTCTGTCTTATTCTGTCTTTCATCCTTTCTGCCCTCACATGTCATTCTCACCCAAGGCAGAAATCCACTCATTCCTCAACTCTGGGCACCTTTAGCAATGAAACTCTGGCACCATCAACCTGTAAGGAGCTGATTGGAAGTTGATAGCGTACACACCATGGATGTATTAAGAGAGCTGGATGCTGATCCAGTTGAAAATAAAAAAAACAATGGAGCACATAGAAACCATAGTGGGCATGAGGCAGAAATGTGTACAGATTAGTTTATGTGAAGCACCACACAAAGATATGTAAATGTTGAAAATTATAGCTGCCACCATTCAAATGCTATTAGCTTTTATCACACCTCTACTTATATATTCAATCACTTTGTAACATGGACATGACACATTTCAGAAGTACATAAGTTGCAAAATGAAATTAAACCAAATATAATGCATTGCTATTTTATGTCTGAGGAGCCAAAAAATGGGAGTTGGTTAATAGTGATTTGCTTTGTGATGAATAAGTTATGGCCAAAAAAATTCTGAGGCACGCTACTTTGGAAAAGTGTTTAAATAGGTTAAATGTGCTAAAATAATCTGTGTTTTCCTCTGATTTTTTTTCAGCAGTGCTGGCAAAGATTTATTTTTGCACATCCTTGGTAATGTGTGTGTAGTACTATCAAGGTCGGTGTGAACTCTCAATCTGGTCATTAAGTAATGACACATGACACGTAAATACAGAACATCTTTATTTAGGATGTTTCTGATAAGGTAAGAATATCAGATTAGCTAATCAGTGACTGAGGTAGCTGTCATAGGGGTTGGCTCCAAACAACCCAGTGATTTACGACAGGGTCATGTTTCTCCGCCATATTCGGGTGTTGAGGGGCAGACACCTCTGAGAAAATTAATTAATAAATTGACGATGGTATAAATCTTTGCACGTTTTCTCTCTTCCCCTTTTAACCCTCTTCTTTTCCTACACCAGCGCTATTGCCAATACCAACTACACCACTGGCTTCTGGAGACACACCATATTGTGTTTTACTGTAACTGACTATAAACAATTCTCACAACATTATTCTTTTTTTTTTTAGTATTGTGGCATGAAAAAAAACGTTGAAATGTTACAGCTTTCCGAGTAGCGTCACTTCCATGCTTTTTTTTTCCATTAGTTTCATTACTATGGCCACATTCCATAAATGAAACATGTAAGACAGGAAAATGACTCAACTTGCATTACCTCACAGCTGTTTTAATCACTTAGTCTTTTATTACTAGTTTCTCACACTAGTAAAAACAGAAGTTTATGCAATACACACATGTCTGTGTGATTTGATGTTGCAACACTATAAAGTATTAAATGAAGCGTGGAGGTGCTAGACAGGTTTTGAAAAGGGTTGTAGACCAGAAAAAAAGATGAATATCAATTCTCTCATCTTAAAGATAAAAATGTCACAAATATGTTGAACTGGACATTCACCCAATGAGGCAAATCTGTGATTTGTTTTGGGCTATACAAATAAAATTAATTTAATTTGACCTGACTATGACATTTATACATAAGGGCCATGGCTAACAACTATAGTTATGCTACGGATTATAGATACAATTAATTGATAGTTGTTTGAGAATATATTCTTAATATATTCTGTTTAGGATATAGATCAGATCAAATTTAAAATTAAATTAATTTTTTTTATTTATTATTTTTTTTTGTTTCATTCCACAACCCAAGGATCATCTGTTTAGGGCTATACAAGACCAAAAAAGCAGAGACCAGAACAAAATTAATACATGAATAAATAAATACATAAATAAAATCAGATTTGAGTAGCTTGAGCCAGAGAATTTGACAATTTTCTTAACAAAGAAAATGACTCAGGCCAATTAATCTATTTATCCATCAATCAATTATTATTGTCTATTGGCTGTTAACGTAAATATTGACAACTCCCCAATCCACAAATCATTGCAGCTTTATTACAGGGTTCAACAATCAGTCAGGGTTGGCACAAAAATAAAATCTAATATGATCTCAAACTATTTTTTAAACTGCAAACACCCAAACTACAAGTCAAAAGACTTGAGTGCATTACTTGACCCTCAGCCAGACAGGCCCTGTCACACGGTGGGCAGCTCATGGCAGAGCACTGCAGGAGATAATGGTCCTTGTTACTTATTTTACAAACCATGACAAGTTAAAGCGTGAAGCGGATAGTGAGCCTCTTGTCAGATTTCTTTCAGAGTCTGGCGTATACACAAGTAGTACGGTTTACGGAGCGTCTCAAAGTGTCATTTTATTGTTTAGTGTCAAGGATTTCTGAAATGCACCTCGACTCTAAAAAACTGAAGTATAAAAGCAAGTTATCACATTTCTTAAAGCTAACAACTCTCCCCATTATTTAAGACAGCTCCAGAGGACTTTCAAGTGCTTTGGAGTTGCCAGTAGGGGGTTGCGCTGTGTGCTGGAGATGTCCTTAAATGTTTCTTTTTTTTTTTGGTCAATGCAGTTAATGATAAGCTAAACTTTCCTTTTATCACATTTCTTTCATTGTTGCGCTAACTCGGCAGCAGTAGAGCTATTTCTGCCCTCCAGCTTTACTTTTTCTTTGGAGTCTCTTTTCTATGATATTATTCCACCACCAGTGGTGGGTTGAGTACTTAGGTCAAATTAGAAATATATACTCCTTTGCAAGTAAAAGTCTTGCATTGAAAATGTTACTTAACAAAAAGTACTGTGTATATTGTTATTATTATTATTGTAATATGTAACTACATCTTTTGAATTGCTTAATATATGTGCTTGGATTTAAATGATTTAGCTTATCAGTATTGAGACAAATTGAGATACTTTCCATGGATTAATAGCAAAACTATTGCATATTATGTAAGGGTATAACATGTTGTTTAATAATAATGCACTGTGTTTATATAACCCATCCATCCATCTTCTTCCTGTAGTCCAAGTCAGACTGTGGGGGCAGCAGCGACCCAGAGACCCAGTCTTCCCCCTTCATTTAGCCCTTCCAGGTAAACCCCACGGTGATCCCAGGCCAGCCAAGAAGCACAGTCTATCCAGTGTGTCCTGGGTTTTCACCAGGGCCACCTTTCAGAGGGACGTGCCAGGAGCAGCTCACAAGAAGGGCGTCCAGGAGGCATCCTCACCAGTTGGCCATGCCAGATGAGCTGGCACCGCTCAATGCGGAGCAGCATCGGTTTTAGTTTGAGTCCCCCCTGGATGACTGAGCTTCTCACCTTATCTCTAACGGCCAAGAGCCCAGACACCGTGAGGAGGAAACTCATTTCAGCCACTTGTATTCATGATCTCTTCCTTCCTGTCACTACTCAGAGCTTGTGACCATAGGTGAGGATAGAAATGTAGACTGACCTTAAAATCAAGGGTTCAGCTCCTTCTTCACCATTCAGCACCTTCTGCACTGATTCACCTGCTTGATCCTTACCTCACTTGTGAACAAGACCCCAACATACGAGAAGTGGGACAGGATCTCATCCCAACCCAGAAGTTGCACTCCACCCATTTCTGGCGCAGAAACAAGGCCTCAGATTTAAAATTTCTGATTCTCATCTCAACCACTTCACACTCAGCTGTAAACTGCTCCAGAGAGCAGAAGGTCACAGTCCAATAAAGCCAACAGAACTTCATCATCGGTATCAGCTGTATGTCCCTTTCACTCAAAATTCATAACAATGTAGATTAAAAAATGTTAGAAATCCTTAGAAATTACTAGATGAAAATCCATTCAGTGATTGTGCCTGTCCATGGCTTCATTAAAACACGGTTTCTAGTAGAAATCAAAATGTTGTGAATCAGCTCTGAGACTGTCACTTAAGATTTAGTCCTACACTTGGCTCAAAGTGGGAGTAAGATGCTTGGTAACAAACTTTTAGGCACAGCTTTGAGCCAAGATTTTTTTTTTGTTGTTTTGCTCAAGTCTATTCTTGCCAGTGTTCTTATAAGAGTTATTCTAAGAAGCTTGATAAATACGGGTCCAGACCTCTAGTCACTTCAGCGGAGCCGTGAAGGCTGATTGGCATATGAAGGAAGACGTCTCTGCGCCACTCATCTCCGCTCGCCTTGACACCGCCGCTGGCTTTATTCGCCACGTTGGATCAGATTTTCATCTGCATCCTCAACACTCCAGAAAATGCATTAATTAAAAGGAAATGATGGAGATGATAGTATATATATATATATATATATATATATATATATATATATATATATTAAGGAATTAACCAGTCTACATTTAATTACTTTTGGCTATGATGTTTCAGTGAATGTGATTAAAAGAGCGTCAAACAAGCTCTACGGGGAGATTTAATAAATGAACTCCACTGGCTTCTTTTCCCATTCTGTTTGTCTGTAACATGGAGCACGTTGCTTTGAAGAAGCTCAGAGGAGAGCAATCCATCCATCACGGCCAAGAGGGAATCATTGGATCAAATCTTCTGCAGGAGAGGAAGTCCTGTTTTTTTTCTTTTATTTATTTTTTTTTTTACGACATGATACATTTCTGATTTTGTAATTCAAGGTCCATTTCCTATGAGACTCTTAATACAGGTATGTAGCAGCCTCCTCTGTCACTTATATTATTAAACTTCCTCTTGGATTTATCCCACCAAATAAACCAGGAAATTCTAATTATTACATGATGTGTGGAACAAGTTATGTCACAGAAAATTAAAAAAAAAAATTAATTAATTAACTAATTACATTTTTAAAAAAGGGACTCCTACAGATCATCGTGGGGACTTATTACTTGAAAAATAAACAGGCACAGGAAATGCGCATCATTGAGCTTGTGATGTCAGTGAACATGGCCGATGAAAAAGCCTTTACAGACAAAAATCTGAATTTGAACTACATAAAAAATAAATAAATGAATAAATAATAAAAATAAAAGAAACTTTGACACATACATTGTGATAACTTTCTCCAAATTGAGCACATGGACCACTGTTAAGATGTGTATCTGAAGAAGCTTAGTTATTATTCTTGAATGACGATATCACACTTTTTTTTTTTTCTGACACAGGAAGAGAGAGAGAGAGAGAGAGAGCATATTCACTTTTTAGTTGCATCAACTGGTGGTAAAGATAATACAATGTGACAATTTACCCATCTGACAACACGCCCCAGTCTCCCCTACATGTTACTGTAAGTGTGAGACGTGCTGCGTCGACGCTTCTTTTTTAAGATGCATTTCAAACATGTCGTTCTTGCCTTACTGCAGGGCATAAATCTCCATCTGTATCTGCATGTACACCACCAGACAGAAAAGAAACAAGCATATCACAAACGCATGTTAATGATATGAGGCTGCTTCCTGTTAGTCAAGTAAATCAACTTTTTCGAGCACTTTTGATTCAGAGTTATTTACAGCTCAGAGAAGACAATGAAAAGATTGGAACAGCTAGAGGAATGACATACTGTGTATATACAACCTACCCTTGACAGATATACTGCACAATATGCACAGCTAAATGCCAGAGAGTAAAATCACAGCGGAATGGCAAACACATCAATAACATAAGAAGTTTGCATGGGAGAATGAAAGACACTTTGCTCTGTGTGATACAGCCAGCTGCTGTTAAATCCTTGGAGCAGCATTTTGAAATAACTGGAGGGATACAGAAATCTGAACTGGTCCCACATATTACAGAGACTCAAGAAAGGTGAGTCTGAATAAAATGCGGAACAAGTTCATTAAAATCTTAGAAGCCAGCTCTGTCCTGCCAGCTGATGCAGTCTAACAACAGAGGAGCTGATGTTGTGATTTGGGAAGGTGAAGTATTAAATCTACGGTTAATGGATTTTTACTGCTAAAAGCTTCACAGATGTGTTTCATAGACAGGTGCCATTTTCATAAAAATTGCAGTGGGGTGAACGTTAACTGAGCGGCAGACAGAAGCTTTGACTTACAACGAATTGAGTCTGTGTTAAATGTGGTTCAGCCCACGTATGCAGGCACCTAACAGTGGAGCATCATGGGAAACAGGTCTTCCACAGGACAAGCTGTGAAAATAAATAAATAAATAAAATCTGCTAAACAGGAAGCACTCAACTGGTTCTCTGATGTATTAAATTAAGCTTCAATTTCTCGTCAACCACATTACATCCTTGCACTAATAGATTTGGCAGATAATGCTCAACATAAAACAAAAGCATAGTCTATATATATATAACACTTAGTTGGGTATGTTGGGGGATACCTGTTGCATTGTTGTGGAAACAGGTGCGAAATGTTCAGGAATGTGAAATGAATTATTCAATTTAATTATTAATTAAAAACTAATGTTGTATGCATTTCTTTAGGATGATAATCAGAGCACAAGAGGTTTCCAGACAGAATTGCGTGACTAGTGAAATGTCTAAATAGGTTAGTTTAGTGGAAAGTGTAAATACTATGCCCATCCACCTATTTTCAAGATATATCTATTTATTTATTGTTTTTTAATCCTGCTTCAATGCTGCCAGAAGGCCAGAGTAGTTACACTGACACACAGTGTCGCAGATGTTATGTTTGCACAGATTTGCCCCAATGGGCTTTTGGTTTGCACAAAAGCAACACAACATCCCCTGTCCATAGACCCTCACATCAGACAAGGAACAATTCCTAAAGAAGGAAGTCACAAGGCTTTTTGGAAACTGCTTTTCTAGGATCTTAAAGAAATAGGGATGGTTCATTAGAGGTCTAGAGTTGGCTGAAATACCTGAGTCAAGTGCATGTTTTTTGAGGAGAGGTTTAATTACAGATATTCTGAAGGACTGTGGTACATAGCCAGATAAAAAGGACATGTTGAGAATTTCAAGCAAGGAAGTGCTAATCAAAGGAAAAAAATCTTTAAACACCCAACAGTATAGAGTCCAAAAGACAGGTTGATGTTTTGGATGACGAGATCAATGAAGCTAGTTCAGGACAGCCGGGGGACAGACACAGTCTCTGTGAAGAACAAGAAATAAAAGTTGAGTGAGTACATGTCCACTGAAATTAGGATACAATTTTCTGGCACGGAGCCCTAGCTTTACAGTGATTCAAGAACATTCTCAGAGAAACTTTGAGCAAGGCAGAAAAGGAAATTTAATCCATTTAATTAAAAGGGGGATTGGTTAATCAAAGAAAGAAAGAAGAACAATGCACTCTTAGTGATAATGGGCATATAATAAGCAATGAAATTGAGTATGAGTAATCACAGAAGCAATCGATCATCGTTATTTGTCACCTGAAATATGTTACCATAATATTATTATTAAGGGATACTTTTTTTGTTTAATATTTGTTATTTGTATTTTTGTTATTATTATTTTTTTGTGTAAGTGGATTCACAAATTCAAATATATATAACCAAGGGCAACAAAGAAAAGACATCCCAGTGTCAGAGCCCACTGACGGAATGTGAAGGTGTATCAAAGTTTCCACCCTGTATATATCATTTTTTTGCTGCTGTCAGGCCAGCAAAGAAAGCTTCTGAGTACATTTCAGATGTAACTGGGACACGTCATTCAGAATAAACACAGATGATGGTGGATGGAGGGAGATGGTGTGATGTCAACTGTTAAAAGTAACACGATTTTGGAGGCAACCATACTTTAGAATTCTGAAACTTCTGTCAATCCATATGATAGAAAGTACTGTGAGTATTATTACTAATACCATGCCATACTGATACTGATTGGGAAACAACTAGCCCAAAATGGACTTTGCATTGGTTAGCTTACATTTGAATAGTGGCAGAGTAACCAAAAGGCCACCATCAGTTCTATAATAAGGAGAGCTTAAGATGTGGGTGTTGACACTGACATACAAATATAGACACAGCAAAACGAAGCTCAGTCTCATACTGCAATGACAGGGCCAGCAGAAAAAATAAATAAATAAATAAAAATGATGAAATGAACTTAGGGAAGTACATCTTTATTATGGAAACTGTAGCACCAACATAGTGTCATAACATATATCTGTGTTTAATGATTAATGATTAAGTGAGGGGCATTCTCAATAAATAACAACACATCGTCAGCATATAGTCAGACATAGTGTTGTGTACTGTGGCAAACCTTGGCAAAATACCTGCAGATTTACTATTTGTGCCAAATAACACCATGGAAGTTGAGTTGCAAACCAACCAAAACCAATGTTATATATGTGACATCATTCACATATATAGCAATCATTCTGACCAAATGTCTTCATCTAAAGACAACACAACAAGAAAGCTTATGCTCGCAGCCCCATTAATAGTAAGTAAAAGTCTTCTGACTTTATCAGTGGACAAAAGCTCTAGCTCAAGAAACCCTGTCTTGATGTGATGTAGTAGCTTAGTCATTCAATTTAATTTGATGCAATTCACTTGTATAGACCAGAATCACACATCACAGATTTGCCCCAACGGGCTTTACAGTTTGTACAAAAGCAACACAACATCCCCTGTCCTTAGACCCTCACATCGTACAAGGTAAAACTCCCTAAAAACCTCTTTAACGGGGACAAAAAAAACAGAAGAACCCTCAGGAAGAGTAACAGAGGAGGGATCTCTCTTCCAGGACAGACAGGCTGCAGTAGATGATGTGTGCAGATGGAAACGATACAGGGAAAATTGGATATTACAAACAGAAAAACAGAAATGTTATGATTTTTGTAATGGTTTTAGGACAGGATCAATCACAGCTTCCAGGTGAACCAGGACAGCATCAGACCCTCCAACATCCGTAGATCCCTCAGTGGCTGCACTGCAGCATGCTCTGTGAATGAGAAAACAGAGGGCAGGACTCCGTGAACACAGCAGATTTAAAAGTACAATAGTGGTTCATCAGTATCACAGATAGAAGAAGATGCTTCTTCGAACGGGAACGTTTTTAACCTATTCTTAAATATAGGAAGGGTGTCTGCCCCCCCGGACTGAGACTGGAAGATGATTCCACAGGAGAGGAGCCTGGGAGTTGAAGGCCGAAGACCGTTTTAATTCTAGAAATTCTGGAAACCTCCAAAAAGCCTGCATATTAGGAGTGTAATGTTTTCGATGGGTGATATGGGACTAAGAGAACCCTAAGGTAGGATGGCGGCTGACCGTTGAACGCTTTATAGGTGAGGAGCAGGATTTTGAATTCTATTCGAGATTTCACAGGAAGCCAGTGTAGAGCGGCTAATACAGGAGAGATATGCTCCCTTCTTCTAGTGCCAGTTAATATACATTCAGCTGCATTCTTGATCAGCTGAAGAGTTCTTAGAGACTGTATGTCATATGGGTCTTTAATTGTCCACCACTTTGGAAAAATCTTATACTTCTCATATCACTGAATATGTCTAACATTGTACTTTGCGCCATGCTTTAGCAAAATGCACCATGCACCATGCACCATGAAGCCCTGCTGCAGGTCAGACATGCAGAACATACATGCAAACCAACCCTGCAGACTGCCTGGTGAGTTATTGTAAAGTGCAGAATTTGACTTTTAAACAATTTATCATCAGGAGAATCTAATAGGATTAAGCATTTACTTTTCTTACTGTTTCTTTTGTTATTTTGAGAAAATATTTTGTTTTAACTTTCTGTATGTGTGTGCTTGAGAGAAAGTGACTAATTATTGTAGCTGTGTTTCATTGTGTTTGTGTCTTTGGTGGTTGAGCTAGCCGTCTTTTTAGCTGGAGATCTAATAATCTGCATGGCATTTCTAACCCTTTGTTTGTTGCGGTGGATGCTGATGTAATTTGTTAAGGACAGCAGCAGAAAGGCAAGGCACATGGGAGTGTGCACATTTCTTGATTCAAACCCTTTACATAATAATCATTCCACAGGCAGTAATAATCAAGTGAGCAAGTTGCAAGGTCTCTTTTTTTATAGCAAATAGCCCTTTTAAACTCCAACAAAGTAATAATCAAAACAAAAACAATTGGATGCAAAGAATGCCTGCACACCACTTATTGTTCACTTGCTGCACAGTTGTTACATATATTTGCTTACATAGGTAATTGCAGTACTTAGTCTATTTGATATTCTAGTGTTATATTGTTATTGTTGGGTGGGAGATGTGAGCTCTAATAAGACCACAAACATTCTCCCTGCACAATCTAATCTGTAGCGTTTCATTAACTCACTGTCATACAGCCTGCCGCACGAGCTGCTGAATCAGTTCTACGCTGCAATAATCCAGCCTGTCCTCGATCACTGTCTTGTTCTGTTTGTCCACCAATTGATACAGGAATAGTCTGCAGAGAACAGTCAGGATTTTAGACAAAGGGAAGGTTGCTTCTAGGACACTTCGGAAACACACTGCCTCACATCTGGTCAAATTACAAGCACTGGCTAGAGTGGCCGCAACCAGCGCCGGTGGCCGTGGCACTTTCTGAGCCCCGTGTAATCAAGCTGCTACTACATATTTACCTACCTGCCATTTAAACGTGTCACCTTGGCCACATTTTGTGCAACTTGTGGGAGGGGCTAATATCGACCAAGGACGAACCCATACAATCACATTTGTAGTTTGGTTTGTTGTGGAGAGATGCCTGCTGGATACCCCTTAATTGCAAGGGAGCCCTGCGAAATCTACATTTTTAGGGCCAATTATTCTCAGCCCTTCTCAGCACCTTAATGTCAGTCCATATTGTAGTCACAGCCCATTGTCATAGTGGTAAACAGTTTATCAGGTCTGAGTATCCAACACAGTTGTCAGCAGGCCCATGTGTCTGTTTTTAGCTCGAGGGCTCAGTTCTGGGATGACACAACAGTGCTAAAAGCAACTCAAAGACGATAAATCAGATTAACTTTCCTGTACGAAATTTGATCCCTCTCAGTGTGACTTTTGAAGCTGAGAGCAGGTCCTAATTTGTCAAAGTGATTGTCCAGAACTCAGGCACTCTGCCTTGATCACAGGGATGTGTTGGGTCTACTCTATGCTGCACTGAGAAGAGTATGTTCCCATTGCAGTGACTGAAATTGACTGAAGAAGCTCACATGCTTCCTTTCCATTTGCAACACTTCAAATGATATTAGCAGTTACTTTAGGAAAAAAGTATGTGGTTGAAAATCAAACCACAAATCCTTGAAAGATATGTCTCACTTCCTCACCAAGTCAAGCTAAGCCCCCTATTTCAGTATCCATTGCTAAGAACGCATTTTATTCTGAACTAAAATTATACTAAATAATTACTTAATTACTTACTTAATTAAGTATTGTGGTTTGATACCCAGCCCTAATAAAACCATTGGGATGTTTTACAGGTCTTCATATTTTAACAAACTGGTACAAGGCTTGGGGTGGGCTGATGGCTTGCCCCTGGAAGTGCTGTTTGGAGTGTTAGTAAAAACCTCCTCTGATCAACTTCTTACTCACATACTATACTCCCTTGGGTCCTCAATGATACATGTGTCAAGTGTTAGGATGATCAGATGGAAGGTTCTCAAGATGTTAAGCACTACTACATGAAGTGGAGGTTCCTTCCTTTAGAGTAAATGATAACATTACTGCACCAACTATTGGCCAAATGGTATCACATTTTTCATGGTCAATCAGACCTTGTATCTTTACATGTCCAAAAAATGTGGCTGCAGTAGCACAACATGTTCAGGAGATATGGTATTTGTTATATCATATGATTGTACGAACTTGGGAAAAAAAAAATCTGATTTGGCCACAAATAAAACAAATGGCTTTCAGATTTTGTCTGGCTTACGGAATCTAGGGAAGAAAATATTGTGGTTCAAAAGGTACAGTCATAAATGTAAATTGTTTTGTTAAAGCACCATCTGACGAAATTGCACAACATTCTAGAATTCAGTTACTTGGGTCCCCAGCAGTACACTCTCCAACTGTGAAGAAGATCAATGCAATGGTTCTTTTGTTTATCATATGGAGATATTTTAAATAAACCTGAATGAAACCACATGAAGCGAAACTACCAGTCATAATGAGAATAATAACACTGCACATAGTCTAAATTCTTCCTTCACTTTTCTGTGTTGACAGCTGAGAACATTGTGAACATCTCCCAGAGAGACCATCTGTGTACTGTTATATCATCTCTAGCTTCTCCTGACCATGGCAGACTTCCAGAGTACTCACTAGCAACAGGTTCTAACCACCTTCAAACATGCTGGACAATAATTTGTAAAATCAAGTTCTTTTAAAGCTCACTTAGGCCTTTTCACTGCTCTGCTTTAAAATAGTGATACTCCAACAGCATGTAATAGAATTGTGGTCTGCTCCATTATTTTAATCACTTTGACTCAGAAAAGCATTATGAGTGCGTGTGTGTGAAGGAGGGTCTTATTTTCAATTAGAAGATACTAACGTTATCTTTATATCTTCCGTAGAGTCTCTAAGATATCAAAAAATTTTAATTTTGAGAAAAGGGGTTTTAGATATAATAGTTTTTTGTCATGTTTTTACAGTTTGATTAAACACATTATTAATACAATCAATAGTCAATTGATACAATAGTCAGACGTTATCATCCACATACAGCCTACACATAGCTTCATATACACACCTGTCTGTATGTAAAGGTATGTGTAGGTATTTGTACACCCTCGTGACCATGTGCAGGAGCACATACACTGAACAGAAATATAAATGCAACAATGTCTAAATGTGTGATAATGAGCACTTCTCCTTTGCTGAGATTACCCATCCTGCCTCACAGGTGTGGCATATCAAGATGCTGATCAGACAGCATGATTATTGCACAGGTGTGCCTTAGTCTGGCCACAATAAAAGGACACTCTGAAATGTTCAATTGTATCACACAGCACAATGCCACAGCTGGCACATGTTTTGAAGGAGCATGCAATTGCCATGCTAATAGTAGGAATGTCCACCAGAGCTGATGCTCATGATTTGAATGTTCATTTTGCTACCGTAAATCGTTACCAAAGGCATTTTAGCCAGCCCAGGACATCCACATCCAGCAAGTTCACACACACATTGAGAGAGATGTTCTTCTCACAGGCGTTGCATGAGAGAGCAGTGGGGTTATGGTATGGGCAGGCATATGTTATGGTTGAAGAACACGGGTACATTTTATTGATGGTATTTTAAATGCACAGAGATACCTGACGAGATGCAGAGGCCATAATACCTGTAACTTGCTTTACCTTCTACAGTTATTAACGATACTCAAGTTTTCTTCTCAGTCTCATCAACACTGACCGAGTTTGGATTATTTCATGGTACAAAAGTGGAGGCTGTCAGCTTCTCCTTTTCTTCTATCTCAGTAAAAGTGAAATTTAAGAGAAAGAGGAGAAGGATATTCCACTTATAGATGATGTGAAGATCCTTCTCATCTTTTTCTTAAATTTCACTTTAACTGAGATAGAAGAAAAGGAGTAGCTGACAGCCTCCACTTTTGTACCATTAAATAATCCAAAACCAACTCGATCCAACTGTCATCACATCTACCAGACCCAATTGGAATTTAATAAAAATAAGTCTGAGCAATCTTTTCCATAGGTGAATTTATTTCATCAGCAGCTGTTCCTCCGTCCTTCTCCTTTTAGCCTTGTGTCACTCTGTGTTCAAACTATTTAGGCATGGGAAAACCCTGTGACCACCTACTTTTTCTTGTCTATATTTTCTTGCCATAATTTATTCCAAAAATCATTAAATCATCCATATTTAAAAAAAATGTATTTAGTGAAAAAACAGAAGAACAGAACAAAATAAGGATGAAAAGATCAGATGCCACCAAGAAGAAAAGTCTGTAACTATAACACTAAGGAGCTTTTGAAATGTTCTCTGAACCTCAGACCTCTCCGCATGCTGCACACTGTGCTCCTGACAAAGACAGGACTGGCCTTTTTTGATAAGGTAAAGTCAGCTGTGTACATCTGTTTGTGCGAGAACTCTTTGATGGTCCATTGTGGTTGATGTGTGCAGTAACCCAAGTGATCCAGAGAGGCTTAACTGGGGAAGAAAAAAAAAGAAAGGCCAGCTCTGTCCGAAGTTGTGTGTCTGGGAGCCCGGGAGGCTGTGGAGGCCATGGTGGAAGGGAGGTTACAGACAATGCTGCACGCAGCTTGAGCACCTACCTTTAACCTCCGGCCTCATCTGACTTCACGATGTTTTGTATTACAAAGGCCTTGGTTGCTCTACACTCTGACCTGTCTGTACATGAGGTAAGCTAGTGTATTTCTATAGGTCCTAGCACTCAGAAAAAAAGAAATATCCAAAAGTTACTGCACAACTGAGATCAACTGAGGTAATAAACAGTCAGTTATAATCATAATAATAAGGCAAAAACACAGCAGAGAAGGGAACTAGTATCGAACATGGTTAGAAGTACACATAAATTGAATAAAATCAATACAAATATGACATAAAAACTATCTATCAAAATGTGTATCAAAAAGTGTTTTTATAATAGTAAGTCATTGATTTTGCAGCTTAACTTCATGTAGCTTGGGGCCAGACCCAAACAAACTTTAAAAGTGACCAGCCAAATCTTAAAATCATTTCTAAAACAGAATAGAGCTAAATGGAAAGAATATGATATGATGTGATCAGGTAAAACCAATAGAAAGCTTTAATATACACCAAATACCCAAATAGGGACAGCAGGTGTTTGTCTTGGAATGCTGTGTTATTGTCATGTGTTCATGCATACCACCCCTTATGTCATGTCTAAATTACTAAAATTTATTTTCATCATTCCACAGCACCTTATTCCGAAATAAACCTGACTTGCTTGCTTTAGCATACCTCAAGCAACACGATTTGTGGTGTGTAGAATAGGCCCATTACTCTAACATACAGCATCATGTACCATTGTCAGCCTCTGCTTATCGAAGATTTACCTTGTCCTGCCACTTAACTAGAACTGTGTCTGTCATCTTTCAGCTTTTAGTACCCTTCCCCCACACAATGTTAAGCAACCTTTGTTCTAAGGTCATGTGACAGTTGTTTTGAGGCTCTCATGTCGGCACTCCTCAGAGAATGTGCAAAGAGAACAACTAACCTTAAATACCCTTTCTCAAGGGTCATTGAGCTTACCAAACAAATGTGCAAAATAATTGCTGCTAAAGTTATTCAAATAAAACAGATGTATGCTCATGCCTACTTTTAATTTATTGCCCACTTACTGTATATTCAACTGAAAAAATGGTCATATATATATACAAAAACATTTTAGGTAGAAAAGCTGCTGGAGTGTTGTTTTCAACGAACATTTGCGGTTACACACACATATTCAATCCGGAGTCTGTGGACACAGCCATGTTCCACATGGGCGCACTAGTAAACACGGTTGCAGCCATGATAACTTTCCAGTTGTGAAATCCAGTCTGTGAAGATAACAAACTGTTGTCCTTAGAGAAGTGGAATACATTAGAGTAGACAAGACATTCTTTTTTTTTTGCTTTTTCTAGTATGGAGGGCTAAAACCGCCTCGGGTTCTTGTTTTGGACCCTTGTGGCTGTGCAAAAAGCATGAATTGGCCTTCAGGGAAAGATCAGGATTTAGTATAAAAATGATCATTGGTTATAGCAAAGAGTGTGGTTATAGATTCAGGGGTTTAAGGTTTTAAAGTGTTCCAACTTGAGCATGAATTCCTTTATGGTGCAAAAAGAATATGTTTTTTTTTCATCAAGAAGAAACTGGTTAACATCAGGATGTATATCCTTTGCTTGATTTATGCTGTCTACTTCATCTTGGCTTTTTGATCCTGTGGAAAAGAACAAAAAAAAAAAAAGTGATACTTATCGAATATGAGCTGTAAAACACAGTTACAGGTACACTTAACTCCCACACACACAGTCAGATCGTATTGTTACAGCAGCAGTGCTGCAGACTGGGAATACATCCATCGGCTGTTTGTGGCCAATAAACACAGGCTGCAAAAACACTCCAATGGTCACATTTGCCTGAATAAAATGTCTCCATTAAAGTTTGAAGGGATGTTACTCCTACACGCTCAGCTGATAACCAGTGAGAGCTCTTGTTACGTCCCATGGTAAATTAGTAAACTTTTGCTTCAACAAGACCCCAGAGTGCTATGACTGAGTGACTGGAATCTGAATAATCAGTTGCACTGACATCTTAATAAACACATTGTTAAACCACTTTTCGAAAGATTTGTATTATCCTTTTGTTTGCACGAACAAACTACATTATTTGATCCACTGGAAATCAAAAATAATTGACTCTGTTATATCACTAAGAGGTGACAGCAAATGCTAACAGTTTAGATGTAAAATAAGTAGTTGATTGACAGAACATTAACCAACACTTTTTTTGGCAAATGAATAACTATTTAAGTCATTGACTGGTTTTATGTTAACTAACTAGTAGGCTGTAGCTACACACACGCCGACATGCACACACGCGCACACACACACACACACACACACACTGTTCTAATCGTTTTTTAATAGATTTTTTTTAAATATTTTTTTTATTATTAGTTTATTTAATAATAATAATAATACAATAATTGTAACTTTAGATTGAATTATTTTTTTTAAGTCAATTTGTCAAATTTTTAGTTGAAGTTTTAATTCTTTTTTTTATTTTAATTTGTTTATATTTATTTAGTTCATAGGTTGCATGAAATAATTGATCTATACTTTTACACTGAACAATAAATGCAACACACTTGTTTTTTTTGTTTAAATTTAATTGTTTTTGTCCTAATCAGTTGCAATAAAATACTTTTCTATCTACACAAACACACAAAAAGTCTCCTTTTCTCATATTTTGTTCACCTCTATGTGTTCAGTTGCACTTTTTCTTTATTTCTAAGACAATTAAAATCATTCAGGTGAAGATTCTGGATGTCCATTCTGATCTTGGACGGATTACCTTGGCAAAGGAGAAGAGCTCGTTTTGAAATAAATAAGCACCATGTGTGCATATAACAGGTCATAGATCTTTTTTATGACTCATGAAAAATGGGACCAAAGTGCATTAATATTTTCTTTTGTTACTATATAGATAGTATGCAAAGTCTTATTATTATTATCCTTTTTTTGAATTCATTTTCATTTCACATTCATTTTTTTTTTCCTACAAACTATTTTGGTCAAGGATTATAATCTCTATAGACACATGTATCATTCTCTGTCATTGAGTGTGCTGGTATATTATCAGGCTGTGAGTGAAATCTGAGAGCATTCACAAGCCGGAGCTCTCCCAGTCCCCAGATGTGCTGGGACTAACGTGGGGGGGGATCTAGGGCTTGCGGGGAGGCAGCCAGCTCGCCGGCTGGGTAGCCGGGCTGCCGAGGGACTCCGGGGCCGAGGGGCCAAGCTCATGAAAGATGCATTAATGTAGCTTTCTCTCTCTCATTGGACTTGTAATATGGTTGCTGCTCCCTTAGGGTTTGTGTCTGTAATTTGACTCATATCCTTTCCCTTTGTGTATGTGTATGTGTATGTGTGTGTAGTGGAAGGATACACGCACATGTCTGTGCACTGTGCACGCTTGTGTATGACTGCATTATTCATCTCCTCTGTCTTCTCCTCATTGCGTTGACATCCGCGCCTTTGAAGTCTTCTTTCGTGTGTTGATGCAGGTGCATCGGTGGCACGTCGCCGCACTTTTGTCGCTCTAATTAGTGACGAGCTCTGGTTTCCAGGTTGGTAGGGTGGCTACAAATAGAACAGCGAGACGTCGCGAGGCGGCGATGTATAGGAGAGTAGTACAAATGTATTTTTTTTTTATTCTTTCACCATACGAAAACCCCCAGGCAGTGCAGCTGGTGACATTCTTGTCAAAGAAACAAATCTACACTGTTGGACTCCAGGACTCCACAGCTTATTTGAGACGAGCGTATGCATATGGCCCTTTGTCAGTAATCAGCACAGCCCAGCAGGAGCCAAAAACAAAGAGATTTGAAACTGGAATGACCCAGAGTCACTATGATTTTAAATGTGAGGATGATGGATAATATTATTACACACACTTTAAATTAGAATAATGTCTATGTCTCAATCACCTCACCTGAGTGTTTGATATGATAATACCCTATTATGGACCTCTGTGACATTCCAACTGCCGTGGCCCACTTGGGGCCCAAATCGCTATAGATTAGTCAGATCTCAATGTGTGATGGGTGCATTTACACATGTGCTGAGGATTGTTCCCTTGTGATCAAACCAATTAAGTCTGTGTTCTGCTCCAAATCTTTTGATTAAATTGGTGAAAGAAGTTAAAAGTTAGCAACTCAAATAATGTGAGAGCATTCACGTCACTCATTAGCCAGATGTGTCATGGAACGTATTTCCATTTCCAACTGTTGATCAGCATAAATGTGCAGGTTTAGTCCAATGGAACTCCCTGAAGTAGACAAAGAGACGAAGAAAGCATGGCCCTTTTGGAGATAATACTGATGACTTCATCGCTAACTTCTAAAATGAACTGCTCCAGAGTTCATCTGGATGCAAACTGTGACCAGTTCTTCAAGCAGGTCTTACTACACTTGTTTGGTCGACTTTCACTTTTGGTGTGTGCCTGAGTGTGACTGCTGCATTCACACCTTCATTATTTTAATCCATTCAGTTAGTGGTGCTCGGCCTCTTTTACAACTTGTAGATCAAATGTTTATTTTTTATTCTTATGTTTTATCTTTGAAACACATCTACAGTACAGATGTGATTTATTTCTATCCATAGTAGCTGACTGACAAAAATAAATACATAAAAATATAAACTTTGACATCAATCTTTGCCTGCAGATCTTTGGTTTCTTGTGTAGTTGCTCCTGGTGTTTTGGATGTTCTCTGTTGCCTTCTGTGTCTAGTTCCTGTTTTATTTAAAAAAAAAAAATAACTTTCTCCCTATGTATCTGGTCTCCTTTTACTCTTTGCTGTCTAACAGTGCCACCTGTTTCTCCCTCCTCACCTGCTTCTTGTCAGCAATTATTTCTTTGTGTATTTAAGCCTGTCTTTGGTTTCAGTCTTCGTCAGATTGCGTGTGTGTGTTCCTAGGCACCGCTTTTGTTACCTGCATTTTTTTTTCCTCTTGTGCCAAACCCTCTTTTTTGTTATACACATTTCTTTTAATGTTTGCAATTAACGGATTCTTCTCACTTCACCCTCCCTGCATTGTTCTCCTTCGCAACTTGGAAAAAGGAAACCCCACTTTGCAGGTGTGAACATAACTGTGGCCTGTCCAAACCCCCTTCAGTAACCAATAAAACATGTGAAACTCTCATTTAAATACTCCTGTCTCCACTGCGTTTGCACCTGTCTTTTTTTTTTCCTTTTTAATTGCTTAGTAAATTATCTTGAAAAAATGGCCATACACCTGTCAAACATGTGCAGTGTGGTGGTAGGTGTGAAACAGCCTTTTGCTACAAACTAAGCTTTTACCAGCAGTAGAAAAGAAGTTAAGAGATATCGCGGATATGCTGGCAAAGAGTTGGCTGGGAACTGGTGAGGGTTCAAAAAAACAGTTTGTGCAAAGGGCGGCACATCCGAAGCAAAAGTGTATCATACAGTGCCCCTGAGATTTTGAGGACATATACCTGCCGGACCACAATGTTTGTACCAATGAGTGTGATCCAGGGTGACACTCAGTCAGGTGCCCTCCCTCCACCTGGCAGCTGTGTTGTGTAGATGGTAGTTTTCGCCGTGACACGGGTCAAGTGGCAATTGTGAAGGGTCAGTTCAGCCAGGCAGGAGAAAACAGTCTGCTTTATTGACAAAGAGTCTGGCTGATTGGTCCTCTGGGAGCGAAGCTGTTACCGTGGCAATCAAGATAGCACGGCTGGGAAAGCGTCCGTATCGCCGAGTTCCCCACGATCCAGCGACGCGGCGAATACTTGAGTGGCTCTAAAGGGGCTTCGAGGTTGTAAATGTGTGTCTGGTGTATTCCCTGCGGCACTGTGGGAAACAAACCATTATCATGAGGGAGACAGTATCAACGGGTGTGGTGGAGTCATGGTTATTTTTATTTTAATGTTTTTATTGAAGGGAAAAATGTGGCTATACAGCTTCCAAAAGAAACACAAGTGTTCTACTTGTTAAACAAATAGAAGCTTAAGTAAATTCTTCTTTCTTTTTTATTCTATTAAACTTAACTCAATTTAAAGCCTGTCTTTATATATTTAAAAAAAAAAAGTAACATCTCACATTTTATCCCTGAAACTAATTATAGTTCATACACTTTTATGTGACATTAATTGCTAAACTATGTGACCATGTAAGAGGTGAGATACATAAATTATCATTTATTGCTGATATAGCATTAGTCCGATAAATCATATCAATGGCTTTAACAAATCATTTTCTTTTTAGTTCCAAAAAAAAAAAAACCTCTGCACTTTGCAGTGATGTGTATTTGTGTCATGATGCTGTGACCCATCCAAACTCTCTGTCAAAATTATTAAACACATACAACTCTTAAATACTGATGTCTCCACCAGGTTTGGACCTGTTATCATTTCTGCATTTAGTCTTAATAAATCACCTGCAAAAGTCTCTCAACCACATGGTTATCCTGTTAGAATGCACATGCTTTGTTGGAGATCTTAGTAGATCATGCCCTTTGTGCTAATGGAACCACATTTACAAGTAGTAGACATATGAATCAAAATCAAATAATAACTGCCCTTTTCATATCTCCACAAATGGCCATAGTCCAGCGCACACACACACACACACACACACACACCTGTTACGTGTGGGTCAGGGTCAAGTCACCAGCTGTCATGTTAGCATTTCGCCTGCTCAGGACCTAGGAGCATGAGGGGAATAATCTATGACATGATACAGCAAATAACAGAATCCTTAATTCACGAGCATACATGAATCAATACAACAATAAGAAAAAAAGATGATCAACAATGCATGCATGAATGTAGACTGGGAATGAGTGTGGATTTGACATACCGATTACCCCCCAAATGAAGGAGCAACCTTGGGGAATTATGCAGCACAACCTGTACTCTACATGTAAGCAACATAAAGCATGTGAAGTAGATAAAGCAATAGTATGTAGCCGGGAGAAGCCATAGAGCAGAAATTAAGTGTTACATGACCACAAGCTAATCAACACAACTGTAGCTGTGGGATTTACTTATTGTATTGCATTTATTTGTTATCCATTATCATATACATAGTAGAAACAAGACATAGGAGCAAACTAATTCACTACAGAAATTTTAAGTTCTAATTGCAGACTGTTCATAGTTATATGTCAAATGCTTTGTATTGTCCATATTTCTTGTTATTTATTGCCTATAAGCTTTGCAATTTTGCTGTCTACTTTGCTGCTGTAATTATGGAAATTTCTCCACTGTGGGACTAATAAAGGATTATATTATCTCAAGAACATCACAGATTATGGCTGCAATGGCTGCAATATAACGCAAAGGCAAAAGTAGTTCTATCCTCACACCCTATGTGCACTAATCTCATTTGCAGTGCCTGATCATACCATTTGGTAATAATAATAACAATAATAACAACAACAACCATGATAATAATCAAATCAATAATCAAATCAAATGATTTGATCAAAAAATAATAAAAATAATACATTAATTAAAAAATGTAATTAGAAAATATGTATCTTGCAATTCTTAAAATCTGGAATCTGTGCCTCTTGCACCTGCTTACTTAGCCTATCCAACCATTCTCATAAACCCTACATGAAATGACTGCAGAAAAAAAAAAAATACCAGGGGTAAAGAGAAACACAAACCCGTCCTCATCAATAGTGTTGCGTTGTCACTCTCCTCACCCTGATACTGACGCACAAAGCATTTCTATATGAGGTGCACCACCCTGTTAACTTGTTGTGATGTTTACAACACTTTATCGCAACGATTATATGATAAACTGTTAGTTAATGAGTCATTAATAGTTGTATCTTAATCATTTATGGTTTATAACTGTCCCTTATAGATAGCCAATAACTGACAGCTTTTAGTTAACAAGTTTATGAGTTTTTCACTGAGTTAATCAATACAAAACAATAAATTAATTAAGCAAATTGATTAATGAAGTATAGCTTATAAACTAGTAATAGATCATTATTCATTGCAATTGATTATGTACTAACATATAAGTGAAGGATAGTCACAACTTTGGAATAATGTCCCAATAATGTATATAAACTTTCAACTGATACTTGACAAGTCATTAGTAAGTAATTCACTAGCTTGTACATGACATTTTACTCATTTAAAAGGTATGGTTATAAATTATTAACGTACAGTTGGTGAGTCAGTCTGACATGCAGATGTGTAGCACAACCATTATCTAGCGCTATCTGGCTATATTTCTAAATGTATTAGGATCAAGCCTAGCTGAGTTCTGTCTTACCAATTATTAACATTCCATTGACCAGCAGAAGCCACTATTAGCCACTAAAGCAATCTGTGTGCTAACTCTGTAAGTAAGGACTGCCCCAATATTGAATGCATTCACCCTAGGTTCAATTCTATGCCCTACCACCAAGATTCACAAAGATTCACTCGGCCCATTGTTTTTTTAATAGTAGTGAAAACATTATGCACCCCAGAGGGGTATCGATGTCTGGAACAATGTTCTCCTGCTGCCTGTGCAACTTTGCAACATTTTGCATCTATTTATCTAACCACCACCCCCAGTTAAACACATTACACTCGGCCTGACAGCGTGGGAGTTCTATAGAAGCCTATGGGACTACCCTGCACGTTGAATAATGACACTAAGGGCTTCCCAGTGTGTTAAAAATTGACATAGTGATCATTACAGTCAATGCAAGCTATGGATAACCAACTTTGAACAGGGAGCCAAACACTGACTGAAACAGCTTTTTCATAAAAAGACAATCACAGTCCCATGGTATTGATTTGCTTAACACCGCTATATATCATTCCTTCTGTGTCAGGCTTAATTGTCTGACTCTCTAGTTTTATCTCTTTGAGAGCATGCTAGCTGTTGTGACGCAGCCCGCACATTTGTCAGTCATGCGGCTGATATTTCCGGCGATAGAGAGCAATAAACCCATCTCGCCAGCACCGCTGTCAGCCCAGTAATGACATCAGCCATCACTCTACAACAGGGCCTCATAACACAACTTGGTTTTTGCCACTGATAGACCCCATTACATCTCAATGCATCTGTCATTTCACAGTCGGGTCTGACGTCGCGGAACAAAAGCGAAGGCTTTCTGGTTTAGTATTAGTCTGTCAAGGAAAGAGTCACTCCACCCTGTCATGTCTCAATGGGGTCATGTTTTTTTTTTTTTTTTTCCTAAAATGCCATGTTCTGGTTAGAGGTGATGAGAAAATGGCTCATTGGAGAAAAAAAAGAAAAGAAAAAAGTAGAATAGAAGTAAGTCCTAATGTCGGCAGACCTATAAAGGTATAAAGTGTAAGATTTGGCCAGGCCAAGCTGTGGAATAATAATTTAGGATGTATGTCACATGCCATTGGTCCTAATAAGCATTTTTTCCCATCCAGAATTATAGGGAGTGACTGTAAAGTGTCTGATGCATTTTCCCGAGCTTAACAAACCTCCACAGAATGACTTGGCATTTATAATCCATATGATTTGATAAATATAAATCAGTCTGGAAAAGCTACATTAAATTCAATCCCATTCAAGTTAGCTTGATGGCTAAACCACAAGTATCCAACAGACGTCTCTGGTGCTCACGCTCTATAGGCCCATTTCTTCACAGTGGGAAGTGGCCATTCTGCCTTCATGCGCCACTGAGCAACTCTCATAGGAATAATTGGGGTAAACCACTGACTCTGTGTCCATATATTATTAAGGATCCAAGGTTTAACCAAGTTTAAAGTGATAATTTTAACCCTAACCATCAAACCATGATCTTCCTCTAACCATAATCAAGTGTTTTTGCCCCTAAACTGAACCAGACACTAACCGCAGCGTAATGATGCATCATAAAACATCATTATCTTTAACGTAGCAGCATATGACAGTTCTGTTCTAATGGGTTGAAATGCACCTATTAGCAGGTGTGGCAGAGCCCTTTCTAACCCATATTTATGAGGCTGATAACCACTTATAACACCAAATTTATTGGGCTGAAAACATTGGGAACAGTTCCTGTGGGATTAAAGCAAAACAATCTACAGTGTGTTTTCAAGGTAATGAACGAACGTGTCGCCAGTGCAGTCGTGTGACTCATTGATGTGTTTTTAATAGTTTCTGGACAACAACGGAGCTCTGTGCCGCAGAGAACGGCTATGTCAGGCTCTGATACACAAAATACTTGCTAAGAGATCAATTAATTGTTGGTTTGAGTCGTTTCATTTGTTTTTTTTCTGTTTTTTTTTTAACTGAATGAAAAATAAGGATTATTGCCAGACTAATCCTTGATTTACCCAGATTCATATGAAGTGTCTTGTGGGAGCTGTCCGCTAACACCGTGCAACCCATAGCCGGCCAAAAAAGAAAAAGATAGCAATATAAGAGATATTATAACTGCAAAATAACACAGGCATTTAGCAGCTCAAAGCAAGTCTAATCCATTGTGTCATGATGGAACTTTCCAGACCAACCCACAGCTATATCTACAGCACCCACATCGTTCATTCCAGTGGCTTTTCTCTCTTCATATTTCTATAAAGTTTAAGGTTATCACAGACTAGCGTGGAGCTGAATAGATTGCCATTGATTGATTATTGTATTCCTGTTGACCTCTGCCTTCTATTTGCAGCTGTAGGACCATGAATGGTGTTTGCTCACATGAGTCAGTAGGCTGATGGACCTGAATCCACTCAGAAAATACAGTGAAAGCTTACTGTTGTTTATCCTCTTTTTTATGACTGTATTCTTGGAATTGGATTCATTCTCTGGGAACTAGCATTTTTACACTTTTAAAGAAAAACACCCACCTTATATTGCAATTTGATTTTATTCGTCCAGCTCTGGCAATTGTCTCTATATTTTTTGATAACATACTGCTCAAAAGAGAATCTTCTGGGGTGTGGGAATAGAGGTGAGACTATCAGCAGTTTATCAAAATTACTTAAACCACTTTAGTGGGTGGTGTAGGTTAGGTTATTGGGATGAGGGGCTGATTTGTTCACAACTTGCCTGATAGTGTCTCTGCTTGCTCTCATTGCCTTGTTGGATCTATTGTACATCTCAGATGGAAGTATGTACATCAGAGGGTTTTTTTTTTATATCAGAACCAATACAAGTGATGGCCATTAGTTAAAAAAAGTACACATAGATGAAAAACACAAGTTTTCAAACAACTGTGTTTCATGTACTCTGTGCCATTTCAACTGTGCCATAGAAGCAAAAAAGGTATTAGTGGCCAAACCATCAAGCAATGCTATTAGACACGGAATACTTTGTTCCTTCAGTATCATAGGGAAAGTAATGGCTGTAAAATGGTGCATACCATTTTCTGAAGGTCATAACTCCCATGAGAGGATTTGTTTCACTATTGGCTCTAATCACATATGATTTGTCTGTCGTCTGGTTTGATAACATTTGAAAAGTCAAGTTAACAGAGGGCTATACCAGAAGTAACACCAACTTTGATACAAAACAGCCTGCAGGCCTAATATGTTATTGTAGCTGGTCCTAAATGTGAAAGGCTTTAATGTATATTACAAAAATGCCTGCATGGTATATATTCACATATCTTGAGTACCGTTCATCTGATCATTTCAAACTTCACTGTTACATTGCTGAGGACCCATGGGAGTGCAATACAGAGAAGTCAATTGGATGAACAACAATTGTTAACTACACTGTCCTCCAAGGGCCCAGCATTTGGGCCACTCCTTAAGGACACTACACTAGTATAGATTTAATGGAGAGGTGTTTGAAACACATAATATATATGCCTATACGCACTATAAGCAGAAATGATAACTACTCAGCTTCATTGGCAAAATATACATGTATAAGAGATGTGTGCCCACGTTCAGAATGGTGATATGTTACACACTCAAATGAATACTGAATATATATATAATATATGAAACTGTAGGGCAGGATGATTAAATTGATCTGAATGGTTCCCTCAATAGGGTTACATGCATGTGAAATGTGATGCACCTGGTTGCCATTTTTTATTTGTTTTATGCCTGGTTATATTGTAGAAAATCCATTCTCTAATGGTTTGAAGGAGCTCTATTATACCATTTGCTCATTTTAATATTTTAATTTTCAGGGGATGAACCAATTACCATATTTTGAGAATCGATTATTAGAGGACAAAAAAACAATCTTCTTCCTCAACGGGGCTTCACTTCCACTGCCCCGATGTTTTCAGCCAACTAAAGCACAACTCAGACCTCAAGTTAAGTTAAAATTGTTCCAGCTAGACACTTGACTTCTTCAACATATTGTTTATAGATGTCAACTAGTCGCATTCACACTTAAAATAAAATTAAAAAAAAATTAATTAATTTAAAAAAATTACAGACTTAATGAATCATTACAAATGACTGAAGCTTTGATTGTTTAGTCAATGCCCTATAATTCTTAGAGTCTGCTTATAAAAATGTGGTCCAAAAGTATCTGGTTAGACTTGCAGCATTAATACAGTCTACTTTCTCACATACTCATTCTGAAAAATGCTGTTTCTGCCCCTCCCCACTCTGTTCTGATTGGCATAGTTCTGCTGGGAATGCATACAACTCAGCTGAAATTAGACGGACAAATACAAGCACTGTGAGGACAGGGCAGTTATATGGATCCAAAAGCCGCAACTCCACTCCTGTTGTGACATCACAACAGGAGCCATTTTTAAATGGCTTGTGTTCTGTGTCACTACAGGCCAGACATACACTTTGTATGTTAACAGAACCACAATAGACTGATTTTTTTTTCTTTTTTGCCTCCATAATAGGGCCCCTTTAATTATGTACTTGCATGACAATGCACTTCCAATAAATGTCAATTTTTTTTTTTCCTTGTGATTCATTATCAGCGAATGTTCATAAAATTGAGGATTTATACTCGTCTGAGGATAACTCAGGAGCCATCTGAAGATATATTTTATTTCCTGAGTCTTAGTTATGACAGAGCCCCAGTGGCGACACCCTACCCTGACACCTCAGTGGAGACATGGTGAAAGAGAGATATAGACACTGAGAGCCCTGCAAGAAGAGACATTTGTCTCTTGGCTGCGTTACCTGGTAACAAACCATAAATCCATTTAGATTTGTAGCAAAAAAAATCTTCTTACATTAATTTTCTGAGTCATCTTCAATACTTTACTGAATGGAATAGGGGATACATCAAAAGGCAAAAGCAATAATTCACTAAAGAATTCATGAATAATTCAACTAATATATAATATAACAGTGACACTGACTAACCGAATCAATCAAAGACAATATGATTACAACATTGTCTTTATACAGCCTGCCTGTGTTTTTTTTAGTTCTATTCCCAAATTGCTGTGATGATTGCTGACCTCAGCAGGTATAAGAAAGAAGTGGTGGTCCTGATTAGTTCAAACAACATACTACAGATTTCTTAAAACTGGGAACACAACTGGTATGATCTATGTTCACCGAAAATGTTAATTTGCACTGTTAACCAGCTATCAACCAGCTCGGCCTAGCTGTTTCTTTGGTGAAAACCACACCAAACAAAACACAGCTCTGATGCTAACCTATCAGTCTGATGACACAGATTAAAACAGATGGTTGTTAGTTGATTTTTGTCTGGAAGCTGATTTATTTAATATAAATTAATGTATTATTGATATCATTTGCAATAACTGGCTGGTACACACGTATGATAGGCATAGAAACAGATTACCCATCTTGGACAGCTAAGTATCCTATCCTCTAGACAGGACGCACACATGGGACAAATGCTCTTTTCTTCTTGAATAACCCATTTGAGTGAACCAGCAACTTCAGTTGCCAGTCTACAACTGTCATTTTCTCCTCTCTGTCATTTTATACTAAATATCACTCATATAGTTTGTTTTTCTTTGTTTTTTTGAATGAAATTAAATTAGACAATTTAGACAAAGTTATAATAATTTAATTATTCATGTCTCTAATAATTAATTTATTTAATTATTCATGTCTCTACAATAACTGAAAAATGATTTTTTTACTTTTTTTTAACCTGGGATATCTCTTTTTTTGTTTGACTTTTTATGAGCACATGAATGCTATTTTCCTCAAAGCTGAGTATAAAACTGCAAATAAATAAATAGATGCATCCCATGATTGACTCAACTGATGTAGTTCTATGCATGAAAAAAAAATCTTGGTAAATTGTTTGACATACCATACAGTTACAGTGAGTAATAAAATGCATCAACAACTGATGGATGATGATTACACAGAGCCATCCGAATCATATTAATAGAAAGAACAGAGCGTAACAATGTCATTTCATTACAAATCCTCTGATTCAAAGGCAATATGTATTAGCGATAGCTCAGAATAAGCTTCCCCACATGCACACACACAACCGCAAAAACACAATGCGGCTTCTCCAAGCTGTTGTGGCTTGTCAATCGGCTGAGCTGGCTTTGTCATGTGGCTTGGCTTGGGACATTAATCATTGAAGGCTCCAGACTATATGGCTCCCATTGTGTGTGTGAATGTGCATGTGTGTGTGTGTGTGTGTGTGTGTGTGTGTGTGTGTGAGAGACAGAGAGAGAGAGGTTGAGTCCTGTATAGTCTCTGGGGAAATCTGAGCTTCCGTATCAGCACTATCTTCCTTCTAACATGGTAACCCTTCAAACACACACACACACACCTACACACACACACACCCCGAAGTTGTGTGACAATGATAGCCATCTGTGCTCTGGATATCAGGTTTATGGGGAAGCACTTGCATTTATTATCCTCATCATGTTCTGCTCATAAGCAGCTTGTGTTACCTTGTAAACAGTAGTTCAAATAAAATGTCTCATCACCGAGCTTTAGTGGTGTTGGTGGTAAGTGTCTTTCTGAACTTTGGAAAGAGCCAGGGTAGCTAGTTCCCACTAGTCAAAGTCTACGCTAAGCCCTACTAACCATATATTCACACATTCATGCCTATATGAGATCAATATCTATATATACACCTCACTCTCATAAAGAATCCATAGTAACCTGTTTACCATTGTTGAATGGATTTAGTGAGGCTTTCCACAATGACAATGTAGTTTTGATGTAACATTTAATGCAACAAAATGTGACTATTTGTCTTTTATTGTCATCTGACAACGAAGCACTGTCTGAAGGTTTACAAAACTGATTCAAAGTATGGAGAAAATTGTGCTTATTTTCTGGCTGTCAATTTATATCATATATAAGCTCAGTATTTTGGGTGGTAATCTGTCCTTTTTTTTCATCCTGTCAATTTGTTTCTTGACCTTTTTGAATCTAACCTCTGACAAATACCCCATAAACTATTGCAAAAAAAGGAGAAAAAAAGAAAAAAAAAAAAAAGAAAATAATAAAAAACAACAATGATAATAAAAAAAGTTGTCTTATTAAAAATAAAAAAATTAGCTAATCTAAATAAGTGTTTAAATATTAAAAAGTAAAGAAATCCCAAACTGCTGTAATATAACCTTACACTGCAGTAATAAATTATTATTTTTAAATTATTATTTTAATAATTATTTTAATATATCAACCGCTGTGTTAACATGTGTGGAGTGGATGATGCTTCCTGTAATGACAGCGAGCATCCTTTGAAAATGTGGCCTGTCCATTTGACACATGTGGCCAGAGGGTGTGGAGCGGGGGGTGAGTTGGGCGTCTGGGCTCCTGCAGCGGTAGAGTGACCACTGATGAGTTGGAGGTCAAGCATGAGCGGTGTGTGGGTCACAGAAATCAAGCTTCAGCTTACCCCCCCCGAAACACTCCCAATTATCCCAAAACGGTTCAGCCACGTGCTAAAACAATGATACCCATCTGTTCAGCAGAGAAAACGTACGACTTTAACTTCACAGCACAAACATGCACACACACACACACACACACACAAACACACATTCACAATGTCCTCATATTAAAGGTGTGTTATCATAAAAACATGGTCTGATATGTCACCCACCCGAACACACACACATACATGCACTTGGATGAAGAGGTTAATTTAGATGTAGGGAAATGTAATTTCTGTTTGTGTAAAAAGGTTTGCCATTATTCTTTTGGCTGATAATTTAACTCAACCATTGATTAACCCATCCATCCATCCATTTTCTATCCCGCTTATTCCTTTTCAGGGTCGCAGGGGTCTGCTGGAGCCTATCCCAGCGCATTTTATGGCGAGAGGCAGGGATACACCCCAGATGGTCGCCAGCCAATCGTGGGGCACACACACCATTCACACACCATTCACACACACACTCACACCTATGGGCAATTTAGATTTGCCAATTAACCTGAGCATGTTTTGTATTGTGGGAGGAAACCGGAGTACCCGGTGAAAACCCACGCAGACACGGGGAGAACATGCAAACTCCACACAGAAAGGTCCCAGACCCAGGCCCCAAGGCGGTCTTGAACCTGCGACCTTCTTGCTGTGAGGCAACAGTGCTACCCACTGCTCCACCGTGTCGCCCCCATTGATTAACCATTCAAACAAAAACAAAAAGAATGATCTGGAATCACAAAAGACTTTAGCATCCCTAACCTTTACTTTAATTCCGATTTGCAGATACTGTAAAGGCCAGGACTTAAAACAATTGGAGAGCAGGGAGCCCTTTGTGTTCAGAGTGAGCGTAGTGATGCACAACAATTAGTCCTCAGCAGCTATTCATCCTGCTTCATATCAGCAGAGTCAGCTCAGCAGGCGAGCAGCACTCCGAAGAAGAAGCGGTTGGAAATATTTTCTCCACTGCAACATCATTATTCTTGTATTGATCTCTGCATTGGAACTTCAATTTATGAGAGCTTCCTGTGTGTTTTCTGAAAATGTTGAAATCGTGCCATTTAAACGGGAAAAATGCCTGCTAGTGTACATGAGAGGATACATATCAGAATCATTCATTTTTTCCTTTTTCTTTTTTTTTTTTTTGCTGCCACACCTGGAGCCAAATGTAGATTGTATCTTAATTACTAATATTTTATGTTTTTCATTGTATTTCATTTGAATACTAAATGGTGGCAAAGGTCTAATTTTTATTGTACATTTTATAAGGAATTATAACACCATTTTGTGTTGTAAGCCTTCTTGTACAATCAATTGAAAAAAAAAAAAAAAGGTTAAAAAGTTACTCCTGCTAGTATAAATAGTATAAATCAGTTACAACTTGTACAGATTTCATACTGACTGGGACGAGAAGGAGGGCAAACATTACACCAGTTCTAAAATCAATACATTGGTTACCTGATAGTATTAGAATTGATTTTAAAGTTATCGATTTAGGAATCATTAAATAACCATGCTCCTGTGCACTTGTCTGAAATGGTCCTAGTAGATCCCCCAGGCTCTCTGACAGCTGTCTCTTGGCTGTTCTTAGGGTGCAGTCTAACGCCTCATTTATGCTCCACATATGGACAGAATTGTACGCGTCCATTTCAAATGCTGTTACTATCATGGCCCACTTACTTTAAAGAGAGATAAAGATAAATAAAAAAAGATCCATTATCCTAAATAAAGAGACAATATAAAAAAGATGGTGGGTGAGTTTGAGTATATCTGTGTATATGTCTATATGTGTACAAAATACCAACATATGCCAATAACCACTTGTCAAAGCAAGAAAAGCACAGGGGTTAATCAAAATAAAAAATAAGTCTGAATTGCATTCACATTCCATTGTTCTGGTACCGTGCTGCTCCTGCTCACCATGGTTTACTGGGAATGGAGTCCCAGTTGTTATTATTTAGACCTGTATTTTTCAGGTCAAAAAGCTATAAAAAGAGCCTATTTCATGATGAGTGAGGTGTATGAGGAAACACACATGGGAACAAACATGAGTGTGGTTTTATATGTTAAAAAGGTGTCTTTTTTTGTCTTGTTTTGTGTGTACACCAGTTTCTACACATAAATATACAGATTTACATACTTTTGGCCCCTAAAATCTCTGCTGCAGCTGTTGTCTCCACCCAGCAGCATCCTTCCGATCAGCCTTGGAGTCTAGGGACTCCATATTCAACCCCCCCGACACACACACACACACACACACACCCACCTCCCCTGCTGTGATGAGCTTTATTGAAGGGAGTTACAAGGTCAGAGCTTAGACGCCAAACAGCATGGCTGTAAATATTCCACAATCCGCCATTCTCCAATTGTGAGTTGATTCAGTCGCCCCATGCGGATACTGTAGTAATAAATAATGAGAGAAACATGCTCATAAACAGTCAGTGAACATCCGGTAATGTCTAATAATGTCCCACGTGGATGTTCTTGGTTGCCTCTTTGCAATAAAACTTGCTGTCAGAGCACAAGATAATCTCATTGTGAAGTGTGCATCTCTTCCGGCGAAATGAAGTGTTAATGTAATTTTTTTTTCCTCCTCTTCCATTATGTCCTTAGGGGAACTGATTATTATAATGAACTCATTAAATATTTTATTGGGATTTATACTCACGTTGTCATAATCGCTGCAAATATCTAAAACATGTGGTCCACAAGCCCCATTTATGCCGACTTGAGACATTTGAAGTGAAGTATTTGTGCTTGTGTTTTTACTCCGGTCTGCCTGAATCAGCTGAAGATCCGCCAGGGAGCCACTTTTGTTGCGAAGACCTCGCGGGGGCCCCATTCTCTGCCTTTTTAAACCAAAGGACTTCATCCAGACTAATCCTTAATTAGGCCTGTGGCATTTTATAGCACACTCTCACTGCACTCACCTTGCCCTCCTGCCAGTACACAGTAACACTTTAAACAGTATTGATCTATGACACTGCAGGGGGGGGGGGTGGCTGCTGATTGTGCACATCAACAAATGCCTGCATGTGTGTGTGTGTGTGTGTGTGTGCGCATGCACATCACCAACATTGAAGCAAATTGGAAAAGCGTGATTACAATCCAGTCGCGTCCTGTGACTTATCATCCCCACATATGAGGGGCAGCGATGAATAACGATTGGGTGAATAATTCTGAGACGCAGAGGCAGGTGGACAAGGCGGAATGGTAACCAGGCTGAATTTTGAGTGGGATCATGGATAGGATAATGGATGAGTGTGAGTGTGTGTGAACTGCTGGCATCTTGTCCCAGGTCACGCTGGAAAACACGTTTCAATACTACATGGGTTTTCAAAGTTGGAAACTTTTCATGGGAATTAACAGGAATAAATCCAAAATTTACAAAATTAAAGGTGGGCCCTTAACAAGGAGATTATATATATAGTAGTTGGGGAAGTATATTGTAGCATAATCTTGGCTAAAACAGCCTGATTTAAAGGGATAATTCAACATTTTTGAATTGAGTTATATCAAAAGGTGCATTACCATTTTTGTTCTTTCTTTTGTCACTAAAAGCTGTCTCTAGACCAGCGGAACCCTTTAATGGAATTATTTCAGTGGATTGATATAATTGTCATGGTCCTCCAGAGCCCGCGTCCTTAGCAACAGTCTGTTCATACAAAGCTGGGGATGCAATACATGACCCAGGAAGGTAGGAAAGCAACAGTTACAATCATCGGCTCTATGATGATGATATGTAGAATCCCCTCCCACTAAGACTTAACATGGCAATTCCTGCACTGTATAAAGAGATATAATTTCAGACATAGAGACCTAAGTCTAGTGCTGATACAGCCTATGCTTCTTTATTTAATATAATTTCGTTTACCAACTAAATAAAACACTTGTTGGAACCACCGATGTCTCCTGTTTTACTGCCAGAATCTCATCTACTTTTTACCTCAGCCTGTAATAACATGATAAATGTATACCGAAACCAAACCATGGACTTTGTGAACCATTCCACCTCTTCTGGACAGTTTGAACACCATAATAACACAATTAATTCCCTCAGAACAACTAACAAATATCAACTGTTCAGTTATTTAGCAGAACCTTTTTTATATCCAGTGAACATGCTGATGTTATTTAATGTATGTAGCTATCTTGAGCTGTGTAACTGTCTATATATATATATTTCTCCTGATATAACTTTCATAGCTTTCATCATCCTCCTCTAGAAGTGATGCTCCTATGTGTTTGAACAATTTGACATCTACAGCACATTGCGGCCGATGAAATACTCACAGGTTGCATACACAAATCCTCTCAGATCCATGCACGCGCGCGCACACACACACACACATGCACGCACACGCCTAACAGCAGGATGGTCTTATGCCACTTTAATCCTGTATCCATGGAGACCAATCTGTCCATCGCCCCAGGGACAAGAAAAGATCAGCCAGCATCTGTTTCCCTGTACTTCTGTCTGCGTGTTTGTCCGTCTCTCTCCGCGAGCCCGTCTGTCCGTCAGCCTGTTTGTGCATGTCACAGTCTGTCAGGAGGCGTCTCCGTCAAACTGCCAAGTGCGTTTTGAAATAACAACCCATGACATTTTCATATCAACAAACCGTCTGCTTTGCAAGAGTCTCTTGACGTTAATTGATACAACACGATGGTTGCTACGACCGGACCAACAGTAAGCGATGTGTTTAACAGCGAGATGATTGTAAGAAAAAATGAACATGCGGACGGTGCACCGATGGCCACCAAGGAAAATATACAAATTTGCTAACGTTTGACTCCCTCCGGCAACTTAGAACTTCTTTGAATATCATATACTTACAAAACTGTATGAACCTCCAAAATTGCAATTTCGGGTATTTTGTCTTGCTTTCAAATGTCAAGTAAGTACTACATATCCACAACAGCTTTTCTCAGAGATGTTGTATTTGATGCTCTAAAGTAGGGCTGAGTGATAATTAAAAAAATGACCCCCCAATGATGGGGCAGCATTGGTTTGATTTTTTACACAAATTATTAGTTTTGTATGTATTATCTATGTGAATATTGACAATATATATAGACATTTTTTCTATTCTATTGTATTGTATTCTAGTATATTCTATTATAATATAAGTGACAGACAACTTAAAACAGTAGTATAAACCATGCCCCATATGTTATCTTAAAAAAAAAAAAAGTTTTATGCAGTTTTTTCCTGCATAATCTTACTTGTGCTTTTGCATGAGCCCCTGCAGAGACGACCTCAAGTGAGATGGACACATTCCTTTTATTTGGTGGAGAAAATGAAATATCCTTTAAGATAATTGCAGCATTTAAGTTTATTTTGATAGGATTTATAGTAAATCCAAATAACAGTTCATAATCCGACTTATGATCTGTGTGGATGTTTGGACGAAAACTCTATTTATGAATTTTGATATACACTCATGCTGCTATCAAATTTGATGATTCCATTATTATTCCATTATTTATTTATTTTATGTTATCTATCACAATGCTGGTAGCAGACTGCAAAGCTGATACATATGACTACTGTTTGGTCCATCTTTGAATAATAAATTCGGCACCATCTGAGCTGATTTTGTCAGAGGAGTCTGCAGATGAAAACCTCAACCACAGTTCTATGAAAGTCATAAATTGTAGTGAATCAAGTCAATATATGTATGGCTTTCTGAAATTTCCATATACAGTATATTGAGCGTTATGTTTATATATTGCATTTTAAAAAAAAGACAAAATTCTCCAACGTATGATCCATCTATTTATATAAGCTTTACATTCCTTCTCTCTCTCTCTCTCTCTCTCTCTCTCTCTATCTCTTCTTCTTCTTCTTTTCTTCCAATCCATGAGCCAACAATGAACTTGGTATTCAGACGGACCGAACTAATTAGAACTATGCTAATTAGATTACAAAAATGACTGCATGGAATCAGCAAGTTTGAGATGAGTTACATGGAGTTAATACATGACCTCACAACAATAATGTCACTCAGTCATTTTCTATAGCTGCTTATTCCTCATTAGGGTCACAGGGGTCTGCTGGAGCCAATCCCAGTACATTACAGGCAAGAGGCTGGAATACACCCCAGACTGGTAGCCAGCCTATTGTGGGACACACACACACCATACACTCACACACTCATACTTATGGGAAATTTACGATTTTTAATTAACCTAGGCATGCTTTTGGACTGCAATACTCCACACATAAAGGTCAGAGACCAAAAACTTAAACCTGCGTCTTTCTTTCAGTGAGGCAACAGCACTACCCATTGTACCATCATGCCACTACAACAATGATGTACCTCTAAAAAAAAAAAAACAAGAAGCTTCAAATACATCGTAATACAGCTCCAGAAATGTTTAGAAGTTTGTAAATCAGCTGACATGAATGTTCATGATTAGTAGTAAACATTAAATGTCTGAGTGGCTTTGCTCCCATCTTTTTCCAGACCATGTTTCGCCTTGAATTTTATCAACAGACAATGTCTTAGCCATCAAGCTTCAAATTCATTCTCCTAGCTGTCATGTTGGCTGTCATCCAGTCCGAAGCCGAGTGACCCTCTTCCACCCCGGTCACCTCCGGTTCATCACTTCACTTCGTTGCGCAGTTCTCCGCTTATCATCATCCATCATCACCACCATCAGTGCCCACACACCATCAGGGGATATCCTAATCTATGCTTAGCTTGTGCTCCCTTCATGAACATGATGACATCCAGTAGTAGACTGTTTCATGGCCGGTGTAAAAAAAAAAAAAGGTATAAGCTGTATAGCTACACCAGTGCACAGTTGTAGTTTATGTGACTGGAAGGGCACCGTAGAGGACATTTGAAAACATTTTGTTTATTGGAACATCATCCTAAATGGAATTTTAACAGGTTCTGGCTACTAGAAGGGCACTGTAATATTTACCCTTTTGGAAGCCCCAAAAGAGCAAATTCAGCTGTGATCGAACCCTAAAACCTGACCTGGCTGCCAAAAGTTTGGGCAGAGAGTCTGGTGTCTCATGTTATTAACTACTAGCCTCCAGAAGAGATAAGGTGGAGAGATCTGCTATTAGTGTATGTAGTGTAGAGTTATGCATGTGTACTGTATATGTATATAGGAGTAATATTCCATAATGAAAATCTAAATTTCTGAACTTAAATGTCATGAATTTGCAAAAAAAAAAAAATTAATACTGAACTTTTTCAGTCAAAGAGTTACATCTTTTCACTTTGTGAAGTCGTATTAACATCATCACATCGCAGACGCTGCCACTGCCGCTGGCTGTGTATTTTGCCTGCAGTGGATGACCTAATCAAATTATCTCATCTCAAGAGAACTGACTGTCGGTTGTGCACTCATCCTTGCAAACAGCCGCCTCCTCAATTTACACTATTATATATATATATATATATATTTAATATCGATGAGGCGCCATGAAGTGTTTTGATATATTGCAAAACTGTATTGATACTGTTTTGCTGAATAGTGAAACCTACAGGACGTTAAATATTGATGATAGTATGTAAAATAATTTAATTTAGGTTATTTCATATCTTCATTTGAATTATATTTTAAGTATATTTAATATGTATCATAACGTGAACAATTAAGTGAACATGTTGAGAATGAGGATGCTTGTGGACTGGGATTTTCTTTCACAAATTTTTATTAAAAAATTAGTTGTTTCGAGGTTTTACATTTCAGTCTGTTGCTCTGTCTTTAAACCACATCTCCAGCTTTGGATAAAACCTGCTCACACGGCACAGATTACACTAAATTGAAAAGGAATTGTAGGACAAGCAGGAAGAGGTTTGGATCAAAGTCTTTTGGTTGTCCCAGTGTTGCAAAGCAAAGGATCCTGGGACCTGGTAACGTTGCCCTCTGCCAGGTATCGCTGCACCTCCTGGATGCCATCAGCTGTGGCACTTGTGGTCTGCCTGCTCACTTCCATGTCTAAATGTTGCCAAAGGTTATCTTAAAAAAAGAAAAAGTAATTTTAGAACATGATTTCCAAACAACATATAGTAAGTAATGCTTAATAACATGCCTGAAGTGGGTGCAGACTACTACAACTACTACTTTTGATAATTTCCACACAAACCTTTCTGCAAAACTTCAGAAACTTGAAAAATAAAAATGTAAAGAATCCTGTGAGTTAAGTTGTAGAATGGCTGTAGACCTGAGCTTCTCCTGGGTGTATCTGGGATTAAATTTTCATGCTTGGCTATATATATATATATATATATATATATATATATATATATATATATATATATATATATATATATATATATATATATATATATATATATATTCTACAAAATATGTATTATTTCATCGTAGTTTTATTTTAAAGAGTACTAAGAGTGACATCCTTCAGATCCCGCCGATGCAGACGCAAGTAAAGCAATTCACTCGTATCCCTCTGGAGACACATAAGGCTTTACACTTCTTACACATAAACGCAGGCACCCGTGGGAAACGGTGGAGTTTCCCATCAACGTGTCTGTCAGAGTTTCTGTATCAAAATAGTTTAAAACAAACGTACAAAGATTTGTTTTGCATAGCTTCATGTTTGGTTTCCTGCAGTTTTACATATGTTGCACACACACTTATATAACGTGTGTGTGTTTGTGTGCGAGCATGTTTCAGTGAAGTGAGGGGTGGGAGAGAGAGAGGGAGAGAGACACTAATGGAGGGATGTGATATAAATAGATAGAAAGACAGATGGGGAGACGGACGGATAGAGATTGATGAAGACAGAGAGACGGCATCAGACAGACAGAAAGAGATTCTCTCAGCCTCTTTTTTTTCCCTCTATCTGTCTGTTTTCCATTTGTCCCTCTCTCGGCCCATTTCTGCCTGCCGCTCCATATTTCACTTTGCTCTTTCCTCCCTCACTCAGACATAACTCAGAATCAAATGGTCCCAGTGTGGAGTACAGTCACCCATACAGCCCCTGCACATTCATTAAAGACTGCAGGGGCTTCCAACATCTTTATTCACAGACTCTCAGCCTTATTCTTCATCTCCTTCTTTCCTCTGCTGAGTTTTTGTGGGAACAACCTGTGAGGGCGGCGAGTGATGGATTATGTGTGTCTGGGTTACAGTAATTTGATGAGAAAGAGGCAGAAATACATGGTGAAGACAAGCGACAGACACAACAAAGACACTAACTTTAAATGCAGCGAGTAGATTAAGCTCATTTCCATGTTTGCACATCAGTTAATGTATGACATCATCTCGCGGATTTGGAGCTTTTAGAATCCTGCATTATAAATCCTCATCAGTGTTTGTATTTGTACTCAGATCTTTGAACAGAGACAGTGTTACCAACTGTCTCATATGCAATATAGTCCCATTGGACTGGGGTTCCATATTTAGGTCACATGATGACGCCTGAGCAATCTCCATCTGCTGATGAAGACTATACGATGTGTCCAAAAGCTCTGGGTGCATACAATCCATGGTAAAAGTGCACATGTAAAAAGCTGAATATAGGTGTGTGCGCCAAACCAAAAAATATATATAATAAAACCCTGCAGCAACGTCCCTGTGGTCTAATGTGGATTTCACAGGCCCTGTCTTCAACACACCAACATTCAACCATAAACCATCAATGTGTGTCTTTCTCTGTACCAATCAGTCTCAAGATTCCTTCTCGCTGTCACTTGCAATCAGGCAGCTGGAGACAGAATTGTTTAGCCTCATTTCCCCATTTTCAGATTTCTTGAACACAAAACAACCATAAAGAGCTTTAATAAACATTCCTGTCTATCGTAATGTCAGAATTGTCTGTTAAATTTCCACTGCTCCTTGCAGCAGAAAACAAATTTAAAAATTATCTCATTTACACACAGTCCATATGTGAGTGCAGTAGGCTGGTATATAGACAGTGTTGTACTTTGATTTGCATGTGTGACTGACTACAATGCGTTTTACTTCATACCTGTGCCCCACCCAGAGTGTCGCACAATAATCTGTGCAAAAACCATGGAAATTTTGCTTTGTTCTTATTACCTCAATTTGTGTACTACTGTATTGTAGAAAAGTAGGTGGGAGACTGACTATAATGTTATATTTTTTAAATTGATGCTTTGTGCCTTTCCTGTATCTGACTTCCTGTCTTGCTTGATCTGCTTTATGCAATTTACATTACAGCAGCATAACTCTATCCCATTTTCTTATTTATTTTAGTTCATTGATAAGACATGTATATTTCATCTTGTGTGAGATATCTTAACACGTTAACTACAGTTACATACATTCTCAAGTTTGTATTTATGGATTACAACGTGTGTACAGGCATGTGTACAGGAAGCAGTGTCTACTGCATTCAGGCCTCATTTTTCACTTACAAGTGAGACCATAGACCTTGTGCTGAATGCTTTCTCTCTTTATAAAGGCAGAAATAATAATTTGAGCAAAACTGTTAAGAATATTACACATTTTTTCACCAAGGCTGTGTGATTGAAGTGTGAAACTAAATGGAATAAACACGAATAACACACTGGAGAAAGCAACGCTATTTCTGAATTTGTAGATTCACTCATAAATGACTAAATGGTTTGGTGGGAACACATACATTCGTTCATGTATCTTTGTACTAACTTATATGGTAATGATCATAACTTAATGGTAATGATAACTGTTCCAGCTACATGAACCATGTATCCAGATCATTTGCTAACATTTATTTAGTAGCTAACATGTGTACAGTTACATTCCAGGTCAAAGAAGAAATCAAATAGTTGTAATTTAGGTAAATGTTCAATTGTATAATCTTTTAAAACATATTGTGGCTAAAATAAATAGTAATCATTCCTTACATAAATACGTTTCGGGTTCTGCAGAAAGACAAAAACAGACCAACAGTGAGGATCAGGTGTGCTGTTACTATGACAACTCAGGCCGTGGTTGCTACAATAATCATTCTGCAAATTTCGTAAGTGGGATTTCCCCCAAAATTTTATGCGTTTGTCCTTGGCAAATTCTGCATCCTACCGCCACATTTCATGAAAATATCGACCCCTGTTGTTTTTCCATTTTACAGATAAATAATGAGACAAACAGGAATAAAAATACAATACCTTCTTGGCAAGGGATATAACAAAGCGATATTACATTTTAAGCAGCTTTCCTATAACCCAAGGACACTTTACATGATAATTTTTATTTGCATCTATGGTTGCCTTGAATTACAATAAAAAAAAAAAGAAAGAAGAAGTTTTTCCAATACACTGTGAACGTCTTAAAAAATTTCTTGGAAAGAAACTGATAAATTCACTGAATATAAAAAAAAATAAAAATAAAACTTCAAAACTAAATTCATCACATGGGTGTGTCACTGTTGGGCTCTATAACATAATAAGGGGCTGTATCTTTAAACAGGTCAGTCAGTGATCTGTGAAACACCACATTTATAATCTGCTTCCTAACGGCAGCAGGGCGATAACAGGCAGAGCAGCTTTCACTGTTCCTTCAGCCCGGGAATATGATTGTATTGTAATATTCCTGCTGAGTTATCAGCCATGCTGCTGCTTTCATTGCACCTAAATGATTGTCCTGTGTGTTAAATGCAAGACCTTGATTGTAATGGCTGCCTCTCACGGTTAACTGGCACGCACCGCGGTGGCAGTCCTCACACACACGCCACTATCTGCTTCTCTTTCTCTTCCGCTCACACTTGTGCGCACACACACACACACACGGATTTGTGTGAATGCAGACACACGCAGCTGCAGACAGCAGCGGTGCATTAGCAAAGGTAGTGCATTAGCATATAAATGTACTCCTGTGTGAGTGTATTGTGCATTTGTTGTGTGTGAAGGATGCGGGTTAACTCCTGCAGACTTAATATGCACGTCAGGAAGATTGGGAGATGATAGTGTTCTTTATAAACGTTGTGCCAGTTGCAGATCGATCGGCGAGATCCCGCGCCAGCTCTCTATATCGTTTCGCCTCGCTCTCTCTCCCTGCCTGTTCTTGACATTAATTAAACGTAAACCACCGGCCATCTGCTGCCACTTAAGACAACTGACCCCCTGACCTGGAGACTTGGCACGCTGCCGCAGCCATTGTGCGTTACGCTCACACACATTCCTGTTATACTATCCCAGTGAGCTCCTCTGCCTCCAACCAGAGATGCAGCACAGCTTTGTAATTTAAAATGATATTTTTGAACAGAAAATATGGAGGTGTGTATATTTCTGTCATGTGACGTCTGCTAAACAGAGCTTATACATTTAGGGGGAAATTTAAAAGAAGGACAGTTTATATGACTTTATCTGGTAAGGAACTTTAAAATTGCAATGTATTGTGTAGTTACTGTGCTCACCTTGCAGTGGGGTATTGTTTTGAGGAGGCCTTTCTACACCAACTACAAGTAGTTATGTTTCACTAAAATACTGGATCATATTATAAAACTGAATACATTGTCCTTACTGAGTCTTCATTCTGTAATGCAGTTTTTGTTTTCAAATTCATTTTATTTTGCCACAATCGTGTATGAATTAATCTAACAAGCTGATGTTATTTGCCAATAATGCATTACGATTTAATAAAAAACTAAACAAAAACAGTGCACATTAATTCACAGTAGAATGATGACTCAAGCAAGTAAAGATGATACTGACAATGATGATAATTTTCTTTAAAAACAGCTTGCAAAAAATGTGGAGGGAAGTTAAAGAAATTACCATTTATTGAAAGCAAATGAATTAAATCACAAAATTCAAACCATATTCTTACGCAACAAAGTACTCAGTCTCAATCCTTTCTAATAGCGTTTAGCTCAAAAAATCATTCTCAAAAAACACATTTACTTCACAACAGTATTGACTTTCTCACAGATACTCTCCTATATAGCTTTTTTTCTGCAGCTCATCAAAATGTTGATTTTGCTTTTCCACTAACACCTTGAATGGATCCGCCAATATACACAAGTATACCACAAAAAAAAAAAGACGACAGAGCTGAGATTGTGTGTTGGTGTTTAGTATGAGATAAAGACCAAACATCCACAAAGGGACACAAGTACCAACACAACCACAGTGACGCAGCCACCGAGGTTACTGTGCCATGGTGGACATCAAGTATGGAACACATACAGCAGCTGTCACACACACACACACGCACACACACACGGACAAGTGATCCGCAATACATGACAGTTGGCTGGGGTGAGAAGATGAACCAAAGGTCAGGTTCAGCCTGTCTGGAGCTTCTATCCACCCATCTGTGTCAGTGAGAGTGAACTCTAACACGAGTCACAGGAACAGGTCTGACCTATAGGACTCCATGAGCTGCTTAACATGAGCAGTTACAACACAAAGCAGACAACAACAATTATACATCTATTTATTCAGATAAAAACAAGTATTTAAACGTTAATCTGATTTCAAGTCCCTTTGAGATTTAAATCATCATTCTTCATTCGTAATTATCATATTATATTCATTATAGTTCAGATTTTTTGTTGGTGTTGTTTTGTGTGATGTTATACAGCATTATCATATATTAACAAAATATCCAGTGCTCAGTTACATTGAGAAATATTGTTGCTTTTTGACAGTATTGTTAACAGTTGTCTCCTGTAGATGAAGTATGACAGACTTCCTGCTGCCTGGAGATGCTCCTTATTACATACATTCAGTATGCACTTACATTTTATATGCCATACTGTGTATATTTTATATATAAAATGATTGGGAGTGCATATATTGTTTGGTCAATAAACTTCATATGAAATGGTAACAGATGTGCCATTTGTAGTTTCATATAGACTCTTTGAAGGTGCCAGAGTGGAGGACTCAAACTCAACCTTGATGTCTCACGACTCCTGCATTGATGAGACAACTTGGACTTGGATCTAGCTAAATGTAAATTTGTAATCTGCAAATCACAAGGCAGCAACTCAAATGCATTTAGGCATTTAGACATGCATTTAGGCATTTAGACATGGATAATGGGAAGATGTCAGAATGGGAATGAATGATAAAAGTGATTTAAGTGACTTTGAACATGGCATGGATGTTTGTGGAAGACGGGTTGTTGTGAGTATTTCAGAAACTGATAATCACATACAAACATCTATAGAGATCACAGATAATGGTCCGAAAAAGAGGGTATATCCAGTGATTCACAGTTCTTTGGGTAAAAAAAAAAGGTCTTGTTGATGCCAGAGGTCAGAGGAGAATGGCCAGACTGGATCAAGCTGATGGAAAGGCAACAGTGAGCCAAATAACCACTTGTTACAACACGTCGTACCTTCAAGTGGATGGGCTACAGCAGTAGAAGACCACATTTGTTGCCATGTCTGTTAGCTAATAACAGAAAACTGAGGCTACAATTCACACAAGCTCATCAAATTTGGACAATAGATGTTAAGAAAAATGCACCTCATCTGATGAGTCTCAATTCCTGTTGCAAAATTCAGATAGTAGGATCAGTATTTGGCATCAACAACATGAAACCATGGATCCAACGGTACAGACTGCTGTTGGTGGTGTAATGGTGTGGGAGGATGTTTTCTTGGCACACTTTGGCCCCCTTAGTACCAATACAACTGTTTACAGTACCTTGTTGAATCAATGCCACAAAGAAATAAGAATGGGATAATGTTTTAATCCCAGGACAAATACAGGTTTCCTCTGAGGCCTCAGAGGTTTGTTAGAGAATATCACTTAAGTAACAGCATCATGAAGACCAAGGACTACACAGTACAGTTATAAAGTTGTGAAGAGGTTAAAAGCAGGGTTATCTTATAAAAATGATATAAATGAGAAGCCCAATTTGTAGATTGCTACAATGTCTTGTAAGGGACACCGAAAACAATTTTTGGGACCTGAACACATCATCAAACTGGTCAGAGTTGATGGGAAGATGGATGGTGTTAAATACAGGAAAGTCCTGGAAGAGAAGCTGCTAGAAGCTGCAAAAGACTCAGGACCGGGCCGGAGATTTACCATCTAGCAAGACAATGACCCTATACACACAGCCAGAGCAACAACTGAACGGTTTATATCAAAGTGTATGCATGTGTTAGATGTCGAGTCAAAGTCCAGACCTAAATCCAGTGGCAATACTTGAAATTTGCTGTTTACAGACACTCTTCATCCAATCTGACTGAATCGAAGCCACTTTACAAAGAAGAATGGGCAACAATTGCAAAGCTTTTAGAGACATCTCAAAAGACATGCGGGTGTAATTTTAGTAAATGGTGGTTTGACATAGTTATTCAGTTGGTGAAAGAAACCTGGACTGAATAGAATCATTTCATAATCAGTGATTCATTTGATTGTTATATTTGACTATGGGGCTTAAGATTTACTTATCTATTAATTTAAATTGAAACAGTACATACTAATGAAATGACTATAATGCATTCCCAGTGCCTTTGGCATAAGAAAATTAATAAATAAAAAAAATTGCAAAAGGCACGACTATAACAATACAACAATGTGCCAATGTACCTTCAACAGCATATACAAAAACATACATAAGAAACATAGAAAGACTAATAACTCTCTGGCCAAAGGTTAGGGAGTTATACATGAGAAAGTGCTAGTTAAAGTATGATGCGTTTAAATGTCTCAATTATGCAATCGTGCATAAAGACGTTAAACAATGCATATCTAACTGTAGTTAGCTTTCTCCGAGCCTCAACGTGTTGAAAGTGAAGCAAATTTGTCCACAGAAAAGGAACACACTGTCAACTTGTCTTCTCCGGATCTTGAAGAATAACAGGAACACACAGTGAAATGACTGTGGAAACGGTGACAACACAAGCAGCATTTCATCACAACTGCAGCAAAGGAAAAGAAGCTGCTAACAAGGTTTTCAGCTCAGCGGTGTGGACAGCACAGAACTTAAAAACTGACAGAACCAAAAACAAAATAGTGGCTTCAGGTCTCTGTTGAAGCTTCAGGCCAAGATACGGGACTATTTTTTTTCTTTTTTTACCAAACTACTCCACAGAAAGTATCATATTTTATGTAATTTTATGATTGGATCATGTTGATGATCTTGCTCTGTTGTGTTTTTTTTTTACAGTTTGCACTGAATTTGTCAGGCTTCATAACCTATACAGCCTACTGGCAACAGAAAGTAAATGCAATGCTGCAAACATCATCCGATTTAAATGAAATTCACACAGTGTGGTCTACACATGTTGTACACAATCATAATGTGTAAACAACTGGTATTCTCTACTGCCACTTAGTGCACTTCCCATGATATTTAGCTTCTTTGCACAAGGTCTAATGAGATTACATGGCTCAACACTTTCTCCTGCTAATGTTAAAGCCCTTCTGCATTGCCTCACGCCACGATGTGCACAGAGGTGTGAGGGCCTGGTAATTGTGAGTCATGTGCAGCTTTAGTTACTATTAATCTTTGTTTATTCAGAAAATTATTGCCGAAGTGTGTTTGTGTTCCTATAGCAACGGTCTTTCTTCACAATCTTTGACTCTACCTTTAAATTCTTTAGTGGCCACAGCGTGACCAGACTCTCAAGTGTAGATAATATGACTCATCATGAAGGATTTTTCTCCTCTTTTCCTTTTGTCATGGCTCTTTTTATGATATAAGGGTTAAAGAATGTTCTGTTCTTTTTTTTTTCACTCTACACCCTCCCTTATGTGTTTGGTTACTTTACAACATTGTGGGAAATTTCAATAAAAAATGAGCTGTTCATGTTCATCAAGATAAATTCACTGTGAGAGACTTGTCTCTCTGAGATTTGCTACAATACCAAACAAACAAACACAAAAAGCACACACACACACACATTTGCAAATATGGATCCTCAAGTTGCTAACCTGAAAGAACACCACATGGAGCTTAACAGACTTCGTACTCTGAGCTTATTTATCCTAGAATTAAATCGAAAAAAAAACAAAAAACAAAAAACAAGTGAGTTGATTATGTCTACATATCTGTGTTGTGTTCATTCCTTGTTCGAATCTGGAGCATTGAGGCTAAATACATAGATGCTGTTAGAGGGATTCAGACACACTCATAAAAAGAAGAACATAGTAACAGTTAAGACTGCACCTTCACAAGAATTTTTACATAAAAATCCCATACCCATTTAGCTTTGTAAGGCCCTATTATTCTGTAATTTTTTTTGATGATGTCAGCATATTATTACTGTCTTGTGGTATTATGCCTTTTCTTCTATTTCACAGTTTTGCATTATTTTTATAACCAATTGTTTTGTAAAGTAGCCTGCAAGCTGCAAAATACCTCATATATATATACACTCACTTAACAATGACTTAGCACTATAACCAATACAGGTCCTTCTCAAATAATTTGCATATTGTGATTAAGTGCATTCTTTTCCAAAATGTACTGATAAACATAAATTTTCATATATTTTAGATTCATTACACACAACTGAAGTAGTTCAAGCCTTTTATTGTTTTAATATTGATGATTTTGGCAAAAAAGTAAAGAAAAAACAAAAATCCATATCTCAAAAAATTAGCAAATTTCATCGGACCAATAAAAGAAAAATGTTTTTAATACAAAAAAAGTCAATCTTCAAATAATTATGTTCAGTTATGCACTCATTACTTGGTCGGAATCCTTTTGCAGAAATGACTGCTTCCATGCGGCGTGACATGGAGGCAATCAGTCTGTGGCACTGCTGAGGTGTTATGGAGGCCCAGGATGCTTCAATAGCCTTAAAGCTCATCCACAGTCTTGGGTCCGGAGTCTCTCAACTTTCTCTTCACAATGTCCCACAAATTCTCTATGGGGTTCAGGTCAGGAGAGTTGGCAGGCCAATTGAGCACAGTAATACTATGGCCAGTAAACCATTTACCAGTTGTTTTGGCACTGTAAGCCAGGTCGTGCTGAAAAATGAAATCTTCATCTCCATAAAGCATTTCAGCAGAAGGAAGCATGAAGTGCTCCAAGATTTCCTGATAGCTAGCTGCATTGACATTGCCCTTGATAAAACAAAGTGGACCAACACCACCAGCTGACCTTCACTGTCTCTGGGTACTTGACACTGGACTTTAGGCATTTTGGCATTTCCTTCTCCCCAGTCTTCATTCAGATTCTGGCACCTTGTTTTCTGAATGACATGCAAACTTTGCTTTCATCTGAAAATAGTATTTTGGACCACTGAGCAACAGTCCAGTGCTGCTTCTCTGTAGCCCAGGTCAGGCACTTCTGCTGCTGTTTCTGGTTCAATAGTGGCTTGACCTGGAGAATGCAGCACCTGTAGCCCATTTCCTGCACACGCCTGTGCACAGTGGCTCTGGAAGCTTCTACTCCAGACTCAGTCCACTGCTTCTGAAGGTCCCCCAAAGTTTGGAATCGACCCTTCTCTACAATCTTCCTCAGGGTCCGGTCACCTCTTCTCGTTGTGCAGCGTTTTCTAGCACACTTTTTCATTCCCACAGACTTCCCACTGAGGTGCCTTGATACAGACCTCTGGGAACAGCCTATTCGTTCAGAAATTTCTTTCTGTGTCTTACCCTCTTGCTTGAGGGTGTCAATGATGGCCTTCTGGACAGCAGTCAGGTCGGCAGTTTTACCTATGATTGTGGTTTTGAGTAATGAACCAGGCTGGGAGTTTTTAAAAATTAATAATATTAATAATATTAATAAAAGAACTTCCTCTTCATGTCACACGTTTCATTGTTAGCTCACCTGTGGTCTTTTCATAGTTCTGATTGTAGTGTTAACAATCAACCATTGAGATGTTCTTTTTTCCAGGTGGCTCTTATATCCAGGACAATCAGCTTATGCCGTGTCATTTAGAATGGCAAATTTGGCCTTTTGTCAGATTGTTGTGTCTTGTAGAGAACTGTTTGGTGCATTTGAATTGCAAAATGTTTGTAAAGCAAAACATGTTGTGTGTCAGATAATTATAATAGTTTTTAACAGTAAAACAGTTCAAATTGTAGAGAATTATATAATATATATTATACACACATGCTATTTAAACTGAAGAAAAACATTGCAAAAAAAGTGAGACAAATACTCACCTATGATCCTTTTATGATGCTTACTTCTTAAATTAAGTTGCAATAATTAAACATTGAGGTGTTTTTCCAGGCCACAGGCCAATTAGGTCTTTTTCATTTTGAATGGGAGTGTTTTGAAATGGCAAACATGTGACTTTATGTGTGTTTTATACAGAGAAAAATCAATCAATTCAAAAAATGTCTTTTTAAATTGCCAACTGTGTTGATAAAGTGTTCAAAGCTTTTCAGATTTGAGGAGAGGTTGTGCTCTTTGTGCGTCAGTTAAAACACCTGTGCAACGCATGTCATTTTAAGGTGTTAGTGATGGAAAATAACTGTAACAGCAATGTTACTAACTAAAAATAAAAAATAAATAAATAAATAAATAAAAAAAGAAACAACCTTCTAGAACTTGCCACTATTTTCTGTTTTAAATGTAAGTATATAAAACTCCTGATTGATGTCTTCCCTGTAGCTGGAGTACAAAAGTCCAATTATATCAACCATAGCACACTCTGGCAGATGGAAACACAGGCCGTAATGTAGATAATTACCAGTACAAGCCAAACATAATGTAGAAATAATAATAAGAAGTGCTTTATCGCTCTCATCCCTCTTCAAGGCAAGGCTTGCGCTATCCTTCATATAAATTTGTTCTGACTGCTGAGAAAAGCGCATTGCACGATAATAATGCAGAATTCAAAAGAATCGCGCTACCTGATTAGTTCAAAGCCACGTCACATATTTCAGCAGGTGATGGGGTTTCTTTCTCCCGCTCTCCTTCTCTTTCTGAGCAACGGGGTGCGCAGATGAATAAGACAGTGAATCAGACACTGTTTGTCTTTTGTTGAAAATGAAAGGCTCACAGAACAAGGGTTCTCCACTCTATTATTTCCACAACGGAGAGACAGAGTGTCTCTGTGTAGCAGTGTAACAATGGGGGCTTTTCATGTGAGGCGGCGCTTTTCATGCTTCCCCGTAACAAGGCTGCATTTACCTTGCAAATAGGTTACAGCGGCGTTCCTGTCCTCCAGGTCTTCCGCTTTCAATTCAGTAACACATCCAACCACTGTGCGCGCCTATGTGCATGTGAGTGTGTGTCTGTGTGTTTGTGTGTGTGTCAACTCAAGTCAAGTTTTATTTGTATAGCTAAAAAATCACAACTCATAGATTCACTGTACAGAATTACAGCATCCCCTGTCTGGGAATTGACTGAGGAAAAAGCTGCCTAAAAAAACTCTTTAATAAGAAAACAATTGAAACAATTGAAAGAAACTTCAGGAAGAGCAGAAAGAGATCTCTCTTCCAGGATGGACAACCTGGAGGAGGTCTCGCCACATGGAGAGACCGTCCCCAGCAGCCTGGTGTACAGAGACCATGATCTGCAGACGTAGAGAGGATGTCTGACCTCTGGACTGAAAGAGGAAGATGATTCCACAGGAGAGTATCCTGATAGTGAGTGTGTGTGTGCGTCAATGCGTGAGTGTGTGTGTGTGTATGAGAGCACACTTGTGGACGCATGTATGACTGAATATATGTGTGAAAGTTTGTGTGCCTATGTGTGTATATGCGCAGAGTTGTGAATGTGTGTGCGTACAAAAGTGCATAGTGTGTGTACGTATGTGTTTATGTTTTGTATGTTCATGTAAAGAATGTATGTTGTATGTACGTGTGTGTGTGTATGAAGTGCTTGTGTGCCCTTGAGCACATGTTTTATGTCTGTGTTAGAAGATGTATTAGAATGCATGTGTGTATGTGCGTATGTAAATGTGTGCATGGGTGTGGGGTTGTGTGTGTAAGAAAGTGCATGCCTGTGCCCTTGAGTACTTGTTTTATATCTGTGTTAGAAGACATTAGAATATGTGTGTGTGTGTGTATGTGTGTGGGTGTGTGCGCGCACACACAGGCACAGAGCCTCTTTCTAGTTGCCAGGACACTTGGCCTCATTCTCAAAGCAAGACACCATATGCTGATCGGTCTTAAGGAAGGAGGAGAGAGAGAGAGAGAAAGACATTGGCACAGTGAAAGTCGGGTAATTGCTCGGCTGTTTGTGGATTAATTTTCCTTGCGATGACAATAAGTTGACCCAGCTGAAACCTGCACGAGTCGTTTTGCCAGTGTCGAGCAGAAATAAAGTTGGCGTCTGACAGGGAGATAGACGCCCTCAGCTGTGTTTCACACAGAGATAAAGACAACAGGAGGGGGGCATTAAGTGGGCTTCATTTTACAGATTCCGTTGCATGCAAATAGGCACTTTCATGGATTTCTTCCTGCTGTATAAGGTTCAAGGGTTACATAGAAGCTGTTCCAAGAATGATAACCAAAAAAAAAAAAAAAAAAAAGAAATAAAAATGCACACCGGCCCTATTGTCCTTCCACAACACTCATACGTAGGTTTGAAGCTCCCTCCACCTGTAGCGGTTCTTAGTACAGCCCCACCAGCCTCCAACATCCTACCGGCCTCCAAGCGGCCGTCTTTACTTCATATAAAACTCTAAAGGATAAATATAAGCGTGTTTGTATGGATATGAAGTAATGAGGCATGTGGCGCTGGGAAGCAGCTCCATCAGTGTGTGATATGTTGTGGTCCACAAAAGAGCAGCAGGACAAACTGTCTTTTGTTTGCTCTTCTGGGGGCCGCTTCCCATATTTCTCCCCATCCCCTGTTTTCTTTCCTTCTGTCTCATTTTTCTCCTGGTAAGAGCTAATTTGTGCTAAAATAAACTGCTGTAGTGGAATGCATAATTTAATGCACCACATGAACTGAGCTCGCTGGGATGTCACATGACCCAAGTGCAGCGGAGACATGTCAACATGCCGTTACCCTGGTTGCTGTGAGAGACCATAATGTACTGGCTGGTGTACTAGAACAAAAGAACATGTTGGTTTTTTTTTGTTCATAACCACATGCTGACATTTTTTTTGTATTTTTGCAGGTCAATAGTTATATATTTGAGTAAATTCTAGAATATTTATATTTATATATATATTATATATTCACTGTTCATTTCCTGATGCAGATAGGTCCAGCTTGAAAAGCAATTGTCTTTAAATAATCATATCCTATGTGCAGTGTATATAGTCTATTAACTTTGCAAACACTTGGAAAGAAAATGTCATCACAATCTTAGTGATTATATTTCTATTGCAAGCAAAGAAAAAAAAACTTGCAGGAAAACAATATAGGCTACATGCATCCTGCTGTTCATTGGTTATAATATTATGGGTTAAATGTGTATCACCACATCAGAAATTAAATGAATAATATCCACAGGGTTCAGTCAGATTGGGGAATAGAATGACTGGTTATTAACTTTAACATATTTCTTTTTTTTTTCTTATTAGAAATCATAAAACTAATAAAATGATTGGCAGATTGAATGGGGCTAGGTTAGAATACACATGCACACACATACACATACAGACACACACACACACACGCACACACAGCATAACCATCCTCCCTCACCCTGGGTAGTGCCTGTTCTTAGTCTTTGGTCTGACAGTTGAATTAACTGGGCAATTCAACAGGATGTACAACAGCGTGAGCACATACAGGCAGTGTATTACTCTATATGTGACAAATAGCCTATAGTATATAATAACCTTTTATGGCAAACTGGCAGAGCTGCAGACCTTGGTACTCGGATTGTCATAAAAATAATCATAATTTAAAGAAAAACAAGTAAAAAAAAAAAAAAGTATTAACCAGTGATAAGTACTGTATTATGATAAACAGCAACATGCAATGGGTTCATATACATCTGTAATAAGGACAATACTAATCATATTATCTTATAGAAATCATTGTTTTTGTTCTTTTTTGTCACTTATATTAAGTATTGTTGCTATTATTTGTGAAGTTATTATCATAAAATATCCTGGGTGGAAATAAAATAAATGTGATAACCTAACAATAATTATTGTGAAGGAAAAATATTACATATATTTATTCTGGCAAAGAAATTGTTAATCCATAAATTACTTTATCAATTGGTCAACAAAAAAGATCCAACTGGGAGCACACGTTTTCTTATTTGTGTGCACATTTTAGGATTGAATTTGGGAAAACCAATTATTATTTGTGTGCATAAATTATTAGATTTAATTTATTAACAATTTATAAACTTAAAACCATAGAAAATGTTGAATTTGTTGAATAAATTCAGGCTCTGTAGAAATCTTACTGGTATGTATCACAAGTTGAAGGTGTACACCTGTACAAATCTACTGGAGAAACACTTTTTTGTGTACCCATGCAGGGAGCATGTTGTAATCTGTAATCTGAAGACACTGATATAAGACTTACTGAAGAAAAAAAAAGAAAAAATTCCCTCCTGCTCATGAAAGAGCTTTTTTGTTCAGATTTGTATTCTCACATGCACTTGCAAAAAAAAAATAATCTTCCCGTAGCAGCGGGAACAGCCGCTTTAAAATAGATGCAGCATTGCCGCGTTTATTGGCGGCCACAGCAAACAAGCCACCACTGCGAGCCGTTACAGAAAAGAGCTCTGCGTGTCACAATCCCGGCACCTCGATACAGCTCAGCAAAAATAATTCAGCAACACTGATAGAAGAATCCCCCGAACAGCATTCCATAATAAGAAGAATGGATGTGCTGGGCCTGTCCCTTCCATGCTGGGCTGCAGTATATAAATGACTGGCTCCTCTCGTTCTGTAATGGGAGATTCAGAGCCTGAAAGCTGATGGTGGGCACTGGTCATTTGTCATGCCCGCTCTCCTCCAACTCGAGACATGATTGATGCTGGGACCTCCCTCCGCTCTGATCCACCACCCTGCCAGCTCTGGATTAAAAATCCATCCTTGCTGACGTTTACATATTAAAATTGGTAGTTAGGGCAATTCTCCATGTGGAAACAAAAGGGGCTCTGGTCTGCGGCGGCTGTTATCGATCACCCTGACAATACGTTTGTACGGAGTCTAAATGGGGACATGACAAAAATTTGTTGCATGCTGATAATAGTAGATGCTCGGCCTGGATTTCTCCTCCTTGTTGTTGACTTCTGAATGAATTGTTTCTGCAGCAGCCAGTCCAGAATTGCAAGTTTTTTTTCTGAATTTTTCAGCCATGATTTAGGGATGTTCGTAATCAGCCCTTAATCAATTGGTGTTTTAGAGTCACTCAGAATGTTAATTTCATTTTTTTTTGGGGGGGGGTGAAGCTATTATTATAATAAAATGGTGTATTTTTAACTCCATTTTTGTAACAGTGATAGGATAGGTGGAGGTTTCCTGCAGTGGATAGATCAAGGTGCTCTATCTTGGGGGTGGACATGGTTATGTTTAAAGAGGTCTGATCTGTTGTGAAAGGAAGTGAAGTTGTCCACATTGGGAATGTCTCTACATTCCTCACTTTGTTCTGTGACCAGGGAACATAGAACTCTTTTTCAGAAAAAAAAGGATTCTATGTTCCTCTATTTCATTGGGAGTAGGAAGTGGAAGAGTAGGGGGGAACATAGGACCCCGCCTTTTTTATTTTTTTCTGAGAAAAGCGTCCTATGTTCCCACCAACAGAACAAATCGGACTATATAGAACCTGGGGAATATAGGTACTTTGCCCTCTATGTTTGCAGTTTTCTGAGGCTTCTTACTTCACATTGACAAAACTTGGCTAAGGAAGGAGGCCTAAGACAAGGCATTGATAATTTAGTTTAAATAGATAGTTAATAAACCTAACACATATTGTTCCATACACTTCTATAACTGATGTAGTTTCAGGTTATTAGTTATAGAGATAGATGAATGATGATCTACGATTTGATGGATGTCATTAATGTACAAGAGCACCTGGGTGGCAGGAGATGTGGCATCTGTTGCGAATGATGGACCATGGATGACCTGACAAGAGGTTAGTAGGTAACAACCAGCATGGCCCAGAGTCAGCCATGGGATTCCTCACCAATGGCCAGATGCACTGGTGTGACCAAGAACGCAGTAGTCAAAAAGTGTTGGTGGTACTCCAGCGTTCCAGCACCTGCTGTCCCCGCTCCACCACATGGACAGTAAGAGAAGGACGTCTCGGGAGCCCCTGTCTACAGGGGTCAAGCATATCAGTGCAGTTACATTTACCTGAAAGTTACCTGACCCATAAGACACAGGAAACATAGGGAAAATATCTGTAGCTTAACTGTAGCTCTGAAGCATTGCTGTCTGTCAAATAACGTAAAACCAGTGGACAAATGGTATGTTGAAATACCAAATCCCAAATTTTTCCAGTTAAAACAAATAGAATAGCTACAGGTGTATCAAATTGAAATTTTAGACCTGATAAAAGAATAAAATAATAATAATAATAATAATTATAGTAATAGTAAACATTTAAATAAAAAAATAACAATTATAATGAAGATCCAATGAGACATAGCAAACAGATGGAGGGAAAAGGCATCCCCCTTTGAAAAATGAAATGTTTTGGGGCTGAAGAAGTGATGAAAGGGGTCATATAGTAAAAATTGATTATAGCCGGAAAGCAACTGATGCTTTTTTTTTTTTTAAACGGCAAGAGCAGAACGACTTTCTGAATTGTCTAAAAGCGCCCGAAGGCTGACTGGCTCATAGAGAGATGTTGTGATTGTAAGTAAATTACCCCAATTACATCTGAAGAGTTGAAAGCATCTTACAAAAGGTTATGTGTGTTTTTCAGCTTTACAGTTGCTCTTCTTTCTACAGAGGCTGGTGAGTGTCATAAAGACAGGTTGTGAAAGATGCATTTCTTTCTACACATCACAGAGGAAACACTAGCCTGTCAAATGGTTCCTTTTTTTTTTTTTTTTTTGCAAGGGTTGCATACGCAGTAGAATGGAGAATCAAGAAACTCTTGATCTATACCACTTCCATTGCATTAAACAGACAATAGACTATTTTTGGTCCATATCAAAGCAACAAAGGCCAGATATCACTGCTATAATAAATGAATGTATTAAGTAACTTGAAACTAGCGATTGAGACCATATACGCTTCAGGAAAGTCATGTATTGAGAGAGAGAGTATGTCGAATTCTATACAATCTGACTTTTTTGAGGCACTTTTATTTTGACTTCACTTTTCCACACACAGAGCTACCTGCTTGGCTTGGACCAATGTCCCCAAGGCCTATAAACATGAGCTTACCTCAACATTAGTATACCACAAAGCAAAGCACTGCAACCAACCTAGTCATTAGCTTAGCCTCCAGCCCCTCAGCAATTCCCGTGCAGCTGGACGGACGATGTTACTGGGTCAGTGTTCTCAAATAAGAAGTCATTAGTCAAGTTTGGCAGGGGACCAGTGACAACAATGTCTTCCATAGATGCATGCTGACTCCACATTCATCTTAGTGACCTCCGAATGGCGTACAGGAGTGTTAATACCACCGACATGAATCATAACTTCATCATATTTAGGTTTAACATGCAGCAGGTTTGAAGAGTGACATGTGGATTTCTAAACATTATATCTCTGTCATTATTACCGTCTTAATAAACAATCTGATACAGGATTAGAATGTTGATTAATCTGTTTTACAGAAATATGGCTGCATCATGAGGAATATGTGAGCCTGAATGAATCCACTCTTGCCAGCCATATTAATAGTCATATTCCTTGTGATACTGGCCTTTAAGAGCCTTACTCTTAGTTTTTTTTTTTTTCCCACCCAACTTGGAAAACACTACATCGAGTCCTGTATGTCACTGTGTATCACCGTCCTGGCCCCTATTTGGAAAGTTTATCTGAATTGTCAGACCTCCGATCAAATCTAGATCTTAGGACAGATAAAATATTCATTGCAGGTGATTTTAATATTAATGTTGATGTTAAGAATGATAGCCTTGGCTCTGTGTTTCCCTCTTTACTGGAGCCCATTGGCTTTTCTCAGAGATTAGACGTATGCACCCATTGCTTTAACCACACCTCCCATCTCATTCTGATGTATGGCATCAAAGTTGAAAGCTTATTTGTCTTTCCACAGAACCCCCTCCTATCTGACCACTTTTTTATTGAACTGCTGACCACCTGATAAAAGTATATTCACTAGATTTCTAACAAATAGTGCTATATCTAAATTCAAGGAAGCATTTCCATCAGTATTCAGTTCACTACCCTGCCTTACCGCAGCAGAGAACTTCTATGCTGCCGCTTGTCCGTCTGAAATAGAGTTGTTCACATGGTTCACTGCGAACAACTCTACACTATCGCTTCTCTTAAAAAGAGGTTAGTTAAACAAAAAGAGTCACTTCCTGGGTAACTCTCAAACCTGAATATTGAAGTTAACTTTGCAATCACCCAAATAAACATGGCAACAATCATAAAGAATTAAATAAAATGCAATGAACAAGAAAGTATATCAACAAATTGGCAGTGTATTTATTACTCATCACTAATAGAAAAAAATACTACTTTAAAACAACTACTGACAATAAGAGACAAAAAAATGTTGTACTTAACTGACACTGATTTGTTCTCAAACACAGGGATCAAAGAGACGGACGTAAGAGCTAACATCTATTAGACTTATTTTCTTCATTCAACCTTTCTGAACTAACTTCATTGATTTTTTTCATCCAAAACATCAACCTGTCTTTTGGACCATACACGGGCTGCTTAAAGAAAACTTAAAGAAAGCTGAAAATGCTCAACATGTTTTTATTATTTGGCTATGTACCACAATCCTTCAGATCAGCTGTAAATAAGCTTCTCCAGCAAAAGCTTAAAACTGTTTTAGGCTACATTGAGCACTCTCTTTCTCTTCCTGGCAAAGTAGTCACCAGACAGTTGTGACTTCCTACACAACAATGGTTTATATGAGGATTTCATGAGGATGGCACTAGTGAAGGTTTCAGACAACATTCTAAATACGTCAGATTCTGTTACACCATAGTGATGCATTTGACACCATCAATCATCAGATCCTACTACAGAGATTAGAGCATCTCATGGTTTAGGCCATATCTCAGATTGTTTCCAATTTGTTTATGTTAACAATGTTTCTTTAATTCATGCAAGTTAGAAATGGAGTTCTGCAAGGTTGGACCTATACATTTCACTTTTTATATGCTCTCCAGCTGAATGCTGCTGTGCATGTAATAACAGGCTCTAGAAGACGGGAGCATATTTCGCCAGGATAGGCTTCTGTGAATCATGATTTTGGGCTATACAACTAAAATTGACTTGACTTGAAATGAAATCAATCATACTATGGCCCCACTGCCAAAGAAACCTTTTATTTATCCCACTAACTTGAATAGTGTGAGAAAAATTCAATAGTGTGGCACTACTAGATTCTCCAAATGTTATTGACCCTAATCGATCAAATTATAGTAGTGAAGTTAATAACTTTTTGCGGGTTGTTTCCCTCAGAAAAAAAATCCATCCATCATTTTGCAGCTACTTCTTTGCCCATGTTTGTTAGGGAAATATGCTTTTTTGGGACCAAAAGCATCATGAGACACATGCCATTGTTGCAATTCTAATAAAATGCATTGGTGGATGGGATTGTGTGGCTCTAGATCAGCCAGGGTTTCAGTCATGAAAGACCTTCAGAATCCCAAGTTGTTCTAAACACTGTTTAACTGAGACGTTTCCATCTCAAGAAAGAACACTATTCTGGCAAGAACACCTTTAAATTTTGGCCTGGAAAAAGTCTTTCAAAGCCAAAGTACCATTTATCGGTGACCTCAGTTCAGTTCACGTCTTCGAACAGAAGTATTTGTTGACCCTTAACTCCAAACCTGTTAATAAAACCTCCAGGATTACATGAGACTAGAACTACACACTATCATGGCCTGAGCAATCTCAGCACTCTAAGTGTGTAACAGAAAGGGGGTGACAGATGAGCTGTGCAGATTGTGTTAGTATAATGTAATGTTTTTTCTGTGTAAACGAGTGTATTATTATTGGTCATCTGTGAGCTGGAATATGACACGGCTCAGCACATGAGACATTTGGCACTCAGCACTTCGCGGTGGATGAAGGCAGACAGCAGACAATCACCATACTGCCAACAATTACCAAACAGTTTTACAATGTACAAATGACAATAAAACATCAAGTACAATACTCAAAGGCAGGCCCAATGAAAACAGCCATATTGAATTGAAACAATGTCTAAAGATATTTCTGATTTCAGCGTATAACTGCATTTGTTCAGCTGTGCACAGAGTTGAAAACATCAATAAATGAGTCAGTTGAAGCCAAGTGATTCAGCCCTTTTGGTAATTAGATACCACACATGAGTCACACAGCGGAGGTGGGGTTAGCATTAGTGATAAACAGGAAGTGCGCTGATTGCAATAGAACTCATCTGACAGTTTGATGATGTGGATTACATTATCAAGGGCTTAAATTTCAACTCTCTGCAGGGTTATGTTCACTAATTCTGTACAGTCTGTGGGGGGTGCCAAGGTGCTTTAACACTGTTGTGGCAGACTATATATATATATATATATATATATATATATATATATGTATATATATATAGTCTTGTTTCAAGGCATTGTTGGTGCCACCACTGCCTGGTACCTCTTTTCCTTTCAACCCTGCTGAATATGCTGTGTTGGCCATGTTTCTGCTCTGCTGCACATCCCTGTGTGTGTGTAAAGCTGCAAATATACTCCAGAGCAGATGCACACTTGGGCAGCTGCGTATCTAGTGGTTGAGTCGAACTTCTGTTTATACTACTTTATGGAGTTTGCGATTCACACATGCACAGTTGGCTGGTGTCCTGGTCGTGACTGCCAGAGCAGTCCAGTACCTAACAAATCCTATACCTTTAAAGTTGATAAGTCTGTTGATTCACTTATCTACCTTGAATGTTCTAATGGAAACATTTACATAGGTGATTAATTTAGATGAATTAATCATAAAGCATGTAAATAAGATTAGCCTAATTCTTTTAATCGCTTGACAGCACTACTAATAATACATATATTACCACCATACGCCATCTTAGACTTTTTAATCAACTTAAGTTTTGAACTTCTACTTGCTATTTATAGGCTGCAGGTTTTATTGACTTGAGCTAGTAAACCTTTGAATATAAACCAAAACAAAAGGAAAAGCGCCTGCATTATTGTGAGCAACAAATAATCAGATGGAACGTATTGTACCATTTATCACAGGTAAATCAGTATCCTCATGTGTCTCAATGTCCTCTGTGTCTCTAAAGAGAGCAGCATCAAAATACTGTTTCATGATTATTTAAATATTTCTATTTCATACTACGGCCATGACATATGTCTGTGCAACTTCCTCGATCAATATGCCTGGATGCAAGCACAGCTGGCTTTTAAAGGGGATGGGGGAAGATGATGTGATTGACTGAGTTCATATTACACCCAAAACACACCTGAATTAATAATCAAGGAACTCATGACAACCCCTTTGCACTGTGAACCCTGCGCTGTGCCTACTATGTGCACCATGACTATAAAACATCCCCAAAGTCACGTTTGCACTCTGATCATGATTTGCAATGTCTAAATCCGGCCCTTTGTGTGTGTGTGTTTGTATCAAAGCCTGATATACGTTATTCCCCTGTGCTAGGTCCTACTGTAAAGGCATTCCATGAAATAGGAAGGCCCTAAATAAGTTATACACGGTCAGTTAAAGGAAAATGAGTAAACCATTAAAGTAAATCACAACATCATGAAGTAAGTGGTGTGATGCAGTGAGTATCTGAGACTGATGAGATCTAACAGAGTAATCGTGTCTGAGGGGGATTTTCATCACTGCTCTGCAGTAAATACAGCTGATGATAGAGAGCTACGGGGGAATGAATCATCCAGCTGCACCTGAAGAAACAGCCCTTTGAAGTGCGGTCATTTGTCAGGTGTAGTGTTGGCACAGTTCAAGATGTTTTTTAACTGCTACAAAGGAGACATTTCTGTAAGGCCAGATACATCTTCCATAACATACTGTGGAGGAGCTGTGGGAATCCAAGCAATTTAAAGCTATAGTGAGGACTATAGGATAATATGTTTAACCTTTGACTCTTAACAAAAGCAGTTCACACAATGCTGAATATGCATTACAAGGTCAAATATAGTAGGAAGCTAGGTTTTTATATCTTTTTGAACATAAGTATGTCAAATGTCATATAAATACAGGCCAATTAGGTGAGAGGCTAAATAATATTAATGAGCCAGACAAAATAATTTAAATTACGTGAATTTGCCAATTTATGTGACATAGGTAAATCAAGGAGGATGTAAGATGTAGTCAAAGCATGGATTACACCGAGCAAAAAAAAAAAAAAAACAGCCCACATCACCTAAAGTGCAGGAAGTGTTTTAGGCAGAGGCCGAACAACATGGTGCTCTGCAAGCTGTGCACATTAGAAATGGCTTATCACAGTGGTGTTATAGCCATGTTTGAGCACTTGAAACTAAAGCATCCTGGGGCAATTTCTCACGACGGAAGCAGAAGCCAGACGGCACTAATGACATGCTATGCATGCGCGTAACTTTGTTTGCGACCCGCTTCTCTTCAATTTATTCTCCGATGTTTGCTTTTTTTTCATAAACATACAGCTGGCACATCTCAGTAGTAACATTGGACACACATACACACCCATCGACGTTGCCAATCTTTGAAGTACTGCAACAACAATCTGAGTGTGGGGCTTCTTGATGTCTCTACATAATACGTCTCAACAACATCAGAGCATCTAGCAGCAGCCTGCTGGACATCATTGCATAGACGCTCATTGGCATCTTCTAGCTTTCTGAATGGCTACACAGTATATTTGGCTATTTTTATTACCCAATGTGTTGACAGCTGTCAGTACAGAGATATTCACTCGCCCCTGGATTATACTCGTCCGGCAAAGTATAACACGTTTTGCAGGTAGATGAGAGGAGCAGGAGGATTTAGCTAATGCAACATGTATAGTATTTCACACTAGAAACTGACACTGCTATTACATGCTTTCTAAAATTCATCTTTGCTCCGTAATGGCAAGATATCTGTGTAAAAAAGAGACTTAAGTCACTAAGGTTAGTGAGATTAGTAAAGCACTTTTGATATAGTTTTTCTATTTTTTTTACTTAGCAGTGGGGTCCTAATAGAGCCCCATACTCACATATGAACTGAATATTGAAATAAACACAGCCAAAATGAAAAGCTGAAGTTAAAGCAAAGTACAAAGAGATGGTTTGAGTATGGTTCACTTGAGAGGGGTCTGAGTTCGTTTGGAGTGGCCATATTTGCACAAAAAAACTGATGACTAATTGCTGAGTTCAGTTGGAGGGCGGAAAAGCACCAAGTTTAAAAAACACTCTAAGGCTGAGGCAGTTGGCAGGTTGAAAGGGTATTTATTGTAAGATGCTGAGGGTTCAGTTGGAAAGCCAGGCTGCGCGACATGTGGCAGGGGCAGATGAGACTGGCCTGATGAGTGGTAGTCCTGGATGAAGGGGGGGTCCAGGGCAGATGGCAAAATACAAGTCGGGCAGGTTTTCAGAATACGGCTGGAGGGAGAGTGACGGCGTGAGCTGTGTCTACAATCTGGTGATGACTCTCATTGGGCTGTGTCTCTTATAGGAGGATGATTAGGTGAGCGATGGCAGCTGTGAAGCTGGTGGCCGGCTCCCACACACGCACACACACACGCACGCACACACACGCACACACACACAGAAAAAAAAGAGAAAAAAACTAAGAGGCAGAGGGCATGATACCAGACACCCTGCACTGTTATTCAATGGCAGCTACATACACTCTCACACAAACTGACCAAAGGTTGATACCCATCAATGTCCCAGAAACACGAAAAACATAATTTTCGAATGTTTTACAGATAATCAAAAATCGCTGTTGATTAAAGGTACTGTGTGTAAGATTTAGTGAAAACTATCAGATTACAAATATCTGACTTCCTTCCAAACATTTAGGAGAACCTCCAGTGGCTGTGGAGGAAAGGAGATCTGTTCCCTATGTCGATAAAAATGAGTTGTACTTAAACAGTTCCTATTTTTATTGAATTAAATACTTATTTAAACATACTTGTGACTGTTATTTAATATTTCTGTCAAGTCTGATGCAGGACAGACAATGTGGTGGCATTGCTCCTGTAGTTGCAAGAGCTATACTTCCCTGATAATCTATCGATAATGGCGGATGTGCCAACGTTTAATGTGTTGCTGTAAAAATCAATTTGAAACTGTAGTCTGCAATTATGTCACAGAGAATCTAATATCATCTAAAAGATGAGTGTATTTTTATCCACTGCCTCTTTGTCTTTCATGCTGTCAGATTTGAACCATTTCATGGATTTCTTTCCTGTCAGAAATTTGAAATTCACTCAATGAAGTTAGAAAAAACATGTGTGATTTAAATTAATATGAGATAAAAGGCCGCAAGCCAATAAACCATAATGACTGATTCAGCATCGAGCTCGCTCTAAACATTAATCCATCATGTTGCACCTGACATAATCACAACCTCAACTTGTAAAACCAGATGATGCAAAAGACAGAAGCCTTAGACCTTTTTACTTTCATTTATTTATTTTAGATTAATTTCTGTGGCCTGTTCATAACAATTATAATAGATGTTGTCCTGTAAAGCATCTGCAGGATATCCTGACTCATTACCTGCTACACATGAAGCAAGTCATATTTAGCCTTCCTGCTGGTGTCTACATAGTATGTTCTATTGTTGATGAAAACAAAAAAAAATCCTTTTAGTCACAATGAATAACACGAGATCTTAATAAGTGCTCATGTTTTATTTAATTATTGGTTGTTTTTGATTGATTTGGCATCTCAGGCTGCGAGGTTAAAAAACAAGCTTTTTCCTCTGTTCCACGTTTAGCACGCAACACCTATTGTGAGCTGTTCTCACAATAGGTGAAATGTGTTTCAGGCTGCAAGAGTGTTGTCTGGATATTAATTACATATTCCAAGGCTTTGAACCAGCTGAGTCTCCGGAGACGAGGCCTTGTGGGAGGGATATGGAGTCAGGTTCCTGCCAAACACCCAAATCACACCAAGCCAAGCTCTTTCTATTATTCATCTTCTCCCTGTGTTATTATTGCTCTGCTTCCATCCCGGCGGGAGTTATCAGCACACAATTGTTAGTCAATGCTTTTTTTGAAATTATTTTTCATTCATTTGGATATTTGTGTCATAAAGAGCTTAAGTAGTCTGGAATTAGTGAGGTAGGGCTGTTTGTTAAATGATCTCGGTGCCCCCAGGGGCATAGACCTAAATCTATTGGACATTTGGCTTCGCGCTTGTAAGCCTATTATTCCCATCTGATTCAAAAACACAATGCGTGTGCGTGCGTGTGTGTGTGTGTGTGTGTGTGTGCAACAGTTAAATTGATTGAATTCAGTCCTCATTCCACCTACCGGTCCCTGCAGCCTGACGCACATAAATAAAAACACTCTGACTTAATATGCATGAGTGTGTTTGTGGAGGAGGTATGCACACACACACACACACACACATGCACACACGCACAAACACAGAGCCAGTACCTGTGGTCTGCACTGACTCACGCTGTCACACAGAGAGCAGAGCGGAGTCTAAGCTGCAGATGAAAGAGCGTTATTTGCTACGCTGTAATATCGCCTCTCTTGGCGGAACAATCGTGGCTCGGTATTGCTCTCTCTCTCTCTCTCTCTCTTTCTTTTTTTATTCCTTCGTTTTTTCTTCAAAATGGTGAAATGAAATCTGAATTCGAATGAACCAAGGAATAACATAAATGCCATGAAGTCAGAGGGGCTATGTTGTTTTTTATTGAGTCCCACAGACACTGAAGGTCCAAACAGGTGATGAGCAGTACCCTATATATATATATATATATATATATATATATATATATATATATAAATAAATATATATGGGAGGGGGTGTTATTAAAGTGAAGATGGTTTCAGAGACTGCTGAAGGAGGACTGGAAATCAACAAAAATTGGATTCCCTTGAAGTTAGGAAGGTTGAGGATAATGGAGTAAAAAAGCTCAAAAGATGAGATGCCTCGGAGGCTGGAATAACCACACAGCTGCATATAGTCACTGGCTCTATCATGTTCTAATAATATTCAGTGCAGTGATTCAGTGCTGCACTTCCATACGCAGGTACACAGACAGGGGACTCACTGAGGACTGATTTCAAAAGGAATGACTCCAAAAATACCTTTTTCCAGTTCAGATCAAGGCATCTTTGAAAAAAAAGGAAAAAACTCTTTCCTTCTAAATGTTTAAATCATTCAAAATCATACTTCATCACTATATGAAGCAGATCAATTCTCACATTTTCCAGGTGTATCATTGGGGACCTGAGTATGTTCAAAGTCGATTTTGGTTTATATATAGCAAAATGTCAGTGCCAAAGGCAATCAAAAATATAGCACTTTTAATTAGAAAACATGATGCAGCTTTCTAGACAGAGTATAAGCCTGAGTGGTTAATATGGTGAATACTTAAGAACAGAGAACTTATCCTATACCACTGACCAGGCAAGCAATCACTCAATACGTAAATTTAATATCACCATATTAACTTGAATAACACATATGAAGTCATGACTTAAAGTGTAACTAGGAGGTTGTGAATAATAATGTCCCTGAAATATGGAGCCAACTACTTTGGAATTTCTGAAACTGGTCCAGTAATGGCATAAATCTGATATCAAGTTCCCATGTGCATGATTAGGACGCATTCATATCCACAACTCCTCAGTTAGACTATAAAAATATGAAACATTAGAAGACAAATGTAGAATTTTTTGTAATCTGTCCACTAATGGCCTAACAGTAGTGGTGGCGGCAGTGCTTGTTTTGAGGTATTGGTGCCAAAGAAACCTTAAAAATAAGGTTCAACATCCAAAAAAGTCCACTTACACTTTTTTAGGTGTTGAGTTACTCCATGAACCTAGAAAATTGGGCTCTGATCAATCAGAAAACAAGTATGTAAAGACCTTAAACTGTCTCCTGTGACCTGTGACCACATAAGGTGCGTACCTTCACGATGGTCAGCCTTCTATCTGACAGGCACATGTGAAAGTACAACTAGCTAATATTATGACGTTCAGCTGAATCACCAGGGTAGAGTACTGTCAACTACTCAATCAACTATTAATATTGCGTTGTTGTCCACTAATAATGCAAATAAAACAATAGTGTTCACATTTTTTAAATTGGGAAAAGTCTAATGGGTTTATTCTTGTTCAATTCTGCACCCTACCACCAAGGTTCAGACTCACTGTCCCAGTAGTTCTATCCACAATCCTGTGCACAGATAGACAAAACAGCACTGAAAACAACAGCTTCTTGCAAATTGTACCAAACAGCAGGAAGATTTCAACTCATTAGAGATGATAAACCAAGTCTCTTTGATGATTGATGAAAGATCGTGAAACACTGTGTCACACTACTTCGGATTAGGATTTCGGCTGTGATAGTCACGCTAATGATGAAAAGGAGGTCAACCGAAACTCGAACTATGCACCTTAAAAATAAAATGTGACTGGACATCAATCTAATTCCTAAGGGACTTTTGCATTATTTAGTTATTTGACTTAAATTAAGAACCAGTGCTGTGTTCAAGTAGCTTCGTCAGCCGCTTGTGTCTGCGAATGACTCCTCTCCTGATTTCCAGCTGTTTCTAATAAAGCCCTCACATTGCAATTTTGTTGGTAAAGTCACCACATGACTGCCCCCCCCCCTCCACCCTACCACCCCCGCCCTCCAAAAGCTCATCAGAGCCTGCGGGTGTCCCACTCAGGGGAGGATGTTATTTCGGCTGATCAGCCTCGGCCGGATAAATGGCTCCGCTGTGCAAACTGCAAGATCCGGCTGTTACGCAACACGACTGAATATTTAATCGCCATCTCTCTCTCTCTCTCTCTCCCTCTCTCTCTCTTCCTCTCACCCTACAAGTGCAGAGGGAGTCCGGCCGCCTTGGCCCAGGAGGACGAAGCTAAGGAACCCGATGGGGTGCATGAAGCCGCAGCCATGTCAGCCCTGATTTGCAGGAGGGCCGTACGCGCCGTGAGCAGCGGACACTCTTGACATCAATACCGAGGTCAATAATTTGCAGAATAAACATGGATTACACGATAGCGAAGGTGACAAGTCCTGTTAATAATCCCATTTACATGTGTCACGCGGTGAAAATCGATTGTCCAGAGAGGGCCTGTGACACCGAACAGGTTTGTTTGCCTTCTGTTGTAATGTTCTATTACTTTTAAGTCAATAATGAACACGCGAGAACTCCGCCACGCTGTTCATTTATTTATGCACATCACGCAAACAAGCTGCTCGTGCCCTGTTCTGCCTGCTGTTACCTCTAATTGATAGCACAGCAATGGGGTGTGCGTGTGTGTGTGGGGTGGTGAAGGGGGGTCGCATACATCTGTGATGTGATGCATGACTCCTAATATGGACATTTACGCCTTTATTTTGGTTGTTCCCCGGGAATAAACCCTCACACCCAAGAGATTCTCTTTAATTATTCTTCCCTGTCCTGTTCCTAAAGAGTTTACTTCACAAAACAATAGCCAAGAAAAGGAAAAAAATATATTGAGAATGAGAAGTTCCTCCCTTTAACAGAATGACATGTATTACCACTACTTGTACAGCTCTATCAGACTTAAATTCAGGTGTAAACGTGCTTTGATTGCCACTAATAATGCAAGTTAGATCAGAATAATCCTTATGTTAACACATCATGATAGTATAATTGCTTGCTTCAATTGCATCATAATCAAATTACCGTATGCATGTAAATATGACCATTGAGCACATTGCCAGTAAATTTAGTACACTGTGCTGCTTTAGCTTCACCTTTGAAGCATTGTTAAAACAAACTCAGGTTTGTTTTAATTGTTTGTCAATGTTCCTCATCCTTCCACTGATTAACCTCCATTTTTAATGTGTTCCTGTGATATCATTAGTCTTAGTGAACCCATATGCCCCCAAACTTAAGGAAAAGAAAAAAAAAAGTGCCATGCAAGATTAGGCACAATTGAATTGTCAGTCTACATACAATAATTTTAAAGACTTGTAACAAAAATATTTTGTGTTTAACATTTTATTGAAGGGTAAGAATGACTGTGACATTTTGATAAAAAATCATCTAAATCTAGTTCTCAGACTGTTTTTTTGTTCCTCCTAAATTATGTGTTCATCTGAACTACTTCAATTCCCCAGGTAGAAATCACTACAGCTGCTAGACGCCGATGGATAACAGCTTTCTCAACCTACTTGCAGGTGTAGCAAGGCCCTTCTTCTCCATATCTCTGAGGCTGTTCCCCTTCATTTGAGAGAGAACATACAAATCTATTGTAACTAACGTCACAGAGGGTCCTGGTTTTGAAGATGTCACATGCAATAGGCGTTATAGATGTGTTTCACGTATTTGTTGTAGGGAGGAATGTGTTCATTTCCTAAAATATCTGCAGTTGGCCACTTACCTGGTTCATTTGATTTATGCTGCACAAATCTTGTGCTGCACAGGCTTGCGAGTGTTCTGGCAACAGTTAAGTTCTAATAAGCGGACGCCTGTCCTCTGACCTCCGAGCACTCTTGTTAGTGGATCCACACATTCTAGACTTGGCAGGTCCGTGGTCCCATTGCCAACTGAGTCTGACCCAATCCCAGGTTGAAGAAGCTGTCAAAAGAAAAAAAAAACAAGCTACCGAGGTACGCTCTCAGTCGGCCTGATGAAGATATTCCAGCAGGCGTCTCGGCCCCGCTCCTCGCTCCATCTTTGTTAAATGAGTCCCTCCACCAAAGTTTTATTAATTGGTGTAATTAACTCTTTTTTGATGACTTACGAAGTTGGGTCTGAGGTATTTTTTTTTCCTCATTTTTCAGCCACCACTCAGTGCTTATGCCACACAACATTAATAATGCTAATTAAGCACTTTGACAGTTAATTTAAGATAATTAATACAAATACTAATATTAGATGGCACACAATCGGAGTCGAGCAGGGTAAAACCAAATACCTCTTCACACCACAGTGTTTGAGCGGAGGAGAGGGAGGGGGTTTGGTCGGGGGATGTTGGCTCCGAAATACCTTCTCACATCTATATTTCACAACTGGGCTGGCAGAATATTAAACTAATTCTAAATTCACTGTGCTTTTTTTTTTGCTGCAGAGGAACGAAACAACTGTCAGGAGACCTTCCTTTGCTGTCATCGTCTTTGAGGACTTTCTTTCTTTTTTTTTTTTTTTCCCCCCCGATTCCAAAAGTTCATTAAATCCTACCCATTAGGTCTGTTTATAACCCTGCACTTTTTCATCTCCTCAAACCTTAATGAGCAAATTGCCTTTTTGCAAATTGCCTTTTTTTCTCTCCCCCTCCTTATAGGAAATACAAAAGCCTTCTCCCCATCCCACCCCCCTTTTTTTTAAATGACGGTCAAGTCGGATTGCTCGGGAGCTATAACAGGCGGTCCAGATGGTCCATTTGCGGCGCAGGAAGACGTCTTGGCTCGCCGAAGACAGAGGGGGAATAAGTCACTGTCGCCGCCTTAACTACCAAACACATTACCTCTGAAGTATATGCCATTTGGAGTGCCAGACTCATTTTTTACATCTCCAAGGCCGCTTAGCTTGATCCCCTCCGCCGGAAAAGTCCAAAAGATTAACATAGTGGGCTCTGTGAATAGTCACTCTCCTGCAGTCAATATAGCTTAGCTTATCTCAGGAGTGTTGTTTCCGAGGAGCCCCCGGAGCTATTGGAAGCACTGAACTCCTTTTTTTTTTTTCCCCCACAGACACTGATTGCTGTGTAAATAAAGGCTACACATACGGAGTAAATCAGAGTTGCTTACTTTCCTGGGAAGGAGGAGAAGAAGCTGTGATTGGTTATGAGATTCCAGGGATCAATTAAAGAGCATAATGGCACAATCGCAAAAAAAACTCATAACACACGGAACCGTGCATAAACAACACGATCGGAGCACCATCAGGCACTTGTAAAAACCCCTGCCTTAGTGCGCACTACTTCCCCTGATGGGTATTGAATTCGGGATTGGAAATTGTCTTATTTATCTCCCCCTGACCTCCTCCCCAGACACTTGTCTTAACCTTCGCACACGGCCTTAATTGAATGAGCAGGAGGAGTGTTTGCACGAGTGTGTTGGCTGGCTCGGCCGCGTGCGCGTCGGTAGGTAGGTAGAGTTTATTATCAGTCTCAGGCGCCGTCCCGCTGCGGTTAGTGTTTCCTTAATGAGGCTGGAGAGCGGCGCGGGCCAAAGCTCGTTAGCCAGGCTCCCAGGGTTAATGTGTGATAGAGTGTCTGGCGAGCCCACTGGTAAACAACGGAAACCTCAACCGGAGGGAGGTCACGCGTGTCGGCGTGCTTTTTTTTTTTTTTTTTTCCTGTTTCCCGACGTGACACGCAACGCAGCAGCCGTTGGGGCTGATTTATAAATCGAGGAGTTGCCGGACTAAAAACTCAATTCAGAAAGAGAGCGTAAAGGTAGTAAACAATGGCACAAACAAAGTCAAAATGACAGATTGCTAACATTACACTTGGTTTGTTAAAGAGCGTGCAGGCATCACAAAGCACTGACTGTGCATACGCATCGCCTGCTACATGATCAACAAGTCCATTAAGAGCAAACGTGTAGATTTTCAACAGGGCCTGTCAACGGAGAAAAATCGCCCACAGTTCAACAGCCAAATATAATAAGGCATCAAATATCTACGCTTGACTGTAAAGGAAGATGGTCACGGTTGTTTAGAGCTTTGTAGTTATTTACAGCTTTAATTTCCATGATTGAAGGAGAGAAGTGGAATTGTGTGTTTTTTGTTTTTTCTTGTATGATGTATGCACCGAGGAGACCCATTCTTATCGCAGGGTGTCAAAAAGGGTTGGTAGGGTGGAGCAGTGGTTAGCTGATGCCTCACAGCAACAAGGTCGCAGGCTCATGGCCTTGAGCTGCGACCTTTCTCTGTGTAGTTTGTGTGTTCTCCAAAGACATGCTTAGATTAGTTTGAGACCATAGCTACAGCGAGTGTGTGTGTGCCCCAAAATAACATGTCTGGTATTGGCTCCAGGAGACCCATGTGACCCTAGTGAGGAATAATAAGGTATAGAAAATGAATCAATATGTATGTATGTTTTTATTTTAATGATCATTTGAACCCAGACAATGGTCTGAATCCAGTTTAAACCACAATGCAATCTTGCCGGTGAAACATCACCATTATCAGTTTTGGATACTGAATATGTAGAATAAGAACAAATCAAACCAGGGAATCAAACATGGAGTAGTGGCGGCTGTTGGCTTGAATGACATGGACTATACTATACCACACCACTCAAATGCAATGAGGTTGAATCACGTGTTCAGATGGTTGTGTGTTTGCTTGCTCTCCTCTGAAGATGTCAACTGTTTTGACTTTAGTCAAAACCAAATCGTAGCAAGTCCAAGTCTTATTTAGCTTTTTTTTCCAGTTTAAAAATGAAAATCCTACTTAGACCTGTAGCAGCAACGCAGTCTGCCAACTCTCACTCTGAAACCCCCCCCCCCCTCTCTACTGGAACGCCCACTCCATTGTGATTGGTGTGCTTGGAGGGAAGGAGTGGCTGCATGGATCCTATTAACTTATACTCACTTTGTGACGTCATAACAGGAGCCATTTCCAAATGTGGTGTTTTCAGTCAGGTTTCGTTAATATTATCAAGAGGAGAGACTACGTTAGCACACAAGCATTGAAAAAAAAGGTTTATTCATAATAGGGCCCCTTTAATGTTGATTTATTTGTACACACAAAATGTAGTGGAACTAGTTATAACTAGAGTCAGAGCAAATACTTTTATATCGGTCAAGTTTCCCATTTTTCCCAGTTTTAGACAGTATTTTCAGCATATTCCAAAATTATTATCGGATCACTAACATTGACTATAGAAATACGTATTTAGTCAGATAAAAAAAAAGTCTCCAGCTGTCACTGTCAATTTGGGGAAGAGTGTAGAGGACGGTTTAAGAAAGACAAAAAGCTCTCTCTGATGAAGTCCCTATGGCGTTCTTTAAAGTACATCTGTGGCTACACTTTGACCTGGTAGTTGTCCTGCGCCTAGTGTCCCACCATTAATGTTGGTTGTGCTTTGGGATAAATGCACAAGTTAGTGTTTTGTGTCTTTGAGTCACAGAGTTGAGCTAACTGTAGCTCATTTTATGCACTGTGCATTTTATGCACTTACTCACTGTGCTCATTAGACTATCTACAACAGAAGATAGTCTGTGAATTTTATTTATTTCTATTTATTTATTATCCAATTTATTTCTTCTGAACAAAAAACCTAATTCTTTTGTTCAGAATAAAGATTCCTGAAGGATATTTCTGTGCTGTTTCAGTTTTGCCAGGCTATATATATATGCAATAGGTGCTATTTACATATTTCACATTTCCTGTCCCACTTGCTAGAACACACCATTCATTGTGAAAATGTAATCACGTTGACAAATTATCGTTCATAAAAATAAAGATAGAAATTAATTTGTAATCCCACTTATATTATCATTAGCCAGTACATGAATTGTAAGAACACATTAATCATGTATATATTTAATAGCATGATTAATACATTAAATATGAATATGTATATATTTTTCATAAACCTTCATGGGAGTTCTGAATTTATGTCCTCTTTGTCTCTTCATCTTCATAATGTAAGGGAGCTCACAGAGATCCATTCCCCAGGCCATGCTCATTGCTCTGAGACTGCAGCAGGGCGGACACTAAAGGTGCTTAGGCTAGTTCAGTGTTTTATGTCAATTATTCCAGAAAGTGAAACTCTCATAGAGATTCATTTAGTTAGAGTGAAATATTTTAAGCATTTATTTCTTGTAATTTTGAGGATTATGGCTAACAGATACGGAGGTGTAAAGTAAGTATAACTATTATGTTACCCTACTTAAGTAAAAAAGGGTATGCAATTTGGGTATCTACAATTTCTGTAGGAGTAATTATTTTCAGCATACTTACTTCTGCTCCTTATGTTTTCATACGATTGCCTGTAAAAGTGACATGAATTACATCCAGTGAGGACAGAACAGCCTTCTACGAAAAGGATCATGGCAGAGAACTTACTTTTTCATGTTTTGACTTTTTGTATTATCACAATAATTACTGAACATATTTTACTTACATTACTTTTACTCTTTTTATTACTCTTATAGTAACACTGAAAGCAATAGTTCATACAGAAAAATACTGAGTAATACATGTGAATAATAATTTTAAGTACTTATATATTACTATATATTACATAAAATTATATATATGTAGTAAAATTAGGCGAAGCAGTACAATTCCACAGTAGAGATAAAATAAATAAATAAATAAATAAATAAATAAATAAACAAATAATAAATATCTGTGACAGGCCCATTAAAAAAACAATCACATCACAATACAAGATAAAAGAAATAATACCTTGAAATAATTAGAAGAATGAACATAAACCTTGGTTTTAAAAAAGACTTTCTATGCAACCTATAGAGTTTACATAAAAGCACTATATTGCTGCTTTGCCGAATTTTTTGGGTTTGATTTTCAGTATAATAAGCAGGCGGACACCTGAGCGAGCGGCCTGGCACATAGTCATTATATATATATACACACACACAATCTAACTCTCTTTTTTTCTCTCCATTCTCGTGCTCTGGTTAATTTCAAAAGTCTCTCCAGTCCTTCAAGACAGGATCTCACTTTTAAGACACCGTGACTTTGCCGCAGAGTCCTACTCTTTGACTTTGCCCGTTGTCGTATAAGTTGGGGGAGGGGGGGGGCAACCGCCGCTGTGTATTCGTGCGGTAAAACAAAAACGTTATATTTTCCACCAGCCGCTCCCTCCTCACCCTCTCTCCCCCTCCTCTCTCTCTCTCTCTCTGTGTCTCTGTCACTCTGACTCTCGATCGTCTTCCCACTCCAACCCCTTTAGGAACATGTGGAGGCGGTCTGTGCAGGTCCAGGGGTGCCCGCGTCCTTGGCTGAAGGTCTGTGGTGGGACCCGTTTTACTTAGACTTCAGGGAAATATAACAATACAATCCTTCCACCTCTCCAGCAGCCTCAGGCTCTTTTTTTCTTTTTTTTTCTTTTTTTTTTTCCAGTGGCTCCGCTGCCTTCGGCTGATGACGGAGACTTTTATTCAACCCCCTCACAAACACACACACACGCCGGCACACACACACCACCTCCATATGGCTCCCATCTCGGCCTTACTGCTTCCCTAACCTCTCCGGACTACTTATACCCTAAAGTCCACTTCCCCATGGATTTTTCTGGTTCTGGGTCTAAGGTTCCATCTTTTCTTTCTTCACAACAACCCCCCCCCACCCAGGTGTCCTGTGTGACTGTGGAGGTTCATTGTAGCCTAAATCCAGGCTAAGCCTTCCACCATAAGCATCTTAAACGTCCATTAATGTGATTCATCATCATAATGGAGTCGCTTGTCAGCCCAATGGTAATGATTTGTAAGCAATAAGTCACGCATGGCTTTTTAGCAACTGGACTAATTTTCCTCGTATCAATTAGCATGGTATGGCAGTATTTTATTTATTTTTTAATGCATTCATTTTTTTCTCTTCTGGGTGAAGAGATTTTAATTAAAATTGTGAAACATTAAATCAATAAAGTTTTTTTTTTTTTTTGTTATTTTTATGCTGTGGCAGGCAGAGTCACAGCCGCGACCGGTGATCAGAGGGTTCTCTGGAACATGGACATCACACCACAGACGGTGTGTGACATGTCATGTCCTGTGCAAATTGTACCCACACCTTGTACTGGTGTGACACACACACACACACACGCACACACACACACAACCTTGTGACAAACATCGCTCACTGAAGTCTAGTCTGAAAGTTAACTTTTTACGTGTGTCAGCCTCATGCTGGGAATGTATTGTAACACTTTATTACAACACAAGTAAAGACTTAACACAAGTATTAAGAAAAAAAAGGGCACTTACACTCATTGATGTCGTGAATTTTTTACACCTTAATGATTTCAAATGAGTTGTTAACTAATTCATTAAGTTAACACGTTAACAGCAATTGTATTTACTTCATTAAGGCAACACCCTCAGGCCTTTTTTTTTACCTCTTGTATTTCTGTTGTGTTTACAATACGGCTCTCATTGACCGAAGATCCCAAATAAAGAGTAAACCTATTAAATTGCATGTTTCCTTTAACAGATTTTGCAAGAACGATTTGATCAGAGGGGAATAATTGTTTAAAATGACAACAGGTGCAAATGCTGTGGAGACAGCAGATGTTTAAATGAGGATTTCTTTTGTGCCTTGTCATGGTTTTCATGGGGCGTTTAGGGCAACTATGTGTTTTGCAAGCGCAAAAATAAAACGTGATCCTTTAGAGGTGTTAATAGGAGATGTAAAAAAAATAAAATAAAGTAATAAAAAAAATACAAGGCCATGCAAGGAAATCAATGCCGTGGTGACCGCAGTAAATGTGTTCTTTTGAGGATGATTTTGTGAGGCTTTACACAATTAGAATGGATTGAGACAGTACTTTGTTTGGTAAGAACATGATTAGCATTTTTAAAAGTAATTTCATTATTATTATTATTATTATTATTATTTTCAATGAATGTTTAACTTTACAACACTCTGCAGGTTTTTGCAGGTTGTTTGGAGTCAGAGGGAACAATCCTGCAGCCACCGTTATTCTATCTATGTCAGCGTGTGTTTAACCAACTTAAAAGTGATTGACTAAAAAAAAAAAAAAATGTTTTATTATGTCTCTCTCTTGGTATAATAGCAGCAGCCTGAATTTTCTAGGCGTTGATATCACCTTACCTTCAAATGTATTAAAAAACAAAGCAGTCTCATCATAGAAACTACATTCATGCTGGTAGATCACAGTACCTGTGCTCCATTCATCGATTTGAATTTTCTCCTCCCAGTATTTGTAGAATGGTGTGGAAACGTCTCATGTTGCATATTTATTAAGGCAAAAGCGCTACTTGGGTAAGGTTCCTTGTTTTGCACATTTGAAAGACGTAATCCCTCCCTGCGCAACTTAATTTGATCAGTTTGCACATTTATTTGCCTGTGGCATGAGTATTTACACGTTTTTACGTGTTTGTATAGTTAGCAGAGGTGTTCACACATTGAGCTCTTCAGCATTGCAAACCCATTTCCATGTATTTTGATTATTTTTCTTTACTCTAAAGTGTGAATACACTTACTGTAATGCCACGTGCAGTGTTGAGCTTAGATCTTTGCTTTGTTTTCAGTTGTTGCAGCAGGTGAAAAGCCAATCTCGCAGAGATAGGAGGTGGCGGAGAGAAGAAGGATGCCTCCAGCCCTCTGCCCTATGATGAATGCTTCAGAATTCACTCAGCGTCTGAGCTTTAAACCTCAACGTGGGTGGCGTCATCTTGAATATGTCGGTCCTCTTCAGCCGAGCTCAAATCAACAGGTGCTGCAAATGCATACATCATTTGTAGTTAATTTAAAAACAATGAATTAAGAGTAATAAAAGTGTATCTGATTAAGCTCTATAAATTATTGGCATTTTGAAGTAACCAAACCCTTCAGTTTCAAAGCTTGAAAATATTTATTTTAATATGTTTCACAATCGTCCATTCCAGTTAGTTAGTAACATACATACAAAATGAATAATATGTATAAGCAAAACTTATCATGGTCATAATTTGATCAATAAAATAAATACCCACTTGCTGGATTGAATGGTTCATCAATGCATCATACTGAGCTTAAAATGTTTTAGAAAGTATTTTTGGAAGAACAAATCCTCTCAGGAAAGAGATGTCAAGTCGAGTCAAATTTATTTGTGTAACCCAAAATCACAAATCACAGATTCACTTCAGGATGTTTTAGCGTCTGTACAGAAATGCAGCATCCTGTGTCCTTAGATCCTCTGATTGAATAAGGAAAAAAAACAAAACTTAAAAAAAAGGCACTTAGGCATCAGTATTTTCAATCAAGACTTCCAGGTCTTGAATAAAAGCATTGATCTCGCCTGCCCAGGTTGCATATGTGCCTGAACTAAAGAATCATTACGTCACTGAGTTTCATCACTCAAATTGCTTGCCGTTTCATAGTTTGATGCAGGATCTCTTTTCTTCTAAGGGCACCCAAATTCTCTCCCTGAGTTCAAAGACCTTGTTCAAAACCTTGTTTAGCTCTGGGAGAATCTGCCTAGACACGCCTCTCTGTGGGTGACTCCTGAAGAATTTTGAAGAGAGTCTTCTTTGGGTGTACTTGCAAATGGGTGTGTAGCTATTTCCTGGGTCCTATGTTCCCTATAGGACTGTTTTTCAGAAAAAAGAGCCCTATGTTCCCCTTTATGTTACCCCACCCCTGATACTAACCTTACCCCCAAAAACCCTACCCTACATCTATTGCTATCCCCTTACATTAAACCCTATTCCCAATCCTACTCTTAAACCTAACCCTACCACTATGCCAAAACCTAAGCCCTACCTCTAAACACTATTTGTATGCTGTTTGTGCTTTGCTGTTTGCTCCCTTTTGTTTATTTTTATTTATTTATTTTTTTTAGCATTTTCTGTCAGTTTTGTCAACTATTTAGCTGTTAACCCCTTAACGCCTGCTGTCGCAAATATGCAACAAAACAAATTGACCCCAAATTGACCATTATGCCTGTTGTTGCAAATTTTCAACATACCAGATTTTCTATTTATGTTTTGTGCAAAAGTGAAATGAATAATCTCAACATTATTTACCATCTACTTAAAGTCAAAAACACACATAAAACATTTTTTTATATACAGCTATATAAATTCAGGTGTTAAGGGGTTAACATTACATTGGCCAGCAGAAGCCACTAATAACCACTAAAATACTAAAACAATTGTGTAGGTTTTGAATTAGTTTATCCTTATCCAGTCCTACACCCTGCCACCAAGTTTCACAAAAAAAACGTAGAGCTAGTAGTTGTTTCATATTCCTGGTGATGGAAAAACACACAAACTCCACCAAAAACAATACCTCTTTGTGGTGGTAATAACTTCTTCTTCTTCCATCTGGTTTTATGTTGCCTCCCTTTCCCCTAGAGGTCTGGGTCGTAACAGTGTTGATTGTGTATGTGTGCGTGCGTGTGTGTAACATTGTAAAGATACTATACACATAAATGCTGTCCATTTGAGATTCATAGCTACTATGTTGGCTACAGTGGCTAATAATTGTGAGCTGATAAAGGTGATTTAACCCTAACAAGTCAAGCTGAAGCTGCTGGTTCTCAAAGAAAAAAGAATAAAGCTCCATCTTCAAAGAATCCATCATGTTCTTATGTTCCCGAGTGGCCGCAGTAGTGTGAAAATTTAATGTGTTACATCATGTACATATGGTACACGATGCTGACCTGCTTTAATGTTTTGGCCTGATCATTTCTGCTTTGTGCATATGTGTTCATTCAGATATGAGGCAGAAGTGTTCATTAGGGCCTAAGGCTAATCTGCTGGAGTCATGACAATTTTACTCCATGTATTGTATCATGGCTTTTGGCATCATCTTTTCTGCATTATTATTTAAATGTTTTATTTTTTTTATTTTATTCTTTTTAATTATTTTATTTTAATTGTTTATTTATTGTGGGGGTAGTGATAGCAGCTAAAATACTGTGACAATGAAAGGCATTCTACTTTTTGCTAATAGTGGTAAAATGTTTATGTTGTATATGCCTAAATATTGCACTTTTAGGGGGATTATCCTTTTTGATTCACACAGCTGCTGCTCTTGGAAAAGTCTTGTCTCATTTTGTTTCTGATAAAGTGAACCAGGACAAAATCAAGATGTTTTTATTACAAACACATTAAGTTGAGGTCTCTTAAAAAGCCATTTGAAAGTCATTTTCTCATGTACAATACTATATATTTCACTTGAATATTATTTATGGTGTTTAATATGTGCAAATATAACAGTTTGCAAATGGAATATATTTTCCAGATAGAAAAAAAATAACAATGTTCAATTTAAATGGAGCAGATTTACTTGCACCAAACCGATACAATGCTGTTATCCTTAGCATATGCTATGCTAATAGAAGGTAAACAATATAAATATTAAAAATAGAGGTGAAATCAAAACAACTATTTACATTTATATTTACATATTGAAACACATTTCCATTCTGACTCTTCTGGAAAAAAAATGTTACTGTAATAGAGCATAGGAAATATTCATGTAAAATGCAACTGTGCAAACAAAAATCCAATACCTTTATTTACACTGCTTTCAAAGGTTTATATTGTGAATCACAGATAGAAGTGGTTGTTTTTCTATAGGTAAGGCAGAGGGATGTCACACCTCCTGGACTGCATACCTGTTTTCACCCCTGGCGTTCCGGCATTATGGCACCTTTCATGATACCCCCTGATTTTTGTTTCCTCGCTGTGACAAAGAACAAAGACCGGCAGGTGGTGGAGAGTGGAGAGTAGGGGTGGGGCAGCTGCTAGGGTCCTGTCTTGACTTGAACAGCTCCTTGTGTGAGAGGAAAGTTTTCTCTACAGTGTAGTCCACAAGTGTTAAAAAAAATACAACTAAAAGCATAAAAGTCATGTACTTTTTCATGGTCTTACAGCAGGCACAGTTAAAATCCAATCAGTGTATCATTATATATTAACCCCCAACAATTCTACGATTGTAGTCCACAATGACTTTCAGAGCAGTTATGGACCTATTTTACCACACACCACCTTTTCCTTTCTCCTAACACTCTGTCCATTCAAGACCTACCTTTAGAGCACAGTTTTTTCACTGAGCCTTTCTGGGCATTTCTTCGTGGTGTTTTCTGTATAAAGGGCTATTGCAATAGGATAGAACCAGAAGGTGGCAAGTTTGAGGCAAGTCTAGTGAGAAATAAGCAGGTATAGAAAATGACTGACTGTTCTCAATCAAGAAATCACTTACATCATTTACAATACGACCTGCCTGACAAAGTCAAATAGACCAAAAGATTCTTAAAAGCAAGATGAAGGTCTAAAGAAATCTAGGAACAAATGAGGAGGAAAGTAACTAAATTGAAAAAGGTTATAAAGCCACTTCTAAAGCTTTGGGACTCCAGCGAACCACAGTGAGAGGCATGAACAGCAAAAACATAGACTAGTGGCCGGCTAACCAAAATGACCTCTTCCCCTGTCAAGGTCAGGGTTCATCACTCCACCATAAGAAAGAGACTGGGCAAAAATGGCCTAATGGCAGCGCTGTGACCTCAAGCTGAAACAAACCTGGGTTCTGCAGCAGGAAAATGATCCTAAACACAGCAGCAAGTCCAACACAAGACAAAATGAAGACTTTGGAGTGGCCTAGTCAAACTCCTGACTTGAATCCCATTGACATGATGTCTATAGGCATCACCTTAAAAAGGTGGTTCATGCTTGAAAACCAAAGACGAGTTGACCAAAATTCCTTCAGAGCACTGTAACTCATTCCAAGTTATCACAGTTAATTGCATCTGTTGTTGCTAATGGCCAAACCTGTTATCAAGTAGAGGGGGGCAATCACTTTTTCACGCAAGGTCTGGATTTTTTTCCTCCCTTAAAAATAAAAATCTGCATTTTATGTTCTCTTTGTCAAAATGTGTTCAATGAATTGAAACATTTAAGTTTAACAAAAGAGAAAATAAAATCAGGAAGAGGGTTAACACTTTTTCACACTACTATATGTACAATCATACACTATATTGAATATACTATATTCCATGAACTCGACTGGCCTGCACATATATATGTCATAGTCATATTTTTTTGACAATTTTTTTCTACAGTGCATTTTTATACATTTAACGCATTTAATGTGTTCAGCTGATAACGTTTGATGTCCAAAAAGTTTGGTTTTATAATTTATGTTTACAGCTGAGAATACATGTTAACTCCCTCTTTAAGCTCTACCTAAGCATGGCAATCAAAAACTGAACATGACATACAAAATTATGAAATATAAATAATTAACAACAGCAATTAATCAAATATAAATACAGGAAAATATTAATAGCCACTGTTTCCACCGTGCGACAATTGATTGTAGAAAGTGTCCTCTCAAGAAGTGTAAAATCTCCTCAGAAGTACAGGAGTGTCTCTCTACTTAACACTCCCTTGCTCTCCCACTCTCACCACACACACACACGCACACACACACACAGTGATGTAATTGAGTGCAACAGATGTCCTACTAGCTGTCAGGTGTGTTATATGTTGAGCAAAGCTCCCATTGAGCAGCACATAGGCTAATCGGTTTTAGTTGTGTATCTGCCAGAGTACACATAAATTTACATTATCGTAGATACACACCTGCAGTATGTGTGTGTGTGTGTGTTTGTGTGTGTGTGTGTGTGTGTGTGCGTGTGTGTGGTGCATGCGTCTCACTGACTCAAGCCAAAATGTGTGTTCTTCATGCACGCACCCAAAACACCTTGCTGTGATGACTTTGTTGCATGTGTCAGGAAATGCATTCGCCAGCGGCGCTCTCGCAGCGCCAACGCTCTTTTCTGCCATCAAGGTAATTGTTTTGACTCCGGCTGTCAGAGGAACGCTGGTTGCAGTTACGTATATGTCTCCATGTATCCATAATGTATGTGGAATAGTTTTTTTAATTATGCACTCCAGTGATTAAATGCAATTATATGCTGCTGATTGCTGATTTACGGTGACAGATGATGTGCAATCTCCTTCGATAGCAATGCGTGCCTTGCAGTGCAAATTGGTGCAGGCACGAGCCGAGGCAGCTGTCGAATCCTTCAGGACCCCTCCGTGTTACTGCCCTGCATGATACGCTCGCCATAAGCATCAGATGTCACGAAGCAGGGCTCTAGAGTTTGACTCTAAGGCCATCTGAAGGGTCAGGTGACAAGAACTCCAGCCCAACAATCATATTCAGATTTGGGAGGAGAGCTCCCTCCTGGCTTCTTCATCAAACTGGTGCTATGGTCTAATTAAAGCCATACACACTTGGATGACTTTATTCAAAATTAATTTAGTAATAGAAAAGTGAGCTGATAGCAGCATTAGCAAAAGCTGCATTTAAAATATGACTGGTTCTGTTTTCAGTCATCCAATGGCGCCATCCCATTTGTCTAATGATCCATTATTCTAAAAGCAAGAAAATCTTGCCATTACAACAACAACAAAAAATATTATCCTGTTATAATAATAATAATAATTACTATTATTATTATTATTAATTAATTTATTTTTTACCTAGACCTTCCAAGACCTTAACTGAAATTCAGCACAAAGACCATCTGATTCTGTTTCTTTTTTTCCAAAGGCTCCGTCACATTAGAAACAACACGTTTATCCTAACATTATTTTAATAGTTTGAAAAACTTTTGATATGAACCAAAAGATTGCCAACTAGTCCGATGGCCAGTTATCCCCAAAAAAAGGAGATTGGCCTGTTGATCTAAAAGTAACTTTCCATGATGTTTTTAAGAACCTAATGCTTTACTATTGCCATGACAACAGTGGTTGTCTAACATCAAGGAAGTAGTAAACCCACATCATTTAACACAAAATAAAGTAACCCAACCAAGAGTTCCTTTGAATCTAAACCTAAGCAGACCTTAACCACAAGCGTCATCATGCAATGGAACAGCCTGCCAATTCAGCACCATGGACAGTGCCAGTCCAGAAGCTACATTTTAATATGATAGACTCTGATTCGTCACCTAAAGGTAACATACCATTGGTGCAACAGGCCATTATTCAAAATTCTAAGTAAAAAAAACTTTGCCAATTAGGTCAATGGACAGTTATTTCCCAAAAAGAAACTTTTGTCTAAGGAGAGGGAGAGTGTAAACAAACATTTCCTATTGCAAACTAATTTTAAAAAATACTGTTGCACAAATTGAGATGTTCCTTTACATCTGAAAGTAATCCCAATCATCACGAAGATCTTTTTTTTTTGTTTGTTTTTTGTTTTTTGGAGTAATGCTTGTAAAGAACTTACTCTGTCCAGTAGGCCTTTAGTAGGAACCAATGGACATAAAGCTAAGAGCCACAGACAAAAAGAATAAAAATAGTGTTTTTGTCTTTTCATTGATATTGCTTCATTCTGCAGCTCCAAACTATTTTAAGGTGTACAACTCATGAAGCTCATGAAAGCTCATTAAATTCAACAAAATTTGTAGGTAATTCAACCCTTATCTAGAAGGGCACTCTACCTTCACAGTGGGCAATGCTCAAGTCGTCTATCTGACAGGCATGTGAGGCTATACTTCCAAATCTATTTGCATAGTGTGAGGCTGAATGTGAATTGATGTGTTCCTGAAACAGTAAAACAAGCTTATTTTGTAAGTGGGATCCTGCTTCAAAATTAAATGGGTTTGTCCTTGGCCAGTTATACAACCTACCACCAAGTTTTCACAAAAATCTTCACAGTTGTTTTTTTTTTCCTGTGTTCCTGTTCACAGATAAATGGGATTTTGGAGTTGAAAAACATCGTAATATATATCACAAAGGCTTGCCTTTTCTTTTTAGTCAAGGAAAACACGTTCTTGTGAAAAACCTCATATCTGAGTGCTCAGGCAATATCCCTTTTCAATAATCTCTACTTTTCATTTTTTTGGTATTCTGTCTTCTCCTAACCAGTGTCCTCCTGACAGCAACTGTGTATATCCCTAAACAAGATCCAAAGGACTTATTCAACAACAATAAGTACAGCAGCTGTACAGAGCCGCATCTCAGTAGCTGTGAATATTAAATCCAGGGTATGATCAAGGAAGCAGCTTTCTTTGGGGGAAAGAGTGTGCAGAACTTTATTGTTTGGAGGTGTGTAGTTTTTTTTTCCATAGGGGATTATTGTTTCAAGGACACCTCTTCATTTCAGTTATTACGTAGAAATTACAAGTCAAGGCTGACAATCTCCAGCTTCACAGTGTGCTGCTCGTGGTGAGTAAATATGTGAGGCTTCTAAGATGGAATCAATAACAGAATTTAGAGCTGTGCAGCAACGCCTCACAGAGGAGGTGGAATGTAGAAATGGACGTAGTGAGGTGTGATATCACCCACTAGTTCTTTTTTGCAAGATTACAGCCCAGTCTCAGCTAATGGATGGCCCTATTGACTGTATAGAAAGTGGATGAGAGAGTGACAGCTCGCCAAAAGGGATGCAATCCATCTGACAGCCCATCAGTGGCTGCAGTTTACGGCATAAGTCCGTCCCCCTCTTTGTGAGTGGTAACTTTTTTTGACTACGTTTTTAATCATTTCATGATATAAAAAGGAGGTGTAATGATTGACAGCTGCTCTAAAAGATCCATCAAACAAAGTGCCTGCTCTTTTGCTGATTTCCACGAGGTGCATTAACCCTGTGTTATGGATACTTCTGCAATGTGTAGGTATGGATGTCTAAATGCAGTGTGTGTGTCTGTGTTCTGTGTGTGTGTGTGTGTGTGTGTGTGTAATTATGTCTACAGACATGAACCGATAAAACTCACAGCATGGTGTATTAGCATAGTCATGTTTTCATTTCATACGAATTTCATAGTAAAGCTGTGGCTTAAAAACTATAGTTTTTACTTTATTATTTTACAGCAGATTAGGACATTTTCTCCTGTTTGCCATGAAGAACAAATACATGTATTCCCTGGTCTCCACTGGGGGCTTTTCCAGAGGCATTTTTTGCATTTTGGAGATTTGGTCATGAATGCAAATTTATTCATCTGAAACTGGTGTGTTTATTTTAATATTCAGGGTTGGTGTCTGTTTGCGTGTGTGTGTGTCTGTGGCCAAAGTGATATAATTTACATGGGGTACACCACTCATAGTGGTATCATCACAAAAAAAACTACATTTAAGAGCCAAAATGTATAAAAACAATGCATATTTGGTAGGTATAACCAGGACTGATGTTACTTAAAATATCAAACTAACTAGAGAAAGTGGTTATATTAATAATTTAGAATAATTTATAATAAAGTTATTGATGGGGACCCTTTAAAGTTTTTTCTTTTTTTTTCTTTTATTTAACAAAAAAAATATAAATATATATATATATAGAATTACAGTAAAAAAAAGCATGTCAACAGGTGGTGTAACATCATGCAGTCACAGGTAACCCCACCCAAGGGATCCCTGAGCTGGGTGTGAGTGCTTGTGTCAAATGACTCCACCCCCTCCCCACCCCCCCAGCTCCCCCCCACCATCTCTCTGTGTGTTTACATGTGTGCTGATGCAACACAGTGCAAAGAGTGATGCCAATTTACACATGGATACTATGGCCTTTGGATGCACACCACATGATATTGGAAAGGTGTTTGTGGGGTGGGGGGTTAAGTTACGAGAAGGAGGGGTGTGTGAGTGAGAGTGAAAAAAGGGAAACTCAGGGATCAGAAGTGATTATGTCTGGTGTTATCCGGCCTGTGAGCCGCCTTGCCGAAGCTTACATCATGGTCTTAATGATGGTGAGGATGAGTACAAGAGTTTACGTGTGTGTGTATGTGTATGTGTGTGTGTGTGTATGTGTGTGTGTGTGTTTGTGTGTACTTCGGAACGTCTCCCTATGTGTATTAATTTTGTCTTTCTACCTACTGATTGTAGAGCAAAGGGAGAGGGTTGAAAGGTGTGTGAGCAGAACGAGAAAGACACTTGTGATCGCCACACATCCGACGGCGTCTGATGGAAACCGCACGACAAGATGTAACACCTGAGTGTGGAGTGTGTGAGCGTGTAATGAGTGTTACACACATGGAATGCACAGACCTGCATCAATGAAGGCGATATTATAATTGCATATGCCTGTCTGGCTGCTAGTGTAATGATAAGACAAGCAGGCAATCAGAAGAACACACACTCAACAGAAAGGCAGGAAATGCAAAGGAGCTTTTTCTTTGCTTCCAGTTACCTGTATATCTATGTATATAATATATTTTTAAACTCCAGAAACACAGATTTTTAGCATTTAGCAGAGCACTGTACTCTTTCGCTTGAACGTTAGTGTGAATGCTTCCAAGTGAAAACACTGTGAAAACTCACAATAAAGTAATGTAGTTAAAAACCACAAAACCACCAAAAACTGTCATACCTGTCACACTAACACATATGTCATTAAAACACAGGGCAACAGCCAGGAGCATGGAGGAAGGCAGCACCACAGCTATGATCAAATTTAATGAAAAGGTCAGTACTGACCCACTACAGTCCTGTTTTTATTTCTATAATAAAGACCATTTAGTCTGGATAACATCAATCCTATCAAATGTGTTTGTATGTAGTTTATAGCCAATTGCATCAAACATTACAAATGAGGTACACAATACCCAATGAAAATTAAAATGATCAGTTTTAAAAGTTGCTCGATGTCCGAAATAAGCTTGCTGTCTGAATAATTTAGAACTCTTTCAAAGGCTGCATTGAAAGGAATCCATAGTTATCAATGCTTCTTTGTTTTGTTATCATCTTGCTGACCTGTTATTTGATTGGCTCCCTAGATGAGGGGAAAACAGTGCCCTTGGTATCCAGACTGAATTTTACACCAGAGGGAATTTGCGTGCAATGAAGGATGGGTATACCCAGGCTCACTTACGGTCAAGCTTACATGTATTTTATCCTTATTTTATGAAGTTTTTTTATTTATTTGTATGTGTCATGTAAAAGATGTTTGTTTTGGATAGGACACAGCAGATAATTTAGATAGGTAAATCCTAGTGTGTGAAGACAACAAATCCCATGGTTTCATGCTACTTAATGAACAGGCAGAACTGCATTGACCCACAACCTTCCATGTGCACACATAAAAAACTAAAGCAGGGTGGTAAAAAAAAAATAACAGTGTAAAAGTCAGAAGTAAGGAGGAGCAGGGTGGAGCATCAGAGAAACAGCAATGTTAGAACACTGTGTGTGACTTGCCAGATGAACGCTTTGAGGCAGTCAGCTGATGTACTGGTTTGTGAGCTGGCCTGACATCTTGGCCTGCTCAATACTTGGCACTGCAATGTCCCCGGTAGTGTCCATTTAATTAGCTCCTTAAAGTTCTAACTCATAGCGTCCAATTATACTGATGGAAAAAATATTTACTTCGAGGTGAATCTGCGCGGTCTATACCTCCTTTCACCACTCCAAATCCCTGAAAGGCACAGATGAAGGTCTACAAGTCTTAAAGATTCAATAATGACACCATCACTAATGTTTAAATCCTACAGTTGGGAGCATTAAGTTGAAGTATCAGAAATCAAACATTTTACAACTGAATTTGACATTATATCTAATATTATCTAAAAATATATGTTTATGTTTATTGCATCTAGCAAATTTTCAGCATTGTTCAAAAATGTCATGATGATCAGATGTAATATCAGGTAATGAGCAAACTGTGTGGCTCTGAGTGCGAGTGTGTGTGTGTGTATGTGTGTGTGACTCACATCTGCTCTGGCTACAGGCTGTGTGTCTATTGCAGAGAGAATCTGTTGTTTAATTACCTTCAGCGGAAGCACTAGAACATAATTACTTTGTGTTTCAGTGTTTTCCTGCATGATTGGGTTCGCTGGCATTTCAGCAGTGGCGCACCGTTTCTGTCGTGATGAATGTGTCAGGTGAGGTTGAGGCCACTCCTGTTGCCGCCGTTTACTGTTTTTCTGCCTGGACGGATGGATGGATGGATGGATGTGGTGTGATACAGGCAGGGTGCTCATTAAGGAGAAAACAAACCTTGGGCTGTGATTTCAGCCGGGGAAGCGGGGGAACAATGTGACAATTAAAAATAGAATGTGATAAAATGTAGTCACGCTCTCAGGATTTTATACTGCTTTCAAATAGTCATTCTCATGCAGATTAACATTTCTCATTTGATATGATCCTGCTGATCTACCACACACATTCTGAAACTATTTCCACTTCTGGCCCCTTTTTTGTGTCTTTTGTTCTTTTAAATGTACATGTAACACCCTACTGTTACATTAATGATCAATTCATTAGTACTTTTGCAGCATTTTATAATATATATTTTTTTGGAATCTATTGAAGCTGACCGGAAACAATGACATAGTTTGGCCTTTAATGAACAGGAATTATGTATACCCCAGACAGACCCCAGACATATGTTCATGGATTCAGAGCATAAAATAAAATAAAACACAAATATTGAGCTACTTTAGGATAGTCAATAATTTATTTAAAGGGTTCTCTCATTTGAATTTTAGAGTCTCCTACATTTTATAGTGGTGACAGTAGCAGCTTGTTGCGTACATTACTGTTACATTATTAATTATTCATGACAATTTGGCAGCTCCCCAGAAAACACAATATACGTCCACTGCAGCATTTTTTCAATATCACAATGTCACTAAGTCAAGTCTCCTCCTTTTTGAGAATCAAATGGTTGCTTAATATCTACCTGTATCTTCCCAAGTTTATTATTCTACACATTATCCCTTCCTATTGTGTTTGGAGAAAGATCTGATCAATGATCTCTTTCTTTGACAAAATCTTTGCTGACATCCGGAGCTGGTGGAAGTCAGTGGATCTGCTGCAGGTATGAGCTTCCGACCAGGAAAGAAAAAGCTCCCCTACCCTCCCTCAGTCCCGCTATCCGAATCAATCGAAATTCCTAGTGGACTTCAATGTCAACTTGACAAAATTCTTTCCTATTGCAGTTTGTCTGGAAAGAAAACAGCCTCAACATGCCAGCAAATTTTCAAACTCCTCAAAGTTTACCTTTTCTGGGTCCAGATCTGCTGGTCTTGACACTGCGTGTCCTTTCAGTGTTCCAGAGTCCCGGGATGAAGGGTGCCACCGGCCATCACCATCCCAATCATCTCCAGGTGCCACTGCTGTGGTGCCTCCTGTTGTTTCGCTGCCTTGAATTGTGAGCTCTCCTGCTGTTTTCTGCGCTATCACTGTTTCCTGCTTTAAACGCATCCCCTGCTGCCACTGTGGCTCCTGCTGCGTCTGTCCCTGGGACTTTTTTCTAGCAACCTTGTTATTTACTAGGAGTTCCTCACTGTGGATCACCTGAGATTTGCTGATTTGGAATTGTGAAACTCCCCAGTTGCTTTGTATTTTGTTTCAAAGGTTTTTAAGTAACTGAATCTTCCAGTCATCTGCAAAAACCTTAATCGTCAATTATCTGCATCTGTATTAGAGGAAATGTATTATCAGAAGTCTTCTACATATTGTGCAATTAATACAGAATAATACATGTACATCACAAACTAGACCATGTGAATTTATTAATTTCACAGACAGATGAGGATATTTTAGTTTTTTCAGATCCTTGTCTAAACAACACTTTCTGTGTTTCTGAAATTTCCATAAATAACTATAGGATGTTTTTTTTTTTTTTACAATTGACAGAACTGGAAGAGATGGATGGCGGCCATTTATGTTAAATTTTGTTTTTCTGTTTCCATTTTGTGGGCTGTTACAGAGACTAGATGCTTTGAATTTATTGCCCTGAAGATAATCATCACAATTTCATTAATGTAGTTAGGGCTTGTAGAACCCCATCTGCCGATGGTACATCTATTCATTCCCTGCGTAGCCTCTCTCCTACTCATTGCCTTAGAACATTTAAAATTCTCACTGGTTGTGTTCCTCTTCTGACTACTTAAATTAAATGGTCTTCCAGGTTTAATCTTTCTCAAATTATATGGAACCTACTACACATAATTTGTTTCATGTCTCTATCATTAATAATGCTACCACCTCTCATATGGAATTCCTGATATGAAATTATCATTAGGATTTTTTTTTTTTTAAACCAATATGTTCCTTCTGTTGTAAATGAACATGCACCTTTAGTAAAAATGATAACCAATAACATAGAACTAGTCCTTGGTTGTCCACAGAATTAGCCAACTTATTCATAGCATGTAATAGGCCGATACTACACGTTACTGTGTCTAAGATGTTGGCAGCGGACAGCAGGAAGACAAATAAACTTCAACACATTACACCCAAATCACACTGAAAAGCCAATTTTATGTTATTTTATATTTCATTATCATATGGTTTGACATGGTCGGTCAAAAAATTCTTTGTTGTAAGGTGGGCCATCTTTCTTTCTTCTTTCTTCTCTTATACATAAAAAGGATACAATGTTGTTCAGAGGTACTTATAACAATTGTATAGACAAACAATAGTATTTGTAGTCGCGTGCATGGGGGGGGGGGGGGGCAATATGTTTTCTTCTTCCATAGGGGGGGTGCAACAGAAAATAATTGAGAAGCAATGGGCTATTTCAAGGTATATATAAGTGATATTATATTCCATCAAACATACCTGACACTCCTCTTTTTGTTAAGCAGATAAGGATATTCCTTTTTATAATACTTAAATCTCAGTGACGATCTCTACAGACAATCGTATCCAAAAATTATGGCCCAAGAATATTTGAAATTTTGATTAGTTCTGTGTCTCTTCTGACTTCTTAAAGGATAAGTCTTTTGGGCTTAATCTTTCTCAAATTGTCAAAGAACCTACTAGACATATAGAATTTGAAAAACAAGTCTAAAATGTAAAATCGCTTTGCCTTTTGCTAAATAGAAGTATCTTAAGTACAGTGCACTTTAAGTACAGTGACTTGTACTAAAAGTATTTGGCCTCCTTAAAGTTTTTGACCTATTACCACATTTCCGGCCACTTGGTGTTAATTCTTTTTGTGAAGAATTAACACCAAGTGGGCACCAAGTTTGAAGTAGAATGGAATTCATACAATATTTTAAATGTTTCTTTTTGACATAAAAAAAGAAAAGTGGGGCACACAATATTATTCAGCCCCTTTACTGTCAGTGCAGTCCAAAGTTCCCTGAAGATTTCTGAATGATCAAATGTTGACCTATATGACTGGTGATGATAAATAGAGTCTACCTGTGTGTTTTTAAGTCTTAAGTATAAATGTACATGTTCTGTGACAGTCTGGGTCAGAGGTCTAAAGTGCAAACAGCATCATGAAGACCAAGTTACACACCAGGAAGGCCCATGATACTGCTGTGGAAATGTTTAAAGCAGGATAAGGATATAAAACGCTTAAAACAACTTGCAATCACATTTAAATGGAAAGAGTATCAGACGACCTGGCCGTCTGATCTGCACTGATCAGAGATGCAGCCAAGAGGCTCCCGATCACTCTAGATGAACTGCACTATTTGTTAATCTGTTGGTGTAAAAGTAACACTGCACATCACCCTGAACACACCATCCCCACTGCCAATAGAGGTGGCAGCATCATTGTCTTGAGCTGCTTTTCTTCAACAGGGACATGAAGGAAGGAAACTTTATCGGAAGGTGAATGGAGCCAAATGCAGGGCCATTTTGGATGAAATCCTGGAAGTCTGCAAAAGACCTAAGACTGGGACAGAAATTTACTTTCTCACAAGACAATGGTGATACACATAAAGGATAATCTACAATGCAATGGTTCAAAACTGAACATACCCCCTACTGAGCTCCAGACATTTTGCAATAAAGAATTGGCAAAAAATTGTAGTCTCTAGTTGTGCAAAACTACAATTTTTTGCCAATTCTTTATTGCAAAAAGAGAATTGGCAAAAAATTGTAGTCTCTAGTTGTGCAAAACTGATAGAGAGATAAATATAATAAATAATATTGCATGCCCCACTTTTCTTTCTTTTTTATTTAAATTTAAAAACAAGTTATATTTCATATATTTTTGAATTTGACCTTTATACAAAGGACAAACCTTTCTATGAGACTCTTCAGGCTGTTATTCCTGATTACAGGATAGTGCCCCCTAACTATTATTTGTAATTAATGTTCTTTTTAGATGACTAAAAGTTACATAGGAAATTATTATGTATATATTATTAATCAAACCTGCAACAACCTTCCTACCTACCCACAATTAAAGCAAAAACCATATGAAATTAGTTTGACAGAATGATACTCACATTGTATGATAATTTGATTAAAATAAATTGAAAATTCATATATATTAATTTTGCCAGCTTCTAAAACGAAGCACCCATTCAAAAGATATTCTACTTGAAAAGCTCTACTTTTTTGTCTGAGATGGTGCTGATCCATATATATATATATATATATTTTTTTTTTTTTTCATTAAAGACCTATGTTTAAATTTACAAAATGAATGAATAAATAGAAACAAAAAAAGTCAAAGCCCTGTTCTTCCTTTTGATATATTCTCTGTTTAAATATATATTCTGTGGGTTCTGAGAGATAAGTTTGGTCAAAAATGATGTCGGTGGCAACTTTTAAAAATGACTGGTGGGGATAGAGTTAAGGCAGATGACCCATCATCCCTCTGAATGGTGCAGGCGAGTCCCCTTGACTCCGCCAGTCAATATTTCCTGACCTGCAAGGTAATTCAAAATGAACAAATCGATCCTTCTCTGCAGTGCATCTGTGCTCGGCATTCAATTTGGACAGGATTGCAAAATATTTTTCAGGAAAAATAAAAAATTAAAATTAAAAAATCTAAAGTAGTCAACACCTCTAATGAAAGGCACTGCTCAGTCCATCATCATCATTTTAAATGCAACGGGCCTCATTCATTTCAAACGCCTACTGTGATGGTCTATGCCCTTTGAATCTGAGAGAGCCATATATGGCATTTGAAGCTCTTAGAGCTTAATGGGAGCTCGGTGCTTTGCTTCAAAGATAAAGAAGAGATCCAGATAGGTCTCGTAAATTGGCACCCTAAGGAGAACAGCATAGCTACAGTCATGGGATATTGGTTTTGCCCAGTGGATCACTGGGTGCAGCAGGAAGGCCATAAGAATATCTAAATATATACCCTTATACATCAGGAGAAAGTAGTTCATTTTCTATAGCATCAACCTATCACGATCACACGTAGAGCCCTCAGGCTGGAGTTGATTGGATACAAAAGAAGACCTCTTTGGTTGGCCTATCGGTAGCTCCCCCCCCTCCCCTTGGGCAGTGACCCCGTGACCTCTCAGGCATCCAACAGGAGGAGGAGGAATCGGGGGAGGAACAGGAAGAAAGGGGCTAATTCATCTGAAGAGTGGGAACAGATAGATTGCAGACAGGCCGGCTGGCAGCGCTTTTTCAGCAAGGTAATGACGCGTGGTGTTTTCAAGCCTCTAAGTGTGCACGTGCACGCACATGCGTGTGTATTTCTGGGTTTTTGTGATAACACGGTGAGAGGACTCCATGCGGGCGTCCACATAGAGGAGGGAGGGGGCGGAGGGGGCGGTAGGGTGAGAAGGAGCGAGGAAAGAGCGATGAGAGAGGAGAGGGAATTGAAAATGTGAAGAAAAACAAAAACGGGGAGACAGATGTGGAGGCAGTGAAGAATGGAGCGACAGAGCCAACGCTGAGTGAGACTTTACCAAGTGATGAAGGCAGCGGGAGAGCCCAGCTCAGAGGGAGGTAGAATGTATGGGTACAGATCGAGAGGCTCCTTTACTTCTCGTCCGTCATCGGACCTCCAGCCAGGCCCCCCCCTCCTCACTGTGCCCCAGGAGAGGTGGTTGGGCGTGGGCCACTCACACACTGATAGACCTCCTGCCTGGATACTTTATCATCCCGAGCAGACAGGACCAGAGGGTGGGGTAGAAGACAGGGAGGAATGCTCTTCGCAGGGGAGCACGGACCGAACGCTCCCTCCATCTTTCATCCCTCTTCCATGGATATAAATGATGAGATGCTTCATCAAAATGCAACAAGGTGGACGTGCCTTTCTGTAGCTTTTACTGGAAACTCACTTGGTTCATCTCAAACTTACATTAAATTTCTTTTGCTTTTGCACAAATTGTATGATTATGTAAAATGACACATTTTAATCCTCTTCAGTTACCTAGCCATATAAGCCTATAGGTCTAGTCTGAGTTGTGTCCTTAGATTTTGGACACAACTTTTTTGGCACATTCAAAGAAACAAAAAAAAAACAAAAAACATATGCTTTAGAAAGTCATACTTCATGCTATCAGTAGTTCTTGGTTTCAGGAATTAAAGCAGACAGTGGAGGGTCTTAGAAGATCATTATTATTAATTGTATTATTATTATTATTATTATTATAAGAAGACGGAGTAGCTTTTTGTTGTTATTGCTGTGTGTCAGCAATAAAATTACAAACTGTCATATGCAAAGAGCACTCTGTCTCTCTCTGTATAAATTCCTATATTTATGTAAGCATTTAATTAATTATTAACAATAAGAACAATTTAGGAATAGTCTAACCTTAAATTTCTTCTTTGTCTTCTTCTTCATGTTACTATTATCTACTTCCTTTTTTTCCAATTAGTAATTAATTCAGTTCTATTCTATATACTACATTTCATTTTATTTATTTATTTTTAAACACAAATACACACATGTACCCCAAACAACAAATCCTGTTAACAATACACGGCTGCCAGATTTTATTCTTGTTGTCCTTCTTTGTCGTTACCGTTTCCTGGTAAAGTGTTTTTTTTTTTTAGGAGACATTATTTTGGTGCCATTTTTCTGTCCGTTTATCTCTGACCAAGATTACGTAAAAAGTACTTGGCTGATATTCACGAAATGTAGTGGTAGGGTGAAGAATCGTCTGCGGACAAAAACTTTATATATATATATATATATATATAAAGTTTTTATATATATATATATATCCATCCATCCATTGTCTATCCCGCTTATTCCCTTTCGGGGTCGCAGGGGTCTGCTGGAGCCTATCCCAGCGCGTTAAGGCGAGAGGCAGGGATACACCCCAGATGGTCGCCAGCCAATCGTGGGGCACACACACCATTCACACACCATTCACTCTCACACTCACACCTATGGGCAATTTAGAGTTTACCAATTAACCTGAGCATGTTTTTTGTATTGTGGGAGGAAACCGGAGTACCCGGTGAAAACCCACGCAGACACGGGGAGAACATGCAAACTCCACACAGAAAGGCCCCAGACCCAGGCCCAAAGCGGTCTTGAACCTGCGACCTTCTTGCTGTGAGGCAACAGTGCTACCCACCGCACCACCGTGTCGCCCATATATATATATATATATATATATATATATATATATATATATATATATATATATATATATATATATATATATATATATATATATATATATATATATATATATATATATATATATATATATATATATATATATATATAATCCTACTCTGGTGATTCAGCTAGGCAACATCGAATAGTTTAATAGATATGGAAATACAGCCACACATATGGGTTGTTCTACATGTTTACCTGTCGCTGACTCTTTGCTTGTTTGCCTTTAATTGAGGGTTTTGTTGAGTATTGTCTAGTTTTTTGTCTGTGGGTGTCTGTGTTTACGCACTTCACACCAATGGAAAAAAAAAATAACAAACAATATAAATAATGAACTGCCCTAGTGTATTGTAAAAAAAATGCAAGTATGTCTGTGTTTGTGTGTGGGTTGTAGAGTGCATGTGCATGTGTGTGTGTGTGTGTGTGCGGCTCGCGTCTGGTTTGCTCAGACAATAGAATTCTGTTCCAGCCACTAAAATAAATTCAACCCATATAGCCACTTAACTGCAATAAACCCAGCTTTCCAAATCCAAAATCAGCTCGCACAGATGGAGTTTTCTTTTTTTTTTTTTTCTTGGAACACAGATTGGACATAATTGCGCATCTAAATTAACATGCGAGCACAGAGTGGAGAAACTTTTCTAATTAAACGTTCATTAACTTGTTGGCATTTACACACACATGGATAGTATGCCATCCTATTACAATGAAAGAAAACAAAACATGAAATCTGTTCTATTCTATCAATTAATTATATTGCCAAACAGGTGAGTCAGGTCTGCTACCGGGTTTATAAAGATACTGTATGGAAATTCCGAGGCTGAGAAGCTGAATCTTGATAGTTTCTTTGGATCACAACATTTGCAAATCAAACGAAACAATCATTACCATCACCTAATGAGTGAACCAATGACATAAGCATGCTTTGAAGCTGAGAAGCCCCTCACTACAAGATGGGAGCCAGGGAAGGGGTTACGCAGGCGCATCTCTAAATAAAAGCACTAGTAGCTTCACTGTCTTGAGATATCAAAGAAAATGCAACTTCTAAACACCATCCTGCATGTTTTTCAAACATAACAAGTGAATGCAAAGTATGTGCTCTGTGAACACAGCAGTGAAGTTCACCAGCACAAGTGAGGGGGCGTGTTGATGACTTTTTTTTTTCCTTTTTTTTGTTATCATTGTGGCTGAAGTGAAATTTTAACATACGTGCTGCAGAAGGAGGGTTATTTTCACACACAAGACACTGAAAGATATGGACATGTCTAAACTATAGAAAATGAGATTCATAAACTTTGGTCTGTCACGGCCAATGAAGAAATCATAAAACTTGCCTCCCTTATGCTTGCCCCGGCCACCACTTCCCCAAAACCAAAGGTATCCCCAAAGCAGCACCACAAACAACCCCACTAAATAATGGCTTTTTTAATTAACAGGACAAGTATTGTGGTTTTACAGAACTAGCGAGAATTAAAGCAAAAATGTCCTTAGTTTTCATATATGAGCCTAATGTAGCCAGTTGCATAGGAAACTTAACTTTCTTTCTCATTCCTGACAAATACCTCATATTACATAACCATTTTCATATTTAATACTAGCAAACCCACTTTAAAGTGAAAGTCAAAACGAAAAGAAAAAATAAAATAAAATGTATAACTCAAACTTCAGAACTATTTTAATCTTGGCCTAAATTAACTATTTCCAAGTACAGTAAGTGTGTGAGATCCTTTGGTGTGCTGCATGTGTGAGCCACTGGTTTTTATTTTGGTTCTTGTTGTTTTTAGCGACTCAGAAATTGAAAGTGCAACGCTGGACAAAGATGAAACCTGACTCTCCATCTATAAGGAAAATATATATAAAAGAGGCTTCTGTGTTTTTCTGCAAAGGTGTTTTTCTTAACCTGAATAGGTAAAGAAAACACCAAAAACCTGGGAATTAATGGATTGCAGCAGTTGATGGGCAAAAGTCAAAGGTCATATCAGGAAAGGTCATTGGGCCATTTCCATACAAACCTCCCAAAGGCAAATAAGGGAGAGAAAAGGTAAAAATGTAAAAAAAAAAAAAACAACATGGAAGAAATATTTTTTTGTTTTTTTTTTCCTAACAAAAAAGAAAAATCCTTTGCTTTCAAAAATATAGAGGACTTTTACCCATTTATTTTTTCACGACACGACTGTCACTGCATCCTCTAACAAAATAAATGAGTTCTGGCTGGAGCTGTCCGTGGTTCTGAATCTTTATGCCAGAATCAGGCTCAATATGCCCACCTGTCAATGAGGTGAGTGAACTGCTGTCTTCGGATTGAGAAATCGAGTTCGCGAGAACAAAAACAGGCCGAGTGAAAACACAGGGCATTATTGGAAGTAATGTTGAATGATGTGTTGTCTGACACACCTGCCCTCATTTGCTCACACATGAGTCACTTCCTGCTACAATCCAGGCATCTGAATTCACTTTTTTAAGGAAGCCAAATGTGCGTTTAATTACACTTTTCTGTCATTTCTTGGATTGCACAGTGTCATTATCCATGATTGCAGTTGGTCGTCGCCGTCAACATTAACATATTTTTCTAACAACTTTCCTTCCCCAGGAGCCAGACATCAATGTTTCGCACCACTCTGTGGAGGCTGCTGTTCCTAAAAATGTAGCTGCCAGGCACGGATCCATGCAAACCGACTACATTCATGATGATGTTATTGGCTTGCCGATGGCCTGGACATTGAATAAATACGTGGTTGTCCCTGGTGGTACTAGAGGGACTTATACAGAAAATAGGGCCCAGAACATTGGTCAAACTGGCAACATAAAAGAATTCTTGCCTTTTTTCCCCAATTTCCCATCTTGTTTGGGGGAAAGCTGAAGTATCTCCCACACTAAAAGCGACCACTGCTACTATATCCAACATGGACCCGCTGATAATTTGACTTAGCCAGCCACAAGAATCTGGATTGTTAACAGCAGTTTTACAATGATAGATCATCTTTTCACATCATCAACTATAATGGAGATCGTTGGACCTGGTGACCTGTGTCAGCAAATGATTCTGGTCTTGGCTGAAGAGATAGTTTGGTATTTTCAACATCTAGCCCCATTGCCCACATTCCTGTCATGTATCTGAAGCATGGGGGCCATGGTTTCATGATCCCACCAGTATCGACACTCTGAAGCTCACCTGGCATGAACATGCTTTCACCCGCTACAATCTCTGTGATCTGATTACCACCAATTCCACACAGTAGAAATGTGCCGATGTAACCATAAAAATGTGACAACCTGGTTACTGCTGTTGTTTTTTTTTTTAAGTGCCTTCTCTATCCCTTAATTGTATATTTACATAAAACGTGTCAGGAACAGCACTGGGTGTTGTAACTCTACTGATGGGCACACCTTGGGACTACGAGTATAGCAATGCTTTTGAGCACAGATTTTTTTTTCTCCCCCATCAATTATCAACGGTAAAACGGTGGGGAGTCACAATCCCAGCTGTGAAATGACTCGTTTCACTATCAACTTTTAAATGGTGCAGTGTGCATTCAATTCACTGAACAACTGTCATAGAAACAGGGTCCCGCCTCCAATTCTGTACGCAGATTATTATAGATATGTGGGCACGACACAAGGATTAGTGACAGGGAAAGACCTTCCTGCAGGGTTGTGCAGACGTGTGGGTGCTTTTCCTGCCACCCTGGTCCTTCTCCTTATTCACTTTCTTGTCCTGCTTGTGCTGAGCCAAGGAGGAGGGTCCACTATTATGGCTGTGTTAATGAACAGTATCCAAAGAATCCTGCATGTCGCACTTTTTTTAAATACAAGCATAATCCCAAAGGAGCACAGAGAATCTATCTCTTCGGCAGCGCAGTTTGGGTGAATTTCACCTGCTGAGGGTACTTTTTTGATGTTGCCCACTCATTTTTTTTTTTTTTAATATCTATTTCATGAATCCAGAAAGAAAAAATAGGGCACTAAGGAAGGAACATCAAGATGCTCTCAAAGCACAGGAGTGTTAGCCTCGAGGTTGAATTAATGATCAGCACCATTAATCTTTTATAAGGAATAATAGGTAGCCTTGTTGGGCTATTTGCAACAACATGGAACAAGATCCCTTCTGACTACGGTAGCAGTGATCACACACACACACACACATACACACACACAGACACACACACACAGACACACACACAAGCACGCACGCACTTACAATTGAGAGCAGTAAGAAGAAAATATGAATTTGGGTTCTTAATCGAATGTCCAGATATTTATTAGAGCTGATGTGAAGGAGGTAAACAAATATAGCCGACTGGATTATGTTCACGCTTCCTATTGATTACTAATGTGGTTACAGTAAACCAGGATTAAAAAGAGAAGACAGGGATTAATTGACTTTGATTTTCCAGCCTTTGAATCATATTTCTTCATCTCCCATCAAGTATGGCCAAACCAGCATGTGTCTGCTTGGAAGTGGTTGCAAAGAGAACTAAAACGCTGCATGAGCAGCAAGGCTGCTTCTTTTCAGAGTTCTTTTTTTTTTTCTTCTTTTTACTGAAATAGGAACAAAATTACTCATGTAAAAAATCTGATAAGAGCAAAGTGTTCTCAGATGTACAGTTACAGAGACTGCTAGAGAATATGGGCTATTATGATCTTTCATGTGCAATGCAAAATACATGAGGGCAGAGGGTTGCGTGAGATGAAGAATAATCTCTAACCTGCTGTGCATAAGATCGAGCAACACGTGGAAATGATTTCAATAGAACGGATATAGCAAAATAAATTGATTCATATGAACGCGTCAGAGATTGTTCTTCGAAAATGCAAAATGCATGAGTACACGTAAGGCAGATAGTCTCCTCTCTGTAAACTAATGGTTCCACAGCTGGACATTTTCTGATGCAACGTTCACACCGACAGTGAAATGTTTATTTGCAATGAGATCCTTATATCTTCTCATTCCCAACAGCAATGTATATCAACATGACGCTTAAAGTTTGTAGATTCGGGACATTTTTTGGAACTTTCTCAATCTCTGGTGAAATGGCTTCAAAAAGTGTACCTAGATAATTGGAAAAACACCTGTTTTCAACATGTTACCACATTAAATGGATGATATTATTGGATCACATCTATTTTATTTATTTTCTTTAATAAACATTTGATTGTAAAGATAGAAAAATAGTGTAACCAAACAAGCAATCAAAAGACACAATTGAACATCCATTGCAAAAAAAATGAAATATTATCAATTTACATACATTTTATACAAGGAGTCCAATATTGAGTATAGTAAAATCCCAAAAATGCAGGTAACCAGCAAAAAGAAGATAGAAGAAACCTTCAGGAAGAGCAACAGTGGAGGGATTAGAGAATGCAGCATGCAGGGAGTTGAGAGAAACTAATACTGGTGATATATGATTTTCTTTTTTAGTGCCTGTCAATATAAGTGCAGCAGCATTCCGCATCAGCTGGAGAGTTTAAAAACTTTAGAAATGTATTGTTGTTTAGCCGCCTGGCAATAAGGAACTGCAATAATCCAGCATTGGAGGAACAAATGCCTGGATTAGGATTCATGCATCATGCATCTTTTGGAGACGGGAAATGTCTGGCTCTGGTATGTAGGTAAATGAAGACAGTCGTTATTGCAATATTTATTTGAACATTAACAGATTTCTATTGACACATTTTGTACATATACCAGTCATTACAGTCAATCTAAGACCTTGGTCTAAAACCTTGGACAAAAAGGTTAGGATTTTTAGAGCCGGAGAGTCCTGGAAGAGGGATCCCTTCTCTGTTTTTCTTCCTGAGGGTTCTTCTGTTTTTTTCTTTTTCCTGTTAAAGGGGTTTTTAGGGAGTTTTACCTTGTACGATGTGAGGGTCTAAGGACAGGGGATGATGTGTTGCTTTTGTACAAAATGTAAAGCCCCTTGGGGCAAATTTGTGATTTGTGATTCTGGGCTATACAAATAAATTGAAGTGAAATGAATTGAATTGGAAAGCGTTTCAAATGTGGCGTACCAAAATCATCCGAGGCCTGAACAGCTATTGAACATATAGTATGAAAACTTCATTCTGATGACAGCAGGAACAGGTTTTGTGTCCAATCCGGTGGGAACATCTTTGTTCTTAGTCTATTGAGGTGAAGTCTAACTTATTACTTTAGTTTGCAGTAAAATATGCCTAATGCAAATGGATGTTGAATGGACTCGTACAACTGTGTGCTGCCGTACTTCATCAGATATTTCAAACCTTTTGCCTGCTGCTCTGCTCCCTAAGGTAATTCAAAGAGGGGGAAGTCATTTTTTTGTTAAGGATCCCACTCTCAAGGCTGCTCTATCCAACCCTCAACAGGGGGGTTGTTGGGGGTTGGATGTGCATTGATGAGGGGGTTGTCACCATGCGTGGCAGCCACCTCCATCAGTGTGTACATGTGTGAATGTATGCAAGTGGGTGAATGATGTAAAGCACTTTGAGCTGCCAACAACGCCGAAAAAGGCACCGTATACAAATTGCACTCCATTTACCAAAAACACAAAAAAGAAAACGCATTGCTAAGTGAATAGGGAACTTTAAAGGAAAGTCTCTGGAAGGTTTCGTTGTAAGGAAAACTTCCCGAGTGCAGACTCGCTCCTGTTCTGTTTCCGGTGCGGCAGGTTTACACCTTCAGCCTCCAGGTGGTTCAGACCGGGCAGCAGTAGGCAGGTGGGTGGGTGGGTGCGGAGCGCTGTGTGCCGATGCCAGTCGGGCGCTGCGAGCGCACTGAACAGGAACAGGTTGTTTGTTTCAGCGAGCAACTGAGCCGTAATGGCTGTCTATCTGCCCCTCTTCATCAGTATGACAGTGAGAGACTGACTGTGAGTGTGTGTGCGTGCGTTTGTGTGTGTGTGTGTGTGTGTGTGTGTGTGTGTGTGTCGGCATCAATGAGGAGAGCTGCCTCTATATGCTCAGGTGTTTTGTTTTTGTTTCCGCTCCATAATGAAGAAGTAATGAGCAGTCGGACAAGCTGTTGATTACCTTTTTTTCTCTCCAGTTCACAGAGTGACTGCAGATGGCGCACAATTGTCTCTGCTCAGGTGTGTGTGAATGTGTGTGTGTGTGTGTGTGTGTGTGTGTGAGAGAGAGAGAGAAGGAGCACTTCCTGTGTTTGTGTCCCGCATGAGTGAGCGATTGAATGAGGAAAGTATCGATAGGAGTTTCCATATAAAACAAGGCAGTTAAGCGGCAGCTTCTTTACCCCAGGGGTGAATTAGCCTTCCCTTCCTAGTGAAGTACTAATAAGGCCATGGGACAGTGATGGATGAAGCTCTCCTGAGGGACTGACACGTCAATTGTTCTTGCCATAATAGTTTCCTCTGAAGTGAATCAATCTAAGTTGAGGTCCCCGCGTGCGCAGGGGAGCGCGTGTATGTGCGAGTGCGCACGCATAAAATATAAGTATGGAGCAGCGCTCGCCCGATATCAGGCTGATACCAGGACTTAATATGAGATAAAGACGGCCGGCGCAATCTGTCTCTGTCATGTGACTCTGCCGCCTTCATTTCACTGGATATTTCCAAAACATTGCACTTTGGTAAATAGTTTTACTAAATCATATTTGAAACATCGCAGATATGGACAGTAGATCATGCAGTCTACAGTCTATCATTCTGTCTAGCGACTTATAGGGATGGGCCAGTGGATGTTGTTTGGATTTAAAACAAGAAAATAAATAAATAAATAAACGGAATAGAGGGAGATTGAACTTCTCAGTTAAAATCTCACAACGTTCGCTTTGAGTCATAAAAGTCATAATTGACCTTGTTTTTGCAGTTCTTCATCTGTCAACATTTTGAATCCATTAAAGACCAGTCTATGAATATGAAATATTTCTCTAATCATGAAATAATAATAATAATCTGAATGTTCCTAATCTTTTTCATTTTCAATGAGTGAATGAATAATTTTCAAATATAATAGACAACTTTTTTTTTGTTTATGGGTGGCAACTAGTGATAGTAGAAAACACAGAAATATACCATCATTCTTAGTGACTCAGCTGATGTAAGTATTTGCATGACAACTTTCAGAAAAGGTTGGGCTGATAATCCAATGATTGTTTGCACACACAATCCCATCTGGGATGTTTGGTATATTCCTGTTGCTGCAGATGTTGATGATGGCGTGGCTGGCAGTAAGGACCCTGAAGCAATGCGCTAGTATGAGTTTGAGAACTCTTAATGACTAACCTAACACTGCCTATTGACCCGGCGTCTGTATACGACGGCCATCTTTTTATCTCCATCCACTCACTCCCTTAGTGCATTAGACCTCTGGTGGGTAAACTATTAATAGTCAATTTTCTATATATTTTTAAACTACTTCTTGTGTTGGATCATATATATATATATATATATATATATATTATGAAACTAGATACTAATAAATCTAGATAACTATAATTATCAGTTATGAAACTTATGAAACACTATCCAGATATCGGAACTACTAGCTTTTCACACATTCTTTCACACACACAAACACACACACATGCAACGGTTTACACATTATCACAATAGAATAAGCTTTGAACAAGTAAAGCAGAAATACTATGAAGTAAAAAATACTTCATCATAGTGAATTAAATTGCACTGACAATTAAATGAAAGGCTGCAAAAAAAAGGCACTCAATCTTCCTATATCAGTATCAGGTCAAAATTTCAGTGTGATATGAATATTTTGTTTTTGTCTGATGCAGATCTTTTACTCTATTGCAGGTCGAGAACCAGATTGTAGCCAGAAATGGACCTTCACCTGATTCTGGGCTGATCCAATACTTTTTAATTTGAACAGAGTGCCTGCCTTCAAATGGCTAAACACTTGTCAATGAAAAGCAGCCAGACTCTCTGTACAGCGTAGTATGAATGTCTGGTCAGACAAGGCCATGTTTTTCGATGGGATTTTGTTGGTACATTTTGGATGCAATAACACAAGTAGCTACTGGACATGGTCTGAGGGGCAACACCATATCCAGATATAATTATAGTTCCATGGCCTGGATCTAAAATCTCCAGCCACCTTGGTCTCATGAGATTATCAATGCTCGCGCGTGCGTGATGTAAATCGTTGAACCACGAAATAGGTTACAGTGCATTACAGTTCTATAAAAAAATAAATAAATAATAATAATAATAATAATAATATAATAAAAAAGCTGATTATTTGTAAAACTACATGTTTGATTCTGATCCACAATGTTACATTACAGTTGGTTTTCATGAGGTACCTTGTCTTATGAGAGTTTTGCATGAACCTTGTGTGGAGAATTTATGTGAAAACAACATATTGTAAGTAGGAGGAGAAAGGTACTCTAGACAGCAAATGATTTGAACTTCTAATGTTATTAATGTGGGAATTAAATGAGATTATACACTCACTTTTATATCTGAGTGCAACAATGGTGTTAAATTGAGCACCATTTAAGGCTTTTTGAGAGGACTGATCAAAGGCACGCTCAAGTCCGTTTCTCAGGATAAGAAAAAGAAACATGAGACAAAATCAATAATTTCTTTTTTGTTCCACACTGATGTGATTGCTGTGTAGGAGGAAAAATAACTGAGAATTTCAAGAGATCTGAACATATATTATATTCGAAACCTCAAACCTCTATATATTCATATATCTAGTGTAATATAGATAACTTCCACTGTGACTGCAATTGTTTTTGCTCTGTAGGGGTGAAATGGTTGGCGTGTAATGTTGATGCAGCTAATATGATATTATGTTGTTCTGAGAGCCATGTGGCGTTTTTCATTTTTCCAATATACTTTATTTAGTGCTTATAACAAGTCTGACAACACTGACTTCTGTTTCTCAGTGGGAGGGGGGGTGTTTATTCTGAGTGTGTGAGAAGACTGACTGCTTTGCTGCTGCATCAATTATGTTAATTATCTTGATTTAAAATCCGAAAGGTTACAGGGTCTACTACTGAGATATTTTAAGAGCTATACTATTCTATGCTAAATTTGTTAACTGGTATATTTCTATCAGCAAAATGTGTGTACAGCATCAGAAGTGAAACTACTAAGAAGTACTAGTAAAAATTGTGAAGACTGTTTTATGTTGTTATAGTGTATTGCCTCATTTTATCAATAATAAATGTGTATAAGGTCATTTTGCTTTAGTTCATTAATGTGGAGTAGAGCTGTACGGTACTGTATACTGCCAAGTGACATTCATTTATAGTTTTTTTTTTTCTTGAGTGTGCCGATACCTGCATTGCACTCTTACTGCATCAAGTCATCTTCAATTTGTCATTCTATTGCAGTGCAGACTGCCCGTAAAATAACCCCACACATTGTCTGCCACTGAACGTCTCCAAAGTCAGACACCATTGATCATGAGCATTTCCTTACTCAACTTGGTTCCTGACATACTGCACTCAGGTCAAGACCCTGGCGAGGTTAGAGGATGTAGATGAGCTTCCCTTAGATGGTTTCTGACAGATTGTGTGGAAACTCTTCAGTTGTCCAAACCAAATGTTGCATCAACTGGACGGATGGGTGATGCAGGTGAAGATGGTGGATGTAGCGTCCTGCTGGCATGGTTGTGAGGCCCGTTGGAATAGTAGGGAAATGAAAATTTGCCAGATGTGCAATTCTGCAGTTTCCTAGGCTGCATGTCAATGTATCTGATGAGTGGTCTGGGTGGCACTTTTTTATGGCAGATAGCACCATCAGTTTGGTTTTTGTTTATATTTTGGTCGATTTACCATTATCTATGTAAAGGAGAAGTGCACACTAACATAGATTTAAACAAATTTGAGAACAAAGGTTGAAAAAAATACCGATATATATATATATATATATATATATATATATATATATATATATACACTGTATATATATATATACACTGTATATATATATATATATATATATATATATATATATATATATACACTGTATATATATACACTGTATATATATATATATATATATATATACACTGTATATATATACACTGTATATATATATATATATATATATATATATATATATATATATATATATATATATATATATATATATATATATATATATATATATATATATATATTTACATATTTATTTCATTTCATGAAAAATGGGACAAAAACAAAAGTGTTTTATATTTTTGTTGAGTGTATATTGGCTGCTCTGCCCCTGAATATTGTGTAGGTGGAAATGAGTTACAAAAACAACAGCGCCCACGTCATATTTGTAGCTCAGTCATCCACACACACACACACACACACACACACTCAAAAGCACTTTGAACATTTGCCAAAGTCTTTGCTAATGGCAGGCTGATGTGCTTTTATGGGGCTAAAAAAATATATTAATAAATAAAGGCAGAATTTGAATTGTGTCAAGATATGAATCAGTAATAAAGATTAGGGCTTTGATTTGTACAAGTGAAGCAGAGCTCAGAAATCATCGACCAAATTAACATCAAAGTCAAGCTCAGCTGCTCTCACATAGTTCTTCAGAATCACTATGTTTCAAATTATCAACACTTGAGTTTCACTCCGCTACCTGTGTGTGTGTGTGTGTGTGTGTGTAAGAGTGTGGTGTCAAGGAATGATGTCTCGAGTGAACAAGTACTGCAGAACGCAGTCACACTATGTTTCTAGGCAACACAAGAATGCTACGTGGCAAATAGCCTCAAAATCCCCCAGTAAAAATGAGATATGGACTCATTTTATTTTGCTGCTACTTTTTTATATACATGTAACAATCATAAAACAAATGATACAGTAAAGCAACGGTTGCTGTCTGTCACAACAGATTGTAGGTAGTTGGTTTCTTCAATAATGCATATTTTTAGTGTTTAAATAACATTAGTGTTTAATCTTGTGTGTGCGTCTGATTTCTCTCAAAAACCTGCTTCACTTGTGTTATGCCAGGTTTCATGTCAGGGTGGGTAGGAAAACGTAGCAGCAAAATGAAAAGAGTGTCTGGCTGAACACAAGCCATTTAAAAATGCCTCCGGTTGTGATGTCACACCAGGAAGGGAACTTAATAGGAACCACCCTTGGATCCATGTAGCCACCCCCACCTTTTTCCAGTTGTGCTTGAACTTGAGCTACAGGCCTAACTAGGTGCTTTCAAAAGCATCACTTACACTTAGCTTAACTGCTTATTTATGTGCCAAAGTGTTAAGTGGTCCCAGCTGCCTCGGTAGGCAATATATTCAAACAGAATTTGTTGTGTGTTTCTTTCTAGGGTTGCTTCTAGGCTACCTTACGTTCAAACAGAAGAACAAATGTGGATAAACGACTCTTAGCTATATTTAATTTCCTGAAAACACATCAATGCATAATTTTCAGAAGTTAGTTTGGGCCTTGAGCTAAATCCAATATTTTCTCAAGAATGTGAACATGCACATGCTTTATTGTAGTTGCTGCTGCTTCTGTCAATAGAGAAGAAATATAATGCAATACATGATATGGATACCAGGAACTTTGAACCTAAATTTTGGCTGGCACTTAGAATGAGGTCATTTAACACAAAAAAGACCAAATGTGTTTAAAATAAGTCATTATTTTTCTACACCAAATACCAAAAACGTATGGAAATTAACTGAAAAATATCAACAAATAAATCATGTATACTCTGCATATGATGCAATATAGTATGAAATGGTTAAATATAAAAATATGGAAACATAAATTTAAAAAAATGTACACATGCACACAGGAAAATGCACAACTTATAAGTCTATATGCAAACAATAAAACAATTATACTAGCTTTGGGAGTAAGTGGGAGTAACTCAGGTTCAGGAGGGACCACTGCCCAGAAACTGAGTAGTATTCCCCTCAAGTCCAGGCTGAAGACATATAGTGATTCTTGAGCTTTTGAATGCACGCTGACATGTCAGATATCAAGTGGGACCATATTCTGTTTAGTGGTTGATCTTAGTCATTACACCTTTAATTGTAGTCACTTCCTGTTTGTTGCGCAAACCTCTTCCTTTGTTTGGTCTAACCTTATTAGCAGTGTGAAAACATGCTCCGTTTGACATTCAGTCGTACTAACCTAGGGTGACCAGACGTCCTCTTTTCCCCGGACATGTCCTACTTTTGGGACCTAAAAAAATGTCCGCGGGGATTTCCGAAATCGTCCGGGATTTCGTGCACCTGTCTCAAAAATAATCTGCAATGCCAATAGAATTCCACTCCGTTCCATTTTACTCCATTTCCAGTTTTCTCTGTATCGTTCTCAAACCAGTCACTTTGCACTGTGTGTGAGTGGGTGGACTTGAATCACGTGTGTTCAATGTTCACAAGCAAAAAGCACACGTGCGTCCACTGCAACAATGCGGAAACCAAATACGCTAAACGTGCTCCTTCACGGAGGAGTTAAAGAAAAAATTTGAAGAAATTTAAGAGATATGTACTACATGATCTACCTACTCCACTTCATTTTAGCTTTAACTACTTTTCAGGTAAATATATTTAAATACTTATTAACATAATGATGAGTTTACTAGGAAAAAATAAAGAGAACGATTCGTTTGCAAACTTTATTGCTTACATACAATGGATATCTGCTCTCGTCTTTTATTAGATGTCAGTGTTGTAAAAAAAAAAATGTTTCCACGTACGAATAAACTGTTCTCTCACAAATAAACTGTTTGAGGCCAAAGGCTCAATCTTCTCCAATATTTTTAAAAAGCAGAAAGATTAAAAAGAATCATTTTTTAAGAAAAATTAGTCAAAATGTATGCAGCAGAACTGCTCTCTCTCTCTCCTTATTTTCTTCTGGCGTTTCACCCTGAACTCATCCTCAAAAAACTCCACAGTGCTCCTTCAAATTCTCTGTGTGGACAGTGTGTATATGAAAGTGGTAATAGATTTTGAAAATGAGTTGCTCAATGTCAATATCAAGTGTGTCTGCACCATGGTGAACACAATTGTTCAGAATATGTGCTGCACAGCCAACACCAATAAGAGCCGTGTTCTGCAGGGACTTCTTTAAATATGCAAAAACATTGTTTCCCTCCTCATTACACCTGCTTCCTCCAAACATTTGATTGCAGTTATCAGTAAATACAATGCATTTGGAAAAGAATCCCTTTATTTGCAGTGTCTTTAACAGAGCGATGAAACAAAAAAGGGGTTGGTGTAGAAGTGTGTATTTCAATAAAAAGACCACTTCTGCGTGTGTAGCCGCCATGCAACGCATAGACGGGTTTTATTGAATCTCAACTCAAGTACAAACTGCCCGCCGAGACCGTGCTCTCGGGGGAGGGGCGTAACGTGTGATGTGCTGTTCAACAACGTAACCGAGAGCCCACTCAACGGAACGGATAGGGGGAATTATGCAACCCGGTCTCACGGCTTTACGTGTTAAGGTCACGAAAATTAATCTATTATTTCGTGGTCGGGTTACGAGTTGGGCTCTATTTTCGTGACTGGACAACGGTTCGATTGACGCTCTTTTTCGTGAGAGGACAACGATTCCTCACCCTGTGTATTTTAATGGGCAGTGCGTACACCACCGCAATGGTAATTTGTGCGCGTCAGCTCCAAAGAGCTTTCGCCGTGTTTGACCCATTTCATTTCAAATTGAGTTAGGCCTATAAAATCTAGCACTGTTCTAATTTGTCGACGCGGTGGTTGTAGCGTTGTCATACGTGGTCAAAGAAAAGACCAGTCCAGATCGCGGGCATTTTAATTAGCCTTCTAGTGAATGAGCGCTTTCGGATACAAAAATATAACCGATATAAAACTACACATTTGCTGCTGGAGGAGTAATGGGTTGATTCTTGGTTGTGTGAGTGAAAATGTAATGGGTGGTTTATTGGTTAAATCCCATGTGTCCGATCGATTTCAATGGCTTCTCTAAAATCTTTGGTTGGACTCTGGACTGTCTGCATAAAGGGGGATATCCCTAGCGTGCTACTCCCCTTGAGAAAATAAATGACGTTTGAAGCTCAACCAATCAGAGGCAGAGTACGGCGAACCCCGCCTGCCATGGATAGCGTTGACCAGTCACGAAAAATAGCGCTGTGGATCTTGGGGGGCGTAGCCGTCGCCGTACTCTGCCTCTGATTGGTTGAGCTTCAAACGTCATTTATTTTCTCAAGGGGAGTAGCACGCTAGGGATATCCCCCTTTATGCAGACAGTCCAGAGTCCAACCAAAGATTTTAGAGAAGCCATTGAAATCGATCGGACACATGGGATTTAACCAATAAACCACCCATTACATTTTCACTCACACAACCAAGAATCAACCCATTACTCCTCCAGCAGCAAATGTGTAGTTTTATATCGGTTATATTTTTGTATCCGAAAGCGCTCATTCACTAGAAGGCTAATTAAAATGCCCGCGATCTGGACTGGTCTTTTCTTTGACCACGTATGACAACGCTACAACCACCGCGTCGACAAATTAGAACAGTGCTAGATTTTATAGGCCTAACTCAATTTGAAATGAAATGGGTCAAACACGGCGAAAGCTCTTTGGAGCTGACGCGCACAAATTACCATTGCGGTGGTGTACGCACTGCCCATTAAAATACACAGGGTGAGGAATCGTTGTCCTCTCACGAAAAAGAGCGTCAATCGAACCGTTGTCCAGTCACGAAAATAGAGCCCAACTCGTAACCCGACCACGAAATAATAGATTAATTTTCGTGACCTTAACACGTAAAGCCGTGAGACCGGGTTGAATTATGTCCATGAATAGCTACCGCTACACAGGCCCCCCCAGAATTCACCCTAGCACATAGTCCGACAGTGTGCCAGGCGGGCGGATGGCCCGACCACCCCGAGTACGCTGCGGTGGAGCAGTAGGAGTTGGTGGTTGAGGGGACAGGGCCGGGGTGAACTCCGGTGCCCGGAGATTGAGAACTGAACCCGGCGGCCGGCCGCGGCGCGGGGGCAACGCTGGCCCAACGGTAGCGTCAATGTCCAAATGAGACATTCCGATATCAACGGAACGGATAGGGGGAATTATGTCCATGACTAGCTACCGCTACAGTGTCGTCTTTTTCACTAACTAACTAACCCTGGAGTAAGTTACTTCTGAAAATCATTTTAATACTTGTTTAAGATTAATAATGTTCGAAATATGATGTTAAAACCTCTAGAAATTAGTTAAAAAAGATCACGTTTCAAGGCGTGAAATGCTAATCATTTGCAATGCTAATTAGCTAACTGCTGAGTCATTTAGCCTTTTGTTAGCATCATTTACACTGCATTGTGATTGTACTGTGTGAATGCTAATGCTAGCTAGTTGTTTGGCTTTACTTACCTGTTTACTTAGCTGTGTAGGAGTATTCTGTTGTTAGTATAATTCTGTCATACTTACCAGATTTAACTTACCTTAAATTTGAAACTTGTTAAAACGGTAACCTACTTACCTGAGTTGAAACCTGTAAAGACAATACTTACCTTGGTTAGAATCTGTGAAGGAAATATCTTACCTGAGTTAAGTATGTAAGGAGAGCATTTGTAATATATGCAGATTGCTTTATTTCATTTCTCATGTAACATTGTGTATTTTTTTTATATTTTTATTTGTGTAGTGAGTTTTACAAAAATAATAAATTAAATTGCCAGAAGATTCCAGTAAAGCAGTCCACCTGGAATCAAGCCTGCTGGTCTTTATCGCTGTTCGCTATCTGTCTTCAATACTCCAGAAGTATTATCAGGACAGAATTCAATGATTTTTACTATACCCATGTGTTGTTTTTTCATGCCTTCAAGTTCCCTAATGGCTTCGCTGTATGTCACTGTTCTCGTATTTCTGATTATGTCAGTGTTTTACCTGTTCTGGTCTGTAAAGCAGTAAAAGTTATAAATGAATTTGATATATCTGTGTGTGTGTGTGTGTGTGTGTGAGAGAGAGCGTGAGAGACGGAGAAAGAGAGAGACAGAGAGAGAGAGAGAAATTTAATGTTCGCTACGTTGTGGAAGTGTGATATCAGTGTAGTAACCTGAAACAGTATAAGTTCCAGTCAGGTGAAGCTGAGGAGGTCAAAGTCAGGTTATTTCACCGATCTTGCTGACAAAAAAAAACAGCTGATTCACCAAATGTAAATAGATCTATGTTTTATTTAAATATATAAATAAATAAATGCTCCATGTAATTCATGATCTGCATTCTAAATATGAGGTGTTGTTGTCCTTACGTAAAGAGTCAGCATAAAAGATGATCAACTGAATCGTATCCTTCTTACCAAGCATGCATTGTGATGCAGCCCATTGAATGCATCAATGCCCTTCATCCTATAGGTTGTTATTTTAAACAGAAATTGACCCAAATGACTGAATAAATGTCAGGCACAAACCTACCTAAAGGCCGGGCAGTGAATATCAGCTGCAACAGTTTCATCCACAGCAAAGTTAATAACAGACTTGTATTTTGTCTGAAGTTTACAGAGAAATGAGAACTGTGACAGTTGCTTCTGCAGTCTTGTTGCTGCAGAGTCCACAAGATGAACTACAGCGAAACTTAATACTTATTGCAGCCCGTATTGTGATCAGATTATTACACGCTGCGTTCAAGTTCTCCTCGTAAACTCCGGGTTTGCTGGTTGCAGTCAGGTTTTCAGTGCTTATGTGTAAATATTTAGGTCTTCTTTTGTGACATCACAATAGGAGCCACCTCTGGATCAGCCTCTGGGTTTGTCCTTGTCTAGTGCTTGTACTCGACCTTTGTTACACCGTCCGATCCCTGATGACATTTCTGACAGTGCTAGGTCAATCACAACAGACACATGTATTATTTTTTTCCCATGTCGGATCTTCCCTCTTTTATTTTGTAGCACTCACCTATGTTTCTGTTCCAGGTTCCTGTCTGCCCTCCCCCTCTTCCTCTGTTTGCACCTGATTCATGCCTTCTTGTATTTTGAACCTTGTTTTTCTGACCTTGGTGTTCTACCTCTTGTTTCTGGACACCTTCGCCTGAATTGACTGCCTTCCCCTGTACCAACCTTCCCCTGTAATAAACCTTGTTTACTGATTTGACCTAGTGGAGTTGTTGTGTTTAACCCCGTGCTAAGTTCCTGAAGTATCACTGCAGACTGCTTCAACATTAACAACCAGAGGAGCAAGTAGTTTGGTTTTTACCATCCCTCAACCCTACACACACACAAACACACACACACACCCTCCGCTGGTGTCTTTGTTTATGGCTCACCTCCAGTTGTGCCTGATAGCAGGAGCAGATGGCTTTGATACAGTGTTTGCTTGTTTGTTTGAGGTTGTTCTGGTGTGTGTGGGTGTGTGTGAGGAGGGAGGTACTTGTCTCACCCCTCCAAATGGCCACATGCCGAGTCAAGACCAGTCTCAATCATTCGAGCAGTGAAATCTTTGGTGGCATCAGAGCAGGACCGACAGAACGACACTAAACTCTCACTGACGTCCTCCATCACTCTTTTCACATGTTCGTCAGTTTGGCGAAGTGTGTCCGTGTGCATGCGCGTGCGTGTGTGTGTGCGTGCGTATGCTTTACAGCATCTAACCTAGGATAAGACCTGCCAAAATGAATAAATCTCATGCATTAATGAACTGCATATGGCAAAACATATGTTTAGTGTTTTTCTTTGAATAAATCTCACAAGGGGAGGTTGAAAGGAAAAACTAATTTAGGGTATGAGGAAAAAAGGGAAAAAAAAGACAAGGAACAGACTCACTTTAATTTTCAGAGTTGTTGCATTTTTGCAAATATTGATTCAATTTTGTTCTTGGTGGACACTTATATATGGAGTACATTTTAGTTTGCAAATGTTTTTGATAAGTTTCAGAAACTTAAAATGAGTGAGTTTTGTGACTGTGTCTCCTACATAAAATTTCTGAGATAAATCTCTTTTTTTAATCTCAGGTTTTGAGGTTAAGTAAAAAAAAACATTCAGTTTCAACATCTGAGGTGTGAAATTCCCCCCTCCTTTCTCTGCAAACTGAGTCATTTACTTTCTCCATCACTGTCAAACATCTTATTACTGTTCAGCTATGTGAGACACATTGTTTTATGCTTTAAATCATTTTCACTGTATTTGTGTCATGGGGGAAAAGCAGAGAGGCTGAAATTATTTGAGGACAAGCCCATATTTCCAATGATGGTGAATGAATACATCTCATGAGACAAAAAAACAAGTGTACAAAGATGGCACAAGTTCATTTTTTAAGATTGCTATAGCACACCATGAATTTAATCCCAATACCCCTAAAATTAAAGAAATTCTAGCTTTCTTTTTTTACTGTATAACCTTTTACTATTAGACATTTTCATTAACATAAGGTACATAAGTAACATAAGTTGAAACATATTATGTTGGGTTGCATAATAATACAGCATCTTGTAGATTTAAATAAGTTTTCCTATTTATTTTTTTTTTTTATTTGTATACATGCATTTGTATCATATAATACAGTTAAGAAGGAAAACTCTGAGAAAGTCAATTTGTTATTGACTACATTAATACAGTCATTACAGTGACCAAAAGAATCTAGAGTCCAGCTTTATTGGGTATTTCAGGCAAAAAGATGCATGAGAAGAAAAGGCATTTTTTTTAGCACTGAACACACATGCACACTAACAAACACAGACACACACGCACAGTACCTTTAAAGGTAATTGCTCACAGAACAGAGTGTACTGCAGACTATTCAAGTTTGCTGATTAGGATTTTATAATTAAATTCAAGAAGTTCATCTAACTTTGGCATACAATATAAAGTGATGAGTAGAGTGGGCATTGCCAGTAATAATTCTACGGGTAGAACAGCATCCAAAGGCTTAAGGTACAATGAGTAGAGGCAGGGGCATGTTTAGAAATAAATACTGCCAAATGAACTGCAATAGAAATCCTATAATAATTCCACATTCAATTACATAAAATGTCAAATTTGTCCATGAAATAATCATTAGTCTTCTAGTCACTACACAGCAGCTCAGCTGAACATGAATACAGAGCACATACGCCTGATCAAATCAAATCAAATTAAAAAAGAAAAAAAAACTGGCCGAACTGCTGAACAATCAAAATCTATAAGGACCATTAAGGCAACACAATAAAAGAGACAGAACCAATTTAACAGACATAGACAAAGAATGGCGACTCGTTAAAAGCAGAGGAATGAAATTGTGTTGCGTTAAGATGGGATTTAAAATCAAGCAGTGTGGAGGCTGCCCTAACATGCAGAGTCAACTCCTTCCAGAGTTTGGTTAGTTATTTTCTAACAAATAAATAAGAGCTTTTTTTCTTTCAGAAATAACATCCTAAATAAACTTGTTAACCATGTTTTTTAGGGATGGTCTGCTACCAACCATGAATGTAAATGTATAGCAATATCTTGATAGGGTTCAGCTTCGGCTAGTGGTATACTTTCTGTTTTAGCAGACGTGTAATGGTACATTTGACATAAGAAAGTATGAGCACAGATGGCCCTGCAAATGGAATCCACTGGTCACAACTGTAGTGTTGCTATAAACCATCTGAACACAAGCCTTTCAGAAACATGATGCAATGTCATGGCACCTATTGTGATGTCATGAGAGGTATGGAAGTTAATAGCAACCAAACCTCAAACCGTGTAGCTGCCCCGTCCTTGTTGAGTGCTTGTACTCAGCTTCTGGTTCTGTTTCTCTGACGGAGCCCTGCTCTCTGAGGGGTGGGACAGTGGTAGGCCAATCACAACAGACATTGCTGCTGCAGGTCTTATTGGGTGTTTTTTTTGTTTTTTACGAACAAACTTGATCGCCAAAATTTGTCAGCAAAATTGGTTAAGCAGTTATTGATGTGCATCCCCATTGTGTATGGAAACACTCTACTTAATCTTGTTAAGGTTACTGTTAGCTCAGTTTAACCCTGACAGCCTGCGCATACACACACACACACACACACACACACACAACTGAATCCATGTAAAAGCATACAAATACATATCTGCTGTATCATGATTTCAGAAACAGTATAAAGATTCACTGTAGACTGTTTTAAACATTAAAGTTTCCAAGTAACTGTGACAGAGGTTTGGTTTTTACCGTCCCTAAACCTTACATACAAACCTAAAAAACAACAGTTTTCTAATCCAGTGCTGGGTAAAGACTTCTTTTTAACCTTTAGTTTTTCTCTCCTTGCAGTTTATATAAATGAAAGTTTCAGCCATTTACAAATTTATGGCATGTGAAACACTTCAATTCACCCCTTAGCATTAGCAGGCCTGTTAATCTAACACATCTGAAATAGCAATATAGTGAGACTGGTGACTTTTGTATAAGGTGTAACCAATGTCAGCATCAAAATAATGAAAAGTTGTGCGAGCAACTGGGGGTAGTGGCCCAAAGATAGACTCGCAGATGCCCCAAGGGCCTTGTAGAAGGACTGCCACACCTGGAATGCAAACTGTAGTCTGTGGTCCAACACTACGTCTGGAGAAACTCCATGGAGGCGAAAAACATGTTGGACCAACAGCGTAGTGATTTCCAACGGGAGTTTAGAAAGAGGGATAAAATAAACAGCCTTGGAGAACCGATCAACAACAGTGAGGATGGTGGAGTTTCCTTCAGATGGTGGCGATCTGGTCCAAAGCAATATGCAACCACGGGCACTGGGGAAGCAGGAAAGGATGGAGCAGGACTGCAGGATGATGATGAAAAGCCTAGCCACAGGCACAGATGGAGCACACCACGACAAACCAACAAGTGTCCTAGGAGATAGAGGGCCACTAAAACTGCTGGCGTAGGAAGTCAAGAGTTCATGCAACTCCAGGAAGACAGTCCCCCACTGCATAAGTGCCCCCACTGCAGCACCTGCTACCAGAGACAGCCAGGAACAAACAGGAGATTAGGATGGCAGTTACTAACAACTCCCAATTTTCCTTGTCATAATTCTGTTCAGCTGGGGTGAACCGGCGGTAGAAGGATGCACTGGGGTGAAGCTTCTCCCTAAAGTCCTAGGATAAACTGGCTCTGGCCCCTGCATGTCAGGGTGGGGGTGCACAAGGACTGGAGCTGAAGTAAACAGAGATTTGAGATTTGAGAAGGCTGCCTCCACCTTGGGGGTCCAGGAGAAAGCCATCATGCGAGACATGAGGTGGTTGAGATGAGCTGCCACCCTGCTGTAATCCCTGATGAAACTCCAGTAGAAGTTTAAGAAGCCCAGGAAGCATTTGAGCTGTTTCACTACAACCCATATCTTTGCCGGTTCTGAGCGAATGCCACCTGGCCCCAGCTGCTATCACCACTGATGGGGAGCCTTATCTGATGGATAACAAGTGACTGGCAGCCTCTCTGCCCTGTACCAGATGGGCAAAGACTTTTCTCATCTCCTCAGTGAAGGTCAGGTAGGAAGATATGACCTGCAGCAAGTGTAGGTTTGGCCAGGTGAGAGGACAGCTCTGTCACCTGTCTTTTGACAGCGACAAATGCACCAAGGCTCTCTTCCATGCCCATTACCTCCTGGAGAGACTGGATGTGCTGGCTGATGAGACTGCCCTGCATCGTCAGAGCATGGCGGACTATCTCTGGGTCAGCCGGGTTCAGTTTTAGCCATAAAGTTCTGTCATGATTCTTGGTCTGAACCTCTGAGCGAACACGGAGACAGAAGCGGAAATGGATGGTAAGAGGGGAAGCTGGTAGGGAGCAATGTGACAGGGTCTGATGGGGCAGCACAGCAGGCGGGCAGTCATGCAGGAGGAATGGGAGAGAACCGGAACGTTGGAAACAACGGAGGTAGAGAAGAGGCTGAGTGCAGTAGAGCAGGTGGAACTGGTGCAGAGAAATGAGGAACTGGTTACAGGGAGGAAGGCCATGCAGTGGTTCCAGCGTGCAATGCATTACTGAGCCATACTCGGGAACTTTCTGGTGATGAGCTGGAAGAGAGCTGATGTTTTAAAGCTGTGAATGACAAGAATGGTTGTTCTCTACCTGAAAAACAAGGAAAGGAAGAGCAAACACAAAGAACAGACAGGCAGGGTAAAGACACACAGGGAGACTCCCAGAGTTACAGCTCAGGCTGTGACATAGTCAGGCTTTTTACTGACTATTTTAATGCAAAGAATGATCTTCAACCACACTGTTGTCACATAAATAACAGTGCCTTGTAAAGCCCAAACAAGTGTGTAACGACAATGAGTTAGTAAGATCCCACTTTATTCTCTTTTAAGTTATTTCACAGCTCTCTTTGACCTCTGTCAACACTGTTTTAGCAATTTATGTTCCCTAAGATGGTTTGTGTCATCAATTACAGCAGTCTAAGAGTTGCTTACTTGCTCTCCTCTAAAAATAGGATGTTTCTGGCTCGTATTTTTAATGCTAATAAGCTTCTTTCATCAACATCAGGTAGACGTTGTGACTAATGGTAGCAGTACACATTACTACTGTCACTGTTGTTATTGGACAGCCGACATATCATCCTTCTGTATCATTTTGAACCGGCGTCAGACTCATAAAAAGAAGCTCAGGCTTCTAAAAAAGCGCCAATGTGTCTGCAGGTGCAGCAGGACATTTCACTATGGTGAGTGTGTCTGAATGTTTGTTGTGATATATTGTAAAGGCCTGTGGGTAATACTCGCCCCTGCTAACTGTCTTGAAACAGTAAAATTGTAGGTGATTTGTTCCCTGGTATCAATTTTGGGTGTAACGCATTACAAAATGATGCGCTACTGTAATCTCAGTTCTTTTACTCTTACTACCATGGTGTGATAGTCCATCGGCTGGCGCATACAGGAAATGTTGTTAATGTTAGTCTTGCTACCCAGTGCTGCAGCAGCATCATGGAGAGCAGCAGTACGATTTGCCAGTCTGCCCGGTGTCTCATGACAGACTCCACAACGGATAGTGGCAGGAGGTTGTCGGACAATAACTCTACAGACAATAGACATATATTATGTTTGTTAGCTTTGCCTTCTGTTTAATGTACAGGTGTTCCCGTGGAAAATGTGGGACCATACCTACATCGGAAGAATATATACTCTGTATTGACATATCACAGGTAGCAATGTCAAACAACTAAACAGTAAAGTTTTTTGTCTACTTTTTTTCTGCTTTTCGTACTAATAATTAATGACATCAACTCTATGTAGGTGAGCAAATGGATACAGGAGGTTAATGAGGTGACCTGCATGACAGACCATACAAGCACAACCTTGAAACTGCAGATAAGAATTATAAATAAAATGCAGTGTTGTATATGATTTGTTGTAGCATTTATCTTTTTTATTGAAATTTTGATTGACTGATAAATTAAATAAAGCAATTATGCAACCTATACTAATAACTAAATAATAAATAGTACTCAGACTGTACAGTGATAGACTCTTGCAGGATAGTAATTGGGATCCTTCCCCTTTGAAACTGCGATTAGAGAGCTGACCTCAAGAGGATCATCATCCTGCTCATCTACAAGGTCCAGGCAAGGCCTCTCATAGTGTCTTCACTTGTGTTGAAGGTCTGCAGCAGAGGCTGTTTCTATACTGGCATCCATGCATGACAAAGAAGTTTGCACATCTGTAAAGAAGAATATAATTACAAGTCTGCATTACCTATCTGCAAACTTAATCATTTTTTTCTTTACATAGAGTTCTTGTCCAGGTTTGTACTGGTCCTGTCTGGTATGCCACATCCCTTGTTGGTGACTAAGTGGTTGCATTTGATGTGCTGGCCTCTATTTGAAAGATAATATTAAATATAACAAACCAAAGTTACTTGAAATCCTAAGCTAATGTGGGAATTTGTGTGTTACAGACCTACAAGCTCTGGAGTAGTAGGAAAAGTGGCATCATACAAATTAAACCTGTCCTAATTAATTTCTACTATCCTAGTTGACATACAAAGGACACTGTAGCCAGAAGGTGAGCAGGTTACTGACACCCACTCACAAACAGAGCAATTATGCAAAATTAACGCCAACAAGCAAGCTAACAACTTAAAACTTAAGAAAGCAAACATTCTACCACACTTGTGTTAAAAGTTTTTCTGACAGTGTTTCTATAATGGAAGGTTCATCTCTAGTCGACATGTGGGGTAACCAAACCCTTCCTTACATTATTAACCACTCGCCAAAAAATGCCATGTATTGCAAAGCAAAACCAAAAACCAAGCGGGCATGACAAAATACCTATATTTGACTCTCTAGGATGTGAAAATGTTGCTACCAATTAACTTACTGATTATTGTCTTGATCATCAGTAAATGATCTTGTCGACAAAATGTCAGTAAAAATATCTGTCACAGTCCCAAGTCTTCAAATGTCCTGTTGTGTCTAACTAACCATCTAAAACCAAAAGATATTCAGTTTAATTTCATGTTCCAAAAGAAGAGCAACAAGTCATCATGTCTGAGAAGGTTTGCCTTAGGACTAAATCGATGATTTCATTCATTCGTCAAGTGGTTTCTAAATATACTTCTGCTGACCAACTAACCGATAAGCCAGCTAATTGTTGAATTAACTAACCTCACTTCTCTGGAAAGATATAATATAATGTAGTATAATACAGTCATACATGTGAAATAAAGCAGACATTTGAAGAGAGCTTTAAGAAAAATCCCAATTTTTTAAATATTTTTTCTTCCTGTCCTATCATCTAGCGACCCCTTTGATTAATCCAGCCATCCCCTGTGGGGGTCCCAACCCCTAGGTTGGAAATCGCGGATTTAGAGGACATCAAAGACATATCTCTAGACCTCTAGATGAATGAGACTGTGTTGTAGTGAACTGAGCAAAGGAGAATCAAATTGTAGCTGAAACCCAGAGGTTAAGACCTGCCTCATTTTCCGTAACAGCAAATAGATCTTGTTAACACACACACGACCTCCATAAAAAAAAGGCCTCGTGTTCCCCTCTGCGATGTAAGGTTGAGTGTTTTCAGCTCCTTATTTCCACACCATTTCTTCTTACAGCAGTAACAACCCCATGCTCATCCCTCCTCCTCCCCCTATGTCGCCTTCAACTCTGGCCAAATGCTTCCCCAACTGTTGACACATATGGCGGTCAGTATTGAGGAATGGCTGTGTGCGTGTGTGTGTGTGTGCATGTGTGTGCGTGCGGAGGAGGCACAGTGACATACTGTACTTGTTAGCAATTAGAGGCTGTCTCTTCTCGACATGTAACTGCATGCCTGCATGTGTGTGTATGTTTGTGTTTGTGTCACCCTGTTGCTAGGTGAAACAATGAGGACAGCTTCCAAGCCAGCAGCCTACGCACTGAAAATGGCAACAAGTTATGGGGGCGAGGATTTTTTTTTTTTCTTTAATCATTCAACTCATTCATTCCCCATTTTATTAAGGCTTGAAATTTTGCATAACTAAAGAGTTACAGCTTTGAGCTTTTGAATGACAGATAGCTCACCATTAGGGGGACATGGTGTGTTAAAAAAACCCAACAACAAAAAAAAAAGATGCCTGCATTTATGCTTCAACACACCAATTGATGTCTATGGATGCAATATACTCCTATCATCAATGAAAAACGTGGGTAATTCTAATGCTGAGATACCCTTATGGCACTTATTGTTCATTAATTCCATCATATTGTGGAAACATGTGTTACACAATGCACATGCAGAGAGGATGATCTGTTCACAGACAATTCCATTGCTATGCTGTGCTGTGTTTCCTTTAAGTGACATTTCCATGCTGGATATGCTCAGTATGCCCTTATTATGTAATTATGTACCACAGTCCCTCAGAATGGCTTCAAAGAACCTAAGGAGCTGTCTCTCTTATGGTAATTTTTTGCCAACATTTTCACATTCTGTGTATATATGAACATGTTTTAACAGTAATCAATGAACAACTGATTTAATACATGAATATACAAAAGTGATCATCTGTGCAAGCAGTAGGTGCAAAAAAGGGACAGCCAATGTAAGTTGAGCCCTAAAATATTAGTCAAATTAAATTGCCTAATCAACATGTGTGCAATATTTAAATGTTAATGTCATGGAGTTCTACAAAGTTCTGTACTTGGACTGATGTGTTTCTCCCCATATAGTATATGTTTCCTTTAGATAATATTGTTTGGAAAGACAAACATTATTTTCATTGCTATGCTGACGATACCAAATTGTATATCAAAAAACAGGAAAAACCACCCAACTAGCAAATCATCAGGCATGTCTTAAGAACATTAAGTCCTCTCTGTCCAAGCTCTGTCCTAGATCAAAGCTATTGTGCTTAAACATTAACAACTTAAAAGTGTATTAATCAATGATATAGTTACTTTACTTTACTAGATTATATTTTTTTTTATATTTTATTTTATTTTTTTACTTCTGGAACAGGTCAGAACCCTTGAGCAAGATGGACATGGCAGGATCACACTTCACGGGGTTTGGTGCATAGATATATTAATGCAAATATCATCAGAGATCATTTTTGCACACAAAAGATTTTGAAAGATATATCCAACTTTAGAGACAATGACGTTTATGAACTTTTGTTGGTCGAGGCTAACAAAGAAATAAGAAAACCAGAGCCTCTAGTATTTCATATCATCCTCCTCACCCCTCATGCCTAAACCAAACCAAACTGAGACTAACACCTTCCTGCAGTGTGCTGCATGTATGAAAAAGGCAATTTCAGATGCTTTTTTTTCCATTCACACTATCTGCCATGCACAATCCCCAGTAGTAGTACAGTTGTGGATATGTTTAATGATCAACAACTGTGTTCATATTTCTTTCAGGTCTGTGTGTGCATGTGTCTGAAAGTCCAGCTGGACTGTGAACAGTGTCCAGCAAATATTACCATGTGACTCCTTATTATCTGGTACCAAACATAGACTTATGAATTAAAGTGGCCTTGAAACCCAAAGAGCAGCTACCTAAAAAAAAAAAAACATTTTCATTGCATTCATATATACATACATACAGATTACATACCCATTAAGGGTTTTATCGGAATAGCACCTAACTGTAAACTGTAATAATAATAAATTCCATTCAAGTGAAAAAGAAAACAAACTCAATTGAAACTGACCTCATCAAATGAAAACAGCGAATCCCAACTGCTGGCAGTGAAGTGAACTCAATCCGTGTGCCGCCGCCACCGCCGCAGCCGCTCGCCTAAGGCCAAAGGAGCGACCACAGCAGGCCAGGACTGGACAACACCATTTAGACAAGTCAGCCCTTATCTCTGATGTGTGTGCATAATTGTCCGTGTGTGTGTGTGTATGTGAGGGAGAGGGAGAGATCAAAGTGACACTAAGCAGCCTCCATCCTGGGTGGCTCTGCTCCCCCACTTCTCCCCCCTGAGGGCACGTTAGCTGGAGCCAGTCCAGACCGGGGCAAGACGGGGCAGCAGGGAACACATGGAGTCAGCGGGGAGAGAGTGTGAATGTATGTGTGTGTGTGTGGGTGTGTGTATGTATGTGTGTGTGTGTGTGTGTGTGTATGTATGTGTGTGTGTGTGTGTGTGTGTGTGTGTGTGTGTGTGTGTGTGTGTGTCTTTGAAGTTGGAGGAATAGGGAGGAGGGGTGGGAATGATCCACAGATAATATCAGCGCTGTGGGCTATAACCGCTGTGGTCATCCCACACTGATTGCTGTGTGTGTGTGTGTGTGTGTGTGTGTGTGTGTGTGTGTGTGTGTGTGTGTGTGTGTGTGTGTGTTTGTGTGCGTGTGAGCGTGCGTGTCTGTCGTCCCTTTCTTTGTCACTTTTTTTTTTTTTTTTTTTTTCAGATGCCAGTTCGAGAAGAAGTTTATAAAAAGATGTGATGTGAAATGATTCTTCACTTTAAGTTTTAATGGAACACATAATTAGATTACCCTCATAATTACTGTTGAAATTAAAATCTAAAGTCAGTTAACTTATTACACATGAAGAAATGTCTATATTTTCACTGTATTACATATTATAAATAAATTACAAAAAAACAAGCTGTGCTCTGTTATTAAATGATACTTTTCATTTATTGGCAGCAGCAACAAATAGGTGGGTAATAATGTGCCCAGATGTCAGGAATCAAAATTATCATTCATGCTATGTTATTACCCTATATTTATATATAGAAAATTAGTTAAAATAAAATAAATAAATAAAAAACAATTAATTGTCTTCTTTCTACTACAGTATAGTAAAAAGACAACATTTAGAGCTGTAATTTTTATTTATACATTTTGTAAAAAAAAAAAAAAAAAAAAAGTTTGTTCATTTTGCATAGAACTCCTCTCTTTGTTGTAGGAGTGAGTTCTATCAGTAAAACTCATGCCATTGGAGGCCGGTGATCATGGAGAAATCACTTAAAATAAAATTATTTAAGTCAAATAACATGAGACTGAGAAGTTGTGAAATAAATTTAAAATCTTTGCATTGTTACAGACTCAAGAGACACTCACAATAACTTTATCAGTAAGGAACCTGCGCGGCTTCTGTGTCAGTCAGCGTATATTAGAACTCGTGTACAAAACTTTTGTTTCCTGCCTAGTACGGTCACCTAGACTTTTTTTTTCATTAGGACTAATGAAAAACTTTCCAGTAGTGTCTCAATGCCAAGCCAAATTGTTCGCAAACCCCAAAAAGCCTTGACCCAACTTGTCACAGAAAGGACAAGGAAGAAAGCGAGAAGGACCTTGGGTGATAGCTACCATCCTCTATTCAGCCGGTTTGAGCTCCGGAATTCAGATCCAGTCCCTCTAGAAATCAAAGCTGCTTTTCAGAAGTCCTTTATTCCAAGTGCAATTAACATTCTTAGCTCAACAAATTGACAGATGGGATCCCGCCACAGATATTGATGTGAACCGTTTGAAATGTTCAGTGTGACCTTGTTTTTTTTTTTTTGTCTGTTCTGGTGGGAAAAAACAGTCCTGTTCTAGTGTATTCTGGTTGGTGTTTTGGTATGACATGTGACATTCCTGAGTAGCAGCTGGGTCACAATAACCAGGTCATTGACATTTACACCCCCCCACCCCCGGTATATGCTTATCGTTGCATTTCTCATCTTCATTTAATAACATTGTGTTTGGTCTCATTTGTAGCTTTCATTCAAGCCCAGTTCTAAATCTCTCTGCCAAAAGAAGAGGATACATGAGCTCAACTATTCACTTTCTTGCAGCCGTGTGGCATCAAGAAATATCAGAGACACAAAGAAAAATAAACTGAAAGACTAATAGGAGTATGAGGATTTGAGTTTGTGTGTGACGCACCAAAGGTCTGGGGGGTGATCTTGTTGGTCGTTTCCTGCATTTGGCACATTTATTAAATTGTATTTTCTGCACCTTCATGTGTCTTTCCTGTACAACTGTATGGTATAAATGTATTTATTTAAAGAAACACACAATTCAGGCAACTCGTGACAATCGATCAATTAAACATTCTGTAGTATAATATTGTTTTTTCTCTTGTAGATCCACATACTTTAATATGAATGTTCTAACTCAACACACACATATATACATATATAGACCTGCTTTATTCTCCTGTCATGTAACACCTAATTATTCAGGTCGATGATTAATTAAGTCATTTTATTTAATTTGTAACTTCCTAGACGTTTAGCAGATAATATGTTTCAGTAACATTTATGCTCATTTTCACAACTCACATATCACACAGCGCTGCTTTCGAGGAGGTTTTTTTTTTTTTAGACTCATGTACATCTCAACTATGTTATTGAAGACTGAATGCTGAGAATACAGAACACTTAGGCAATAACCAATTAAAATACTATTCAAATCTTAAAGAAAATTAGATCTTCTAAACATTTCCACCTTGTTTTCAAAAGTGTAAATGATAGATAACCAGTTTTTGCAAACTTAATAAGGGGAAGGAAAATGTGTTTTATATGAAAATGCTTATACTTTTTTTCTTTTATATTGTAATTGTTATTATTATTTTTCTTTAATCTGTCTATATTTAACATTTGGCATTTGTTTATTTCTACATTTATTTCCTCATCCTCTAACAGATGTTGATATAAACTTAGTATAACAAGAACAAAAATCCTGCCCAAAACTGTTGGCAGAGAATTCGTCTTCATGTTGGACGACGACAGAGAAATCACTTCTTTTTCAGGCACAAAAAATGTCAGCTTAACACTGTTTGACCTTTACGTTTCTGCTCTCTCTTTATTCCGAGATTTGCTCAAAGTCCAACGCTCATTCATGCACATCTGAAGAGCCTGTAATCAACCTTCACGCGCACCATTCACACTCGCCCGGGGCGTTATTTCCGCCCCGTGCCGATCAGCGGGGGAATTCAAGGGCCGATTCGCAGCGATGACTTTCTTCCTTTCCGACTGTCCGGCGGCATCTGGGAAGAGGAGCACTCTGACATCAGAAAGGAATACAAAAAAAAGAGAAAAAAAAAAAAATTTAGCCTCCTATAATCCGCTTTGCCTTTTGTGAAGTGAGTGACTTTGAAACTTGCTATCGCAATTACGCCTCCCCCGGCCCCTCCTCCTTACCCTCCTCCACCCTTCCTCAACTCACCGGAACTAGAAAGAGAGAAATCTCTCTCTCTCTCTCTCTCTCTCTATTTCGCCGTCTGCCTCTCTCCAAATCCTCCCGTTTGTTTGGGGAATTGTAAGTCTCTCTCTCTCTCCGTCCCTCTTTTCCTTTTTTTTTTTGTTCTTAAATTATCTTCCATTATACTCTAATGGTTTTTCTCATTTGGAGCCGCGCGTGCATAAACGCACATGGAAATTAAAACTTTTGGTTTGTGACAGAGATTAGCGTCGACTGGAGGTCAAACATAATAGCTTCCATTTAACACCAAAATAGATATGATTATACTGCACTTGCTCTCCGCTCAACTTTTTGTCCTCAATCTGCACGGTGCTGCTCCGATAGCTCTGTCCTCATTACGCGGCGACAAAAGGGTCCGGGGCCGCCGGTTCACACCGCCGCTCCGCGCTATTTGTCATTGCTATATTTATCAGAATGGGATTTTCCGAGTCCGTAAAGAGACAGATTGAGAAGACTGTTTATCCCTGCTGTTTACTTGTAATATTTATAGTGCGCGCCAACAAAGACTCGCAGCTTCTGCCGGGTGTCGGGTGAACAAATCAATGAATATTCATCTGTACGGGAAGATTAGGCGGGACTACAGATGATTTAGCGTGCGTATCTGAACTCCGCCATGTTTATTGGCTCATCACCATCTGTAAATAGCGTAATCTACCTCGGATTACGGGCAGCAACATCTACTCCAGACAAACACAGAAGATGATCTCCTCAATCGACAGTGCTGTGGATTGAGAGAGGCGGGGAAAAAAACAAAAAAAAGGTGGATTACAGAGGAGACACTGAAGGGCGATGAAAGCTGGCGTTTTATTCGGGAATTGCCATTCAAAATGCCGAACATATCAAGGGGCCGTGTTTGCGTAGTTGTCGTGTGTTTTGGTGGCAGAGTAATCACCCCACGCTCAGATCAGTCTGCCAGGAAGCTTTAATCACTCAGCTTCATCAATACAACGCTGATGGCACCGATGAAGGAGAATGAAGTGTTTTTATTCCCATGATGAAATATCAATTTGCAGAAGGTTGAGGGACTAAAGTCTCCGCCGTGTGACATGTAGTAAAAAAAGCCTGCTGCCAGATGTTCTTTTCTACATGCAGAGCCCCGCCCTTTTCTTCTTTTTTTTTTTTTTTAATTGTGGGGTAGAATGATTTTTTTATATATATATTATATTATTATATACAAGACAGATACTCAATAATATTACCACTAGGAAAACAAAAAAAAGATTAACAGCAGATGTTATTTTTCTTCCCTTTTTTGGGAGAGGGCAACATGAGGTCAAATGTCATGTTCAGGGTATTTATACAGTAAGTTGATCTATGGCTTTAGACTGATGTTTTCATCCTTCTTCAGTTTAATGTCATGTCCCTGCTGGCAGTGGCTGGTGATCATGAGTGCGAGTGACTGAGCCGATCAGTGTCCCTCAGTTTTACACAGAAGTGGAGCTATGTGTTTTTGAACACACTACACACTACATCCCCTCCTACACACATCCCGGAGATGTTTCTTCTTGTACTATTTTAACGGCCGACCATCAGAGCCCTGATCGTCAACGATTGGCAACCGATCGAAACAAACATTGAATTTTACTGTTGCTCTGTCCACAAATTGTGAGAAAATGCCATAAAAAATGTCAAATCACACACACACACAAACAGAAACACACACACAAAAAAACAACAGGATAAAATTCTGCTAAGACCGTTCTACATTTTAGCTGTTCAGCTAGATATTTTACATGTACAGCATTGATGGTATAGAACACAACGTGATGGTATGATGAGATTTTACAACCACTGTATTGTTACACACTGGGTAAATATGTATTATGTGTATGTTTTTTTTTAATAAATTTGCTTTGTATGTGGAAGTTCTGTGAAGTTAGAAAATCTTTTGTACGTATTCTTCAGTGACACTTGTTAGGTTGGCGCAGATACAAATCAAATCCCCACATTTGATTGGACCTTAAGAAAGTGGGCAGAGCTTGACACAAATAAGTCAATTATTAGCATTATTATTATTATTTATATGAAGAGAAACAAATAAATAAATGGAATATATTTGCATGTATATAAATATTTGTTAATTGTTTTTTTTTCTTACATTGATAATAAATAAATGACACATATATACTCTTCTAACTTCATATGACACATTGCCAAATATTAACAAAATATTTAGTATAATGATGTTTGGTCCTCAGATTTTTATAAGGCTATGTTTTAAACCGCCTTTTATTATTTATCTGCACAGTTTTTTGTTGTTTTTTACTTTTGATTGATTTAAAAATACTCTAAAGTCTTTTTTTGACATATATTTAGTAGATAAAAAGAAATAAATTCCACAGGGAAACATTCATTATAATGATCAGAAAGTGTCACACACAGCTGAGTGCCCTCTTGAGCAAATCTGAAGAATCTGTATTCATATGTTAATAAAACATTTTCTATTTTCCAAAAGAAAATAACCGGCATTCAGATGTCACGATTTTCAACTATGCATAGATTTGTTTTTTAATTATTCTTTTTTTGCTTATGTTAAATACATTTTTCTCACCATTATTATCTTCTCTGTTGTTACAGTTGAATTGTATTAAAACATCATGAATGGATTATTCTGTATTGAACTTAAAAGCACCGAGCTAAAGGCCACTGGGACAGAATCTGCCTTTGTGTTTGAGTGTTTGAGCAAATACTATAGTCGTAAACAAATTAACATGTTACGGAGGCCTGGGAGTAAAAATCCAGGTCCCCCCTCCCCTACACACACACACACACACTCCTGCACTATTGTGCATTGTGTGTATGTCCTCTAGTTCCAATTAGAGCAGAGGACAATAGCCTAATGTTTGTCCTGAGACCCAGAAAGCAACTAGTGCTGATACTGGCTCTAACGCTCTTTGTGTCTCGAATAATCTTTGGTGATCTGATTAACTCATAAATGTTCAAAGTGGAATTTGGTGATTTCCTTTATTTCCTCTTGATACCACTTAAAGTACCAGTGGAGTATAGCATGAATTCATTGAAATGATTCAAATTGTCAAAATTATGAGGCTACAAGTGTTTTATTGGTTATTTTTAGATTTTACTGTACTTTTTAGATCCAATGCTTGACACCATGGGATTCAAAATAGCAACGTTGAGCACTGTCTACTAATCAGACATGATCAGTTATGTGAAAAATCCACAGAAAATGTCATGTTTTCACCTCTAAGAGAAACAATTAGAGCTTAGAAACTCTAAGCCGGGCCCAACACCTGACAATTTTATTTTTAATAGCTGCCATAGGCCAGCAGCCTGCTCTCAACAAAGCTAAGTATGAGCATGCGTATGTTGTCATTACCCCCTACCTGATTAAAATGGTTCTATTCCTCCAACTTTACTCCAAACTGAACTCAAAGTTCATTCTCTTATTGAAGGATTTTCTCCAATGAACTGGTAAAAACATGAACTACTAAATGTAAGTTCAAGAACAGATAAACAATAGGCTCATTTCTGCATATTGTTTATCTGCCTTGTGATTGCTGAGGCCCCATGTTCTTTGAGTGTAAGCAAAAGCTGGTGAATCAGAATTTCTCTTAGGAAAAACCAGAGCAAATAGGAACTTGATGCCTCGAGATACATGAGAAATAATCAGAATCAGGGGTTCCCATCACTTTCTAAATATTCCACACGCAACTGTCAGCTGTAATATGAGAAAGTGGAATTGTCTGTAGTGAGTCCTTCGCTACAGACCTCAAAACATCACTTCAGATCAGTTCAAGAATGGCGCTGAGAGCTTCATCAAAGGGTTTTCATGGCTGAGCAGCTCCACCAAGTGCAATGTAAAGCGTCAGATGCAGAGGTGTGAAGCACGCCACCACTGGACTCTAGAGCAGGAGGCTGTTCTCTGGAGTGTTGAATCATCTCTCTCCATCTCATGTGATGGATGGATCTGGGCTTGGTGGTTGCCAGGACGACGATACTTGTCGGACTGCGTCGTGGCAAGTGTTTGGTGGAGGGTGAGTGAATAGTTTTGGCAATATTGTGCATTATTTATTTGTTTTGTTATATATACTATTAGTGGTTAGTTGTCTGTTGGTGTTACCTGTTGCACCCATGCACTTTACTGTTGGTTGACTGTCTTGTTGTGTTTTTTTTTCTGTCCTTCCAGCACCCAGGAATGTGAGAAACATCATTTTGGTTTCTTTGTATGTCCAGTTTTTTTGCTTAGTGCAAATATAAATGAATTATATATTCATATATAATATTTCTGATTATGGCTTAGCTTTCTCCATGCCCAATTTGGGTAGTAAATTCATTTATTAAAAGTATGAGACACAAATCACACACACACACACACACACACACACACACACACAGCCTGGTCTGATCCGGGATAGTGACAGGACCCAGCATTTCCTTAACATACTGAACTTAATCATTATACAGTTTTATTTTTATTTATTTATTTTTTTTACATTTTTACACAGGACCCCTCAGCATGACCACACATTAAGGTAAAAATTCAGAACCTGTCTAAGCTGATATTGTACTTTAATTCCCTACAGATTTACAATTATTCAAATGACCAGGACACAGTTATCACACAGCAAATCTGTTTTTTTGTATTTTTTTAAGAGACATAAATACCATAATTCATCAGGTCACCTCAGGTCTAACTTCTCCTTGGCTGAGTGGAACGATAAAATAAAATTTAGAAAAAAATAATAATAAATTCATAAATGAAAAAAAAAATAAAAAAGTAAATAAAGAAATAAGAACACACATACAGACACACAGGAGACCTTCCTTTTTCACCATTTTTCCATTTATTGTTGGCATATTGGTGTGTTTGTGTTTGCGAATGTGTGAGAAAGAAATGTGTGTATACTGGATTCCAAACTGCATTGCGTGTACAAACACCTTTGGCCGTGGGTTTTTTTTTTTTTTTTTTTTTTTTTCCTTTTCTTCATCTCTTTCTTTATAAATGGACCCTTAAAGTTTTGGTTACAATGACACAGAATTTACCATGGATTTCAATCTAAATTATTACCTCCTTTTATTTATAGACATGATCTTCGTCGATATCCAAAAAAAGTGGAACGAAAAAAAAACCAAAAACCAAAAAAGATGAGATAATGTCAAACAATGAGAAGTTGAGTTTTACATCTGCTATACGGCTGTTCTGTCACCCTTCATGTCTCCCACTGGGAACAAGCAACGAGCCTTTTTCAGGGGCACTTAAACAACAAGCCAAACCTCTGTAGTCTCTGCACCTGGAACCCAGCAAACGGATAGCACGCCTTCAGAACAAGTAGATATAGATAGATTTATATATAGAGTTTTATATTCAGCTTGAAACTTTTTAAAAGAGTACAGTAAACACTTCTCACACATGATAGAAACTAGTTGACGCCTCAGAATCAGTAAAAGTGTAGGCCAAACACTGTCCAAAAACCCACGATGTGGTGGCAAAAAAAAAAAGGAAAGAAAAAACTAAGCAAAAAAAAATTAAAAAAGAGAACAAAAATGAATATAACATCAGAAAAAAACAAAAAATAAAATAAAATAAAAAATACATCCTGCCCACAATCTTTTCTTACAAAGTTTGAAGTAGATCGGAATAGAGACACCTGACCACACGAACAGAATAGAAAAATCTAAAACAGTGGTATTGCATTTTGAAATGCACAAAGATTCTCCTGTACAATTTGGCATCTCTCTCTCCGCGAGTACAAACGCCTAAAGGGCTCAGCGGCGGGTTCTCCGGGTAGTGGTTCGCCTTTTCTGTGTTTTTTTTTTTTCCTCCTTCTCATGATTTGTCTTTGTCTGGTTCCCCCACATTCACACGAGTCCTCGTCTATTCTTTATTTTTATTTTATCTTTTTTAAAGTTGCTGTTCTTGTTTTGAGTCTACTCGAAGATGTATACATCAGTGCTGTAAACAGGCACACGCAGATTGGGGAGAAAACAACCAAAAAAAAAACAACAAAAAAAACAAAAAAATTAAGAACGGGGAGGGGAGGGGGAGGGGGAGAACGAGAGTCCTGGTTTCCGTCTCTCCTCCGCCGTTCCCTCGCCGTCCATCCTCCGGTTTGTTCTACTCGACATTCTCAGTCCGGCTGAGACCATGTGGGGGTTTCTCCCGGTAAGGCCGGCCTGTCCGCCCGCCTGCACCCGCTCATCCCACAGTTCGTCCCCCCCCTCCATGTCTGACTGTCTCCGTACCCCGAGGGCGTTGGTTAGTGGGTGGGGGTTTGGGAAGGGGGGGGGGGGGGCCCTCAACGCCCGGCAGTGCTCCAAGGAATTCCATAAAAAGGGGGCGGGGGCGGAAAAGTTTTCCTTTAAAGGGGTTCGTCACCCTCAAGTTTCCTGTGTCGTCGTCGTCATCGTTGCTGCGTGTTTTCCCTTTTATTTCTTTCCTTCTTTTTTTTTTATTTATAATTTTCTGCTGGGTTAGGAGGTGTGAGGAGGGGAGGGAGAGGGGGGGGGCACAACAGAAAACATGTTTGGATCTCGGTGGTTCGTTTTTTTTTTGTTTTTTTTATAGCCTTGGTCGTCGGGGTGCGGCAGGGGGCCAGATTGTGCAAAGTCACGCAGTCTCTGGTATGTCCACGCGAAAAGAGCTAGCAAACCCTTTTCCTCGCTGAAAGAAGCAAAGCACAAACACATATCCTGGTTAGGTGTGATTGTGTGTGTGTGTGTGTGTGTGTGTGTGTGTGTGTGTGTGTGAAGATTATTATTGTTAATGTAACTATACTATTTGCGAGTAACAAAATTGCAAAGAACTAATAAGAAAATACATAAATAACTGAAATATCACCATTTTTTTGTATTATTTTTCCCCTGACAGATTCTTCCTACTACAAACAAAATAAACGCTAAAACAAATCATTTTTCAAGAAAATAAATAAATAAAAATATCAAATTACTTTTGACGCATTCATCATTATTGAAAAACATAAATATGTCCATTACTATTTATTCACTATCACCAAAGATTCAACCACAAGTGTCTTTTTTTGTCCAAATCAACAGTCCACAACCCAAAGATCATCAGTTTACTATTATAGAAAACTAAAGAAACCAGAAAATAATCATTTAATTTAAGAAGCAGGAAACAAAGAATTTAGAAACTTTCCTTATAAGAATGACTCCAATAGAATTTCGAAATAGCCGGTGATTAATGTAATAGTTGGCAACTAACTTATTAATCTTTGCAGGTCTAATTCAAACTAAATTGATACTAACTAGGCTTAGATTAAATTTAAATTAATTTTAAAAAGTCTAATATCTCAAGCTATTAGAGCCTGTGTGTGTGTGTGTGTGTGTGTGTGTGTGTGTGTGTGTGTGTGTGTGTGTGTGTGTGTGCAGGAGGAGGGGGGATGAGGGTGTCAAGTTTGTCTGGGATGGATGACAGAACGCGGAGAAGAAAGCAAAACACTTATGTGGCCTCATTCACACTGAATTAGTGGGTTTACGCATGCACAACAAGCGGTAGGAAGTCTCACATCCCATGATGCTCCTCAGGACCGCGGTGAAATGGCTCATGGATAATATGTGTGACTGTGGAGTGGTGGGGAGGTCGTGTGTGTGTGTGTGTGTGTGTGTGTGTGTGTGTGAATATCATGGTCAAATTATTTATGTTTTTTTTAGGACAGCAACAAAAGGCCGAGGCTGAAAGGAGAGTCTCTAACCTCCGCTCCCTCCTGGGTAATGACGGTAATCACTTGGCTCTGGCTAACGTCCCACCCCTCCCTCTGCACCCCCCCTCCCCCCCGAGCCCCCACCCTGACCCGACCCCGGACCCCAGGCAGGACAAAAGAGCCTCTGTGTATCACTGACTTGATCAGATTAGGGAGATTCAGCCTCTCGGTATCATCATTCTATCCCTTCCTCCACTCCTTCACCATCCTCCTCCTCCTCCTCCTCCTTCTATCTGACTGTTGTATCCCCTTTTGCCATTATCCCCCCCTCTACACACACACACACACACACACACACACACACACATACAGACACCGCCACCCCCGCATTCATTAGCATAAGGGCCACAGCGATCCACTTTGAAAGAGCGGTGAGTGTCCTCGTTCGTGGGAAACGCAGCGATATCTGAGCCCTTCACTTGGAGTTGTGCATGATAAGTGCATAATAAGCGCGTCCGTGGTAACTATTATAAGAGCAGACCATAATGTGCATCAAATTGAAGATTTACAGATGGGTAATAATCTGAAACTTGTATAATACTGCTGGAATTTTCAATGGAAATATATCATATCTGGATTTCCATGTGATCATTTTTTTTTTCTTTCTTTTTGTATTATTATTAATATGAATCAGATCAGTGTTTCCAGTCATTGTTTTGATAGACTTTGACTTTCATGTGAAGATATCTTTGTAGTGTGTAGTCACTTTTATTTGTTATATTGTTTACATTTCTAAAACATATTTAGTATTGTCATCTTTTGTCTCGTTTTCGTCTTGTTGCCTTAACTTTATCATTTTATTTGTCTTACATTTGTTTGGCCTATTATGAAAACACACACACACACACACACACACAGACACCCACAAACACACACACACACACACACACACACACACACACACACACACATTTCCAGAATTTGTCTATAACACATTCAGGTCTCTGCTGTTCCTGCTACCACTCATTATGTTCTGGTCTGTAGTGTTGACTCAACACACGCAGTTTTAAAATGCATCCTGCTGTGATGTCACAACAGGGGTGGAATTTCAAAGTCACCGCCCCTGAATGCATGTAGCCACCCATTCCCACCCAAGTATGTGTACTTGACTTTTGATTCTTCAACCGATCACAACTCTCTAGCAGGTAAATGGAGGTGATAAAGGCAGTTATTATTATTATTATTATTAAACTTTTTATTCAATATTCATTCTAATATTTGTGTTATTTTTGTATTTTACCTTCTCAGAACATTACCTTCAGCTTCTCAGATGTGCTGATTTATTGTTTTTATTCATGAAACCTCAAGGTCTAACTATTGGAACTTTGAAGGATGCTTTTTCACTATTTTACACCATTCTAACTAATGAATCAAATCAGTATCAGTAACTTAACCGGTAGACAACATTGATGCTTGATCACACAGCTCAATCAGTTTAAAAACAACTGCTGTATTATATATGCTTTATTACTACATTTTGTATCATTAGTGCATTTGAAACCTTTACCATGTCTATATTCTATTCAATAGTATTAACATAGTCATTACTGAGCTACAAGTATTGCATTTTTTTCTTTGACATTGCTGTAGCTTCCCCTGTTGATTATTGAGCGACACAGAACTAAAACAATGAACTTATCCTCATCTGTGACGACGCTGCTACCAGAACAAAAGGGACAAAAAAAAGGCTTATCATGCGCGCAATTGTCGGACACAACATTTTGATCCAGGATAAAATAAAAAAGAAGAAAAATGAATAAAACATTAATTAAAGGGGGTAAAAAAGCATTTTTTCCCCGCTGTTCCTAACAGCGTGCTGTGGTTTTAAATGACGGCGACGGGGAAGCAGCGGGACTCTGACAGTGTGATAATTCCAGCTCGCTGTGTCGGATGATGAGAGAGGGGGCCTCTTCAGGCGCTGCTTGACAAAATTATAATTAAGCATTATCACCAAATTGCAGTGATTGAGGATGTATCTCTTTGTGGCTTTTGAATGTGCGTTTAGAAACAGTAATTCCTTCAGAAATGCTGCTTTTTTTTTCTCTCTCTCTCTCCTCCCCCCACACCCCCTCCTCAATTATCTAAAACTGTTTTTTGATCCTTCGGCTTCGATGCAACGCGGCGTCCCCTGCATGAGAATGAGATGTTAAACTCGCTGGCTACCGTTATTCTTCTTCTTCACTGATTAAAAACAGACATTTTCATTGCGGAGCGTCGTGAGAGGGCCGGCGTCTCTTATATTACCACAGCCATTCTTCCATAATGAGACAGAGCTCCCTTAATGCTAACATCTCCACCCACATCAACACAGCCTTATACATCATAATTGCTTTTGGCATGTTTAATTTGAAAAGCCAGTCAGTGCTCGGAGGTCTGCGTGTTTGTGTGTGTGTGTGTGTGTGTGTGTGTGTGTGTGTGTGTGTGCGCGTGTGCGGGCAGGAATGAATTGAAACGGTAGGTGAGGGGGAAAGATAAGATCATCACAGCCAGAGAGATAATGGAGATGCTTGAGAAAGAGGGAAGAGTTAGTTAAACACTCTGACAAGAAGGGCTGAGAGAGAACAAGGGTCAGGCCTGAAATGAATTTCACGCTTCCTTTCCGACAGCCAATCCAGGGAGAAAATTGAATTTGGAATCTTTTTCTTTTTCCACCTAATTCGATCACCAGATCAGAGAGCGCAAAAAGTGGGGGAAGGGGGGGGGTGTGGGTGGCAGGAAGGTGGAAGGGCTCAGGCCAAAACGGAATACTCACTGAAATGAGATGGGTTATAAACTGCTCTGGAGCTAGGCAGAAATGCTTCCAACTCTTTCCTCTCTAAGGAGCCGTGGTGGTGGCTGAGGTGATGGTTGTGGAGGAGGTGGTGGTGGTGGTGGTGGTGGAGGTGACTGAGAGGCGTCTCTTTGCCAAAGGTGGAGAATGACTTATCGGCCGTTTGCTCGGGGCTTTCAAATACCTCTGTGTCTGGGACTGAGTCCATGCCAGGCACGTGGAGGTTGCTGCGGTAGTCCGGGCCCTGGCGCCCGTCAGAGGGCACGAAGCTCGGCATCCAGCAGCGGTCCGAGTGACCCAGGGCCTTGCACTCCTCCGTGCAGTTAGAGAAGAGGTCAGTGCCTGGAAGACAGCGGGGGGGGAGGGTGTGGGTAATGGGAGGGAGGAGACAGGAGAGGGATTTAAAGTCGTCAGCAGTGCAACATACACAGAAACTCCTTATAAAATAATACCTGCTGTATAAGAGAATAAAGGGTGATATAAAAAGGGGAGTTTTTGGACATCTAGCCCTGTTTCCCACATCCCATTCTAGGCATTTATCTAAAACATGGAGACCATAATTTTACCCTCAAGCACTGAGATTTGTGAGAATTTCCCCCTCGATCCGGATTTCAGATATAATGGAAGTGCTCAGTGCAGATTTTTAGCAGCTCTTTCCCAAACTAGAAGCTCATTTTACTTGTCAATATATTGTCCTGCAAAATAAAGGTGAATCTGCTATCTGAATATTCAAACTGGAGTTTGATCTGTTCACAAAGAAGACCGCAGTATGACTGTAGTAAACCTACACCACTATCCTGTCACAAACAGGAGCACAACACTCATTTCCAGGCCTTTTAAAACAAGTACGGAGGGAAATATCACATGGTACGGCTTGCAGGGATGGGTGCGATCACGCACGTATTTCTACCAGTGTTTACACAGTTTTTCACAATGTAATTGTTTTTATTACATAGAATTTATAGAATTCAAATATGCCCTGTGCACATCCTTTATTGAAATTCCAGTTGGCCAAAACTAATTGGATCATTGAAAATGATGGTGTTTAGGCTTTGGATACATGTCAGGAATGTGGGAAATAGGGACATGTCCAAATTACCAAGCTGATCCTTTTATTTTGAGATTTGACTACAGGAGAACAGCTATATGTAAATATACAACTCAACCACATATCAAAAACAAGTTTAGCTATTTTAATTTGGAAGCATTACATATTGGACATTTAAAGCAGAACAGCCACTTTCCTTTGTTGTTGGCCAATCCATGAAATGTGTTGTTAGTGGAATATCTCCACATTGTGCTGTAGCTCCTTTTAGTTTAATTAAGCACCTGAGCAGGTCTTCCACCGCCGTACATCACTATGACAGCCATTTGTGCCTTCTTTACTTTCATAGCAGGCTGGATGCCAAAAGCTTTTTTTCTAATCTGTTTTCTCGAGCAATAAAAGCATCAATTTTACACGTGCAACGTTTCATCTCAGTAAATGCATCCGAAGCAAACAGGGTTTTTTTTGAAAGAGGAAAAAAATATATATAAACAGCCGCGCTGCAAAAAACAACATCTTTCTTACCAAAGTCATTTACACTCCGCTCTGCTTTCAAGAACAATTTTTCTTCAGTGGAATCATTTCAGCCAGTGGTGAGATAATTCTACTTGTTCCTCAATGCGGGTTCTCTTGTTTCTGAAATGTATCTGGTTGATTTCTTCCACTTATTTTAAGAAAATAGTATACAATGGCTGGTGATAACCTATTGTTTTATACTTAAATACAGACAGAACCTTGCAAAAGGATTTTCATCTAAATATTTAATGTGATGGATCTGCACAAAAGTGAAATATATATAAAAGCATTGTTTAAATTCAATAAATTAATTTTTTAAAAATGAGAAAATTGACATGTGCATATGTATTCCCCCCTTTGCTATAAAGCCCCTTTAAAAGTGCCGGTGCAATCTGTTACCTTCAGAAGTCACATCATTAGTGAAACAAAGTCCTACTATGTGAACTCTAAATGTCATGTGATCTGTCAGAATAAACACCTTTTTACAAGAGGCCAGAATGGGTTGCAACACTGCTTAGCAAGAAGCATCACATCATGAAGACCGAGGATTCAGGGACAAAGTTATAGAGAGATACAAGTCAGGACTGGGTTATTAAAAAAAAAACATCTTTGATGATCCCCTGGAGAACTATCAAACTCTACTCGCCTAATACCATACCCTACAACATGTGACCACAACAATAAGTCGTACACCCAACCCATAGGGCTGGGTGTTATGGAATAGTGGCCAGAAAACAAGCCTTTACTTAGTATTAAAAATAACAAGGAATGTTTTAAGGTTTTAAGCCAAAAATCACGTTGCTGACTCCTTAAACATATGCTGAAAGCTGCTCTGGTTAGATGAGACTTAATTTACTTTTTGGCCACTAAGGGGAATGCTATGTTTAGCGGCAACCCAACACATCCCATCACGCCAAGAACACCGTCCCCACAGTAAAACACGGTGGTGGCAGCATCACAGTGGGGAACTGGTCCGTATAGAGGTAGAGACGGATGGTGCTAAATACAGGGACGTTCTGGAGCAAAACCTGTTTCAGTTCTGCCTGTGATTTGCGACTTGGATGGAGGTTCATCTTCTAGCAGGACACGGACCCAAAGCATACTGCTAAAGCAACACTTGAATGGTTTAATGGGAAGAATTTAAATGTGTTAGAATGGCCTAGTCAAAGCCTGGATCCAATTGAGGATCACTGGTTTGACATGAGGACTGCCATCCACAAGCTGAAATCATATGACTTGAAGAAGCTGGAGACATTTTTCTCCAATTTCCTATTTCTTATTTTCATGAAAAATTGGAAAAAAATTCTAGAAGCGAGATGTGGCAAGCTTATAGAGACATCAGAAAAAAAAGACTTACATCACATATTCATAAATGAAATGATGCAAATGCTATACATTCTAATTTCAGCTTGTGAAGTATTAAAATGTGAAAAAATAATTTTTCACATTTTAATAATAAAAAATCCAACATTGTCATTACTTAAAAAAAAGAACAATACTTTATATATATATGGTAATGTGATGTTTAAAAAAAAACCTTTTAATTATTAAATTTGACCTGATCATATGTTTGCTTAGGTTTTCCACGTAGTGTTTCTGTAAAACTTTTCTCATCTTAAATTCAGTTTTCAAATGTTTAGTGATGGAATGTGACCTCCCCTGAGGGCGCGACAAAAGACAGAAGAGAGAAGACATGTCTTCATAGGAAGAGGAGGCCCCCGGGGCCCCAAACTACACTCCCAATACTTCTTCAGTGTTTCAATCACCAGGCAGCTGGAACAACGTTCTGACCTCAAATATATATTTGCAATAACATCACTGGGCAATGGATGTGTGTGTGTGTGTGTGTGTGTGTGTGTGTGTGTGTGAGCTGCAGGCATTAACATGCATCAACATACAATTTGTAAAATAACAAAAGTGTTTTAGAAAATAGGTGGGCGGGAATAAAGCGAGAGCATGCATGCAAAGGTTGAGGGGTTAGAGTGATCTACATTGCCAACAAACTGTCCATGCTCCCTTTAGTCTGAACATGAGATTAACTAAATCACAAACTCTAGTGTTGGCAGTGTTTAGCAGCCGCTGTCCTGTGTGAGCGGATCGCAGGTAAAAAGGAGGTTTTAGGTCAAGGTTGCAGGCAAATGGTAGCTGCAGGTAAATCGAGGTTACAGGTAAAATGACATTGCAGGTTGCAGGGAAAACAAAAAAAAGCTTCTGTGTTTTGTGAAGCTCTGCAATTACATTAGCAATCTCCTAGTCGGTGGTGGCATTTCTAGACTACCTTTTGTCTTCTTGTTGTACCACAAACAACGGCGACAGGGTCGGAGTTAAGTTCTCCACAACCGTACCTTTACTGAAATTTATTTCTTTTTGTCCGGCGATTTGCCCAGACAACCATTGAGACGAGTGAGGCTGAGGAGAAGTTGAACTGCTGTGCTTGTCGCAGCTGCTCAGCGCCGCTGAGGGACAGGACCAATCACGGCTCTCGCAGTCTCAGAGAGCACAGCTAGCAGGATCATTAGCCGTTCGGCACAGCTATTCAGGCCCAGTGTAAGCCATAAGCCACCAAAGTGTGTTTTCATTGCCCCATATGTTTTTTTCTTTTTTTTTCAGTTGAGCCTAGATCCTGTGTATGCATGTTTTTTTGTTGTTTTTTTTGAAAATCCAAATCCGCTTGTTGTGTGTATGGGCGTCTGAGTCGCTGTTTGGGGCTAAAAAATCTGAACTGTCCAGCTCAGGGTATCTGCTGCTAATCCTCCTGAATACAGACTGATTAGGCTAAGACTGCTACAGTGTTGTGTGTGTGTGTGTACACGCATGTGTGTGTTCGTGCATACACATGTACAAGCACGTGTGTGTGTGTGTGTGTGTGTATATGTGTGTGTCTGTAGCGGTCAGCAAAGAGGGGGAATTTGCTTTGTTACAAAGCGGATTAATTTGGCTTGCCGTCACTAACAGCTTGGAAAAGTGCCCAGTCTCCTACCGACAGGGTTTAAATATTAACCAACATGCCATAAATACACCGTCACATTACATTTTAATACGGCCCTCTTACAACAGGGAGGAAACGACTTACTGTACCGCGGCGTGGCGAGCGAGCGCGCACGCTGTGCCGCTGACATTCTGTACCAGGTGCACCTGGACCTGCAGAGAAGCTGCGGCAGACTTGCAAGATCCCCTGTTACAACACAGAGGATGTGCTAATGCTCAAAATGGGAAGCGAGAACTGTGGCATTTAGACTTTGTCAGAGAGATAAGACTCATGCATGCAGACACACACACAAACACACACACACACACACACACACACACACACACACAGGGAGGGTAATTTCAGCCACAAAGCCAGATCAAGACATCTTGATATTTCTTGACATTTTAGAAAAATTAGATGTTCCCCCAGCACATTAGACAGTCTCTATCGAATCAGGAGGATAAGAAAATACAAAAAAAAAAAAAAAAAACATTTGAGCTGTAAAATTGGACCCCTTTGCCACACACACACACACACACACACACACAGCCAGAGTCGTGCTTAAAATGTGAATAAAGCTGCTGGGTAATGCCGTTATCTCTGCTATTACGCAGTTCTCCCAACAATTTTCTCAGAGCAAACAGTCGCCCCGCACTCGTCCGGCTGCTGAGTACATGCATCCGCCCTCCACTCCAGCACGGGATGAGAGAGCGCTGTGTCAACACGCCTCACGCTAAGCCTAACACCGGCAAAGAAGGCCGGGATGGAGAGACCACGGTTAGGAGGGGAGGGGGGGGTTAGGAGGATGAGGGAGCGGCTGACCCTCCTTTCTTCTATAGCGCCTCATCTCGTCTTTAGCATTCTACGGGGCAAACGCAAAGTCTCCATAATAACCTTCATTTGGTAATTGGTATGCAGAGGTCTGAAAAATGAATTACTGATCAGCGAGCTGTTACCACGGTGATAACGTGAACTGCAGGCCTAAAGAGGAATCCATCAGGGCGGAGGGGAGGGATGGGAGTGCAGCCGGGGTGGAGGCTGCAGGAGGATAAGCGGCCCGTCTTGATCTTCTCCAAATGCACACCGGTTGTATTGAGAATACTAAATTTTACAAATGTGGCAGGGACTGGTGGTAGGGGGCCCCAAGGGGCCTCCCAAAGTTCCAGGAGGGGTCAGAGACTTGTCACGACCACATGACGTACAGAACGACCCTTAGCTCACACGGTATACGTATCAAATATAGATACCAATGTTGACTGAAAATAAATAATCAATGTGTTCATAATCAGGATATAAAGAGCTGCATTAGGTTTGATTCATTCATTAATGATCAATTATAAATAAGTGAACAGCAACTGGCTGTGAAAATGTGGAAATATGTCTTCATACATATACATCATCATTATCCATATATTATTTATAACATAAAACAGCCTTGCACGAATACATATGTGTCTAAATGTATATATATATATATATATATATATATATATATATATATATGTATATATATATGTGTGTGTATGTGTGTGTGTGTGTGTGAGAACACATGAGAGCATTTAAATGTTTTAGTTCATCAATGTGAAGCCAATTTGAGATATTGTGGGTAGATTAAAGTAGAAGTACGCTTTCATAAAAAGTGCATAGTAAGTGATTCATTAACATAATATATATAACAGACAACTAAAGTATATTAATTCAACAATAAATGAATTTCAGTGTACTGTGCCTATTTTAAAGATTTTGTACATGTATGTTTCATCTTCATCATGTGTCTCAGACTGATCCTATGCAGAGTACATATGAGTGAAAATACATTAACATAATAATGAATGTACATTAATATAACTGATGCAGTAGTGAAATAATACCAATTTACTTCTATTCAAATTGCATTTGGACACACCTTCTTTCACACCGGTGATGGGGAAAAAATAGCACAGAATCTACATTTAGTGTTAATTTATCTTCACTTTTCATTTTGCATCTATAGATATCAGTTTACTGATGCTGGAGGACTAGGAAGGTGTCGGCTCCATGTCACATGAGGTGTCGTTGCAAATCTCATTTCCTCCTGCACAATTCTGTCGGGTCTTAATATGGTAATATCTCTTTGTATTAGCAACCAATGATGGATGTGCAACTGTGGGTTTAAATGGGAATCGTATTGCCGTGGCTTACTCACGCTGAGCGGCACATCTCCCCTTCAGTAGCTTTTGCATACACCAAACTTTCCACTTTTAACTATATTCTGAAGGTTTTTCACAGAGAGGCGTGTTCATATATCATTCATGGCCTGATTTATACTACATTTTATTCATAAAACATGGGAGAAAATGGATTTTTTACTATTATCTCTAGATTGGTGGAATCCTAAATTCCTTCTGCAAAAGAAAAAAACTTGAAACAAATGTTTTAATGTATGTATTCAAGTCAGGGAGTTGCACGTTGATATCTGTCAGTTATTATTAGTATTAATATTGAACCTATTCACCTGTAGTGGTTCAGAAATGAAATAACAAAAATATCTATTTGACTCGGCCTTTTCATATCATAAATAAATGTGCTGTAAATATTAGATGATTATTTTGAGACATCTAATGATGTTTTTTCTCCCTTTTACCAAACTATAAACATGCATCCGCAGTGAAATGATGAAGTCAGTTGTACCTCTGGTCCCATACGATGTGTAAATAGCTCATAATATGCTGTTTGACCTTTACTGCAAATCCTAATGTCTCTTCCCACACTCCCTCTCTCCACCTTGCAGACTTTGAAAACTGGTAAAAAATAATCTAGACTCTGATTTGCTCGGCATGTTAGATCCAGTGTCATAGCTGAGCTAAAACGCCATGTCAAAGTCTGCAAAATTGGCTGCGAAAGAAGAGCAGGAAGTAACAAGAAAAAAAAAACATATATACGAGGCTGATTATTTTTGGTGTTCGGGGGCCTGATGGTATATGAGGTGATTTCAGGACTCTTTGTGCTTCTTTAAGTGCGTCCTTGATCAGGGAAACAAGTGAGCACACAGTCTGAAACAGCAGAAAATGTTGGCACGGCAATGCAGCCGGCAGCGGGGAGGAAAAAAAAGAAAAAGAGAGAGAGAGAGAGAGAGAGAGAGAGAGGACACAAATCACTGTGTCGACAAAAAAAAAAAAAAAAAAGAAACAACCAGTAGATAGAGAAAAAAGAAAAGACATTAAGGGGCAATGAGGCTAAATCTGCTGATATGTTAAAAACCGGGTGATCTGACCCCGGATTGAAAAGAACCATCCACTCCTATAACAAAAAATGAAAAAAAAAAAAAAAAAGAAGAAGAGAGAGAAAATTGACTGATGTATTCATGAAGTCCTCTGTCAGCGCCCACGGAAGAGGCGAACATGCCACTGTGATGGATGACACGAACATGTGTTTATTTAACATTTATTAACACCGACGCGGCTCCAGTGTACCCTCACCACTGACAAACTCAATTACGCACGCCGAGTGGGAAAAAAGCCTGTGTTCTTTCTGCGGCGCTGCGGCGGCGGCAGGATTGCGGGACTGGCTAAGCCGGGCTATCAATTATCCTAATCAAACAAAGACTTAATGCATAGCAAATAATCTGTTTAAAGGCACTAAGCCGGTTGATAACTCTCTGCAACAAAGTAACTGTATCCTATTTGCCACGGCGAGGGTACTCAAAGTCAGCAGTGAAGAGCCGTCACAGCTGGACACACAGTGTGTGTGTGTGTGTGTGTGTGTGTGTGTGTGTGTGTGTCGCTGATTGGAATCAGGACAGTATTAGACTGGAAATGAGTTCAGTCGGTGAGTTGAGTTCCAGGCGACTTTTGGACTGCTAAGAAGTACAGCACAAAGTGATTAACACAGCAGACTGATCAGGAATGAATGAAAAAAAGAGAGTAAAGGAAGGTCCTTATAGTTTGCATTGGGCTCCTGATCAGTCATAGTTCTGTATTATTTCCTAATTCAAATATCCTGTGTAAGGCTGCAACTAACAAATATTTTAGTGGTTTATAAATCTTTAGTTCGTTAAAACAATTAATCGCATAGTTGTCTGGTTAATGAATGATGATCACTGTTTTATATAGCTAAAGGTCTTGAACTAAAATGTCATATTTTTACCTGATCAGCAGGTTCGCAACCCACTAGCAGCCAGTGTACTTTCCATATACACTAAAAAAAACAGAAAGGTATCAGATCTGAAAAGATGAAATTCAACCAATTTAAGCAAAAACCTTTAATATTTTAATACCTTTGAAATAGTTGCTGATTATTTAATAGTTGGAACCAATCTGTTTCTTATGTCCATAATGCATACTGTGTATGCAGATCAACAAATTCTATGAATTTTGTCCATAGTGTTGTGTATTTTATTTTTTATAGCTTTTATTTTCTTTTCTCTTTTCTTTACTCTGTACGCTGCAGTAACAAGCAAATTTCCCCGTTGTGGGATCATTAAAGTCATATCTTATCTTATCTTATCTTATCGATTGATTCATCGACTAATGCTTGCAGTTCTACTTTTGTTTGTTTCATGTTATTTGTTTGTGTTTTCCTGGTACATAAAAAAAAAAAAAAAAAACATATCCAGCAATCTGAGATGGAAGTCCTGTAATATTGTGGAGTTTTGCTGTACTTGAGCATTACCATGTGACACTACCTCACACTTCCACCAAACTATATTTCAGATGGAATTGTATTTTCTACTCCACTTTATGTATCTGATCGCTTTAGTTGCTTCTCAAATGCAGATCTGACATCAAAAAATAATCACTATTCGTTTGATTTTCTTAGTGCTTTCATTAAAACAAAATGTGAAAGGTAATGTTTAAAGTGTATTAAAAAAACACATGATAGGCATATAAAATATAATGTAGTACTATTACTTTTAAACCACCCAAAGTATCTCAAATTGGCTCTGTATTAAGAAAATAAAGGAGTGAAATGCTCTCACGTGGCTGTAAGTGGTAAAACTAATGTAATATAATAATAAAACACAGTCTGTTCAATAAGCAATATTTTTTGTCAGATTAAGTCTTAGTAGGATCAGAGTACTGTCCAAAATTGACAATAAGACTACATCCATATATCATCACCTAATGGCATGTCGGATCTTACAAAGCCTCGGCTGTCCTCCAGAATAAATGACAAGTTTTGAATTTCTATTTGCTATGTTTAGCCTAAAGGCCTCATTGACCTGAGCTCATCCGAGTCCAAAAAAAGCATTCTGTCCGGTTTATTGTGACTAATAAATACTCAGAAGAAACATATTGTGCTATTTATCACAGACTGCTGGAGGTCTGGGTGTGATGAACGATGTGCCTGGACTCGGTTTTATCCCCTCGCCCATTCATTTCTAATGACGGGAACACCGCAGGTGTACGGAACCTAAATAAAACAGCCAGAATTTGATGGAAACTCCCCGTATGTATTTGTCCTGTGTGGACAAACCCATGGAACTTTCTGACAACAATTTGCAATCACCAGATCAATCAAATAAGCTACTAACAAACATTTATAGGGATGCTATTTGGCCATTTTCTCATTGTTTCATAAACATTCACATTTTTTTTGTTCTAGTTACAATAGGTAGACTGTTAGCAGCAATACAGTCTGCCTTTTATTTATGTATTCATAATAGGGCCCCTTTAACCACTAACATTTGAAAGAGCCTTATATTGGCATTTATATATATATATATATATTACGTAGAGCACCACCAGCCCTCCCAGTGACAGGAGGGAGGTTGGGACCTCGGCTCTTGGGCCGACAGGTCCTGCTGTGGGTTACACCAGAACATGGAGAAGGCCTCAGGGGTTCGAGAAACATTGTGCTTCCAGAAGGAGAACGCCACAATGAGGGGTCGGCCGGGAGTTCTACATAAGCAGTTTTTTTTAATGTAAAGTCTGCCGCCTCACCACAAACTCCTGTTCTCTGTTGCGATTGATCTGTCACTGTGGGACATGTCCCGCCCCCTCAGTGGGCTGGGGTGGGTCAGAGAATCAGAAGTGAAGTGCGAGCAAATCATGGGCCTCATGAAAGATTACAATTTAGGCAAAAATACTAATAAAATAATATTGATAGATGGCCCTATGTCAGTGTACTAACTAACCCACCGGTGGCTACTATTAACTTCTATTCATTTCGTGTTGTGTCCAGACAAGGTTTGAGCAGCACTACAGAGGAGGTCAGAGTTTGTAGTTTGTGGTAGAGAGCTAAATATATATTTTTTTTATAATAGGGCCACTTTAAATCGTAAACCTTAAACCTTTAAGATGAAGACAAAGTTTCTTCCTCCTTCATGAACATGTAACATTTCACATCAGCCCATTTCTGGCAGCATAGTTCTCTCTACCTAGGACAACGACCGTCCGTGCACTTACACACACGCACACACACACACACACACACACACACACAAGCAGCATTGAAGGAGAAGGAATCCCGACCGGTCCGTCTCTCTGAGCTCGTTAGAGCTGAAACATGAACTGTCTCCCCGTGTAAACCTGGCCGGGCCTACTGCTCTGACAGTAGGAAGTGGCAGGAGAACTCTGCTTGGCACGTCGACACCCCCCCCACACACACACACACACCTCCAACCCCCTCACACCCCCCGCCGCGGCTGACCAGACACGATGACAGGCTCCATCCAGAGATGGGGCCCACGCCGCGGAAAAGCCTGCCACCGAATGAAGACATAAAACGGGCATTCATAACTCAGCGGGAGAGGGGGGGAGGCCTTTTGTATGAGCTCAGGCAGGGGAGATTAAAAAGAAAAAGAAAGGAAGAAAAGGACGTGGCCAGAAGAATGTGGTCAGGGAGCGGCCGCACACATGAATGCATTAATTAATTTAATGAACGAATAAATCGGCTGTTTTGGGTTTTTTTGTTTTTGGGGTTTTTTTTCTGCTGCTATACGGCCTATTTGGACGGCTTCCCGGGGCGCTCCTCCGGTGCGAGCGCCTCATTAAAGAGCCCGTCACGTCTGGCGGAGCGGTGACCGTGCTCATAGGGAGCGGGCTCCTCATTAACACCACAACGCCACATATTTACCAACAAACAGCAAGCGCTCTTTTTTTCTTCCTCCTTTTTTTTTATTTTGCCCGATGACACGGAATCATCACAGCGACGAAATATTAAGCGGCGGTTTCTCTATCAAGGGCGAACAGCCCACAGGCAGCTCAGAGAGGGACAGGATTCCATTACATCCTACGCTTTATTTCTATCTCTCACGGTTTTTTGGGTTTTTTTTGCAGGGACACAAAATCGTGAGGCAGTGGTGTCACTGGAGAGGAATCTGAATATCTCGGAGTACAACACCATCAGCATAAAAGCTGATTGTGGGACACACTGATGCCTCAGATGATGCTGACTCTAGCCGTGTGTGATGCTACAGCCCCTCATTAAAATCTTTTTTTTTTCTTCCCCAGCACAGACACAACTGCAACTGAGCAAAGACCAGCCCGAATCTTACAGTGCATAACGACCACATAATCATAATAAAATAATCAGTAAACCTCCTCCAGTCCTGCAGCAACGAGGGAACAATCCGTTTGCCCTTTTTGAATGAGCAGCTTTGAACCCCAAAATACATATTTTTTTTTCCTCTTTCCCCTGTAGATATATTTATCCAGCTAGATCATTTGGGTGTGAATTGCAGAGATGTTGGAGCTGTCAGCCACTGTCTCCAATACAATTGAACTGGAGACACAAAAAATGCATCTGTGACACTCAAAGGGAAAAGTCTCTGCATAATTTAGGATGATCCACATACCTTGCTGTGAGGAGTTTCATATTAGAGCTGCAATGATTAGTCGAATACTTAATTAGTTGTCAAATATTTTAAATCAGCTTAAAAATGCCATTATATTGCATCTTCAGCTTTGGGAGACACTGATTTTAAACCATATATAATCCAAATAACATATTGATTAATCAATAAATTAATCAACAGTTTAGTCAACTAATAAAATAGCTACAGCCCTACCTTCACACATAAACTATTTCTCATGGACTTGAGAGGGTTAGTAGGTGTAATTCGGCTGAAAGCAAACAGTGCCTACGCATAGCCTGTATAAATAATGGATGTAACCTCTCTGCTTTGTCATGCATTGGTTTGTAGAAGGGTGTTTTGATACTTAAATGTGTAGCACACTATGTTTAAGCATGGGACAATGAATTAAAAGTGGAGCCTTCTTGTATTTTTATAGCGAGAAACGACTCTCCCTAACAGCCCCTCAGTGGCGAGCGGCCTATCAAACAGAGCCATAACTCCTTAAAAGATTAATTTAAGGGTCATTTTGGGAGCATCTAGTGGTGATGCTAGTTATACTCTAACTAAAACATATGTTAAATAATGTATGCCATGCCATATTTCACATTTTTTCAACCAGGCTGTCATTTATTTTTATTTTTATTTCTGCTGTAAAGTCATTTTAACATGGCGGTCAATGGGAATTGACTGCAGCCAGCCTCATGTGGCCATTCAAGGAACTGCAGTTTTTTTGGCACTTTCTTAGTGGAACTGAGTTTTCCACTTGTTCCTAAAGAAAACTGCTCACAAATTCTGTGGATCATCTTGTAATTTCTAAAGGAAACATATTTCTTAACCACCTGGTTCCATTGTGTTCAAGATATCTACGGCTGATACAGACGGCTTTATGAGAGTGAGAAGGAGCAGATGTAGTTTTGGTTTTCAGGGTTAACTACCCCTTTAAAGGAAATCGAACAGACCCAGAGTGACCCAGCATACTGCAATGAAGCGAACAACAAGAGCCTTACCGGAGGAATGGCCTCGATTGGTGGCGTCGTGATCACTGTCCCCCTGCTCGCTGTCTCCGTGGCCGCTGTCTTTGGAGCTGACCAGGTCTGCCTCCTGGAATGCCGAGCTGCAAGGACAACAAAAAAAAATTTAAAAAGACTGTTAAAAACACACACACACACACACACACATTCACTAACAGCCCCCTAATCCCCATCTCTCTGATCCCATCTCATCATCTCAGCAGTAATGTAGAACAAGATAAGAGCTTCATTTACCACGCTCTCCATATTTACCTGTTGACACGTCTCGGCCTGTCTACCAGGTAGCTGAGTTCAGCTCGCTGATGTTTGGTCTGAAAGAGAAGGAACGGGCATTCATCAGTGTGTGTGTGTGTGTATGTGTGTGCGTGAGCGTGAGCGTTTGTGTGTGTGTGTGTGTGTTGCTCGAGCAAGTTATGTAACGTGATTAGCATAGAGAGAGAGGAGAAGCCAGCAGATAATACAAAAAACATCACCGCTGTGCCAGAAATGATGCAACCCACACATGTTGATATTAGCTCATGAAAATGAACCGGTGCCGCGTTCACAAGCGTCTCGCGTACCACTCGTGTCAGGTTGTTTTTTTCTTGTGGAGCGTGTGTTTTCCCACGGGGGGTGGGGGAGGGGGAGTTAAAGGGCGGTGGGGGTCTTACAGATACGTTGCCAAGGCATGAAAGATGAAGTAGCGCGACCTATCCGGGCCCCGGCGCAGCGAGAAAGACACGCACATCTTTGTTCCCGTGCGACTCAGCAACATTGTGACCGGTGTGCCTAATGTGAAGACTCCTCTCCCAGAGGACTGGGTCACACACACACACACACACACACACACACAAACACACATACATACACATGGTTCTTTACCAGCTTGCTGTGCTACTTGTGTGTGTGTGTGTGTTGAGGTCAATTATGTATTCATAATTCATATTTTGGATGTAAGAAAGAACAAAAGGAAGCTTTGTCATCTATCTGTTCTATGGACATACATAGAGACAAATGGCCTTGTTCTGAATATTAAGAAGGACATATCCCCACTGAAATGTAAAGCCTGTAAGACACACAAACACGCAATCACACACACACACACACGCCTTACACTAACACATGTCTCTTCTTCTGCTTCTGATCTTTCTTAACATGTTAACAACATATTGGATCACTGCTGTTTTCCCCCCCGAGGACTCACTGAAGGCAACATGTCAGCAGCAGCAGCAGCAGCAGCCCGGAGTTTAATCGAAGTGTTTTGCTTTAATGCTTTCTTTTTTCTTCTTTTTCCACTGGAATAAAGTCAGAGGATGTATGTATAAGCAGCGATCAACAGACAGCCATCTGTAAAGGAGGCAGACCCGCATGAACGGAGCTGGTGGGCAGGTTTTTTTGGGGAATGCAAATGGCTCGTCATGTATGAAACATGTTCTATGCACATGTTTACATAGAGTCAAACAGGAAGATTCATGTATGCAGTGGTGGAATGTAGCAAAGTTAGAGGTAATTGAATTTGACTGTCACAGCTGATGATATGAGAGATGAGATTATATGATGATACGAGGGAAATATTGTACTTTTTACTCCACTACATTTATCTGACAGCTGATGTTATTTCACTGGTGAGTAATGTGATCAAAACTCATGATCAGTTTATCAAAAATGCATTACTTTACTTACTACTAATTGAGCACCCAACATGATAAGTTAACATTAAATTTACCTTGACCACTTGACAATAAATGTACATTGGAATTCCAATAATATTTGCACAAAGCAAGTGAAATTATCTTGTTTTGAGTAGAATTATCTTGTTTAACTTGTTACCTGTGGCACATGGTTTTGCTTACAAGTTTGTTTTTTTCTTGATTTTGATTACAACATGGTGTTCTTAAAACAAGATTTACACATGCAAACTTTTCACCTCCTGGGTACAGTCACTGTTTTAATAGCATGCTAGGGAAGTTTATGTGAATGGGATTTTTAATGTTCTCACCTTTTTGTATGTAGTTACCTTCACTACTCCAGAGTTGCAAGTCTGAAGATTAAATTGACTACAGTCAAGAAAAAATGGAATAAGAGGAATTAAGATCTGACTCAATGTTGGACTGAATGTACCAAATAACACCTGGATCCATTCCATTATTTTACAGTGACACTAAATGGGGGCTTTTTGCATTGGGAAAGCTTTCACTTTTGATATCTAAAGTACATTTTGCTGCCAAAATCTTCTTACTTAAGTGATATTTCAAATCACTTTTCAAATCACAAATTACTCATAATGGAGTATGCTGTTCTTGTTGTTAGAGCTGCAAAGATTCATTAGACAATTAGTTCCTGACTCTTAAATAATTGCATACTGTTTTGATAGTGGATTTGAGTCATTTTGAAGAGGAACATGTCAAAATCCTCTAGTTACAGCCTTTCAACTCTGGTTATTTTTTATTCTTTAGCAACCTGAGCCCTAGTTGCCCTAATAATTTCCTGCTTGCTTTTAATCTTCCTTTAGAAAACTAGTCATCTTTGGGGTGTGGAATGTTGATCTGGACAAAACAAGACATTTCAGGTTACATCTTCAGCTTTGGGAAACAGTGATCAACATTTGTACACTGTTTATTGATTGATTGTTTTAATAATCAAATATCAGAATGATTGCAGCCCTACTCATTTTACTACTTCAACTACTTTTGCAAAAGCATTTGAGCACTTCCACCACTGCATGTGTGAGAGTCCTCTGTGTGTGAGAGTGTGTGAAGCAGGTAGAGCACATGCTGAGGGGGAGGACTCCTACCTCGTCTGATATGATGCCATGTATGAAGCATGTCATTTGTTATGTCTGACACGTTTTCTGCCACGTGCGTTTATAATTACATAGGATCAAACAGGCAGCTTCATATATATGTGTGTGTGTGCGTAAACATGCTGTGGGGGAGGAGGAGGATGGGGAGGAGGGTGGGGAGGAGGAGGAGGTCACACTCTTACCTCGCTGGATAAAATGCTGCCGTTAGATATGATGTCGGGCTGCTGGTCTGTGTACCCACTGTGTGTCACTATGGCCCCGCACGGGTTGTGCTCGGTGTCTGTGCTCCTAGACGGACTACACGGCTTTAGGAACATGAGGTCGGTTTTGGCGGACTCCGGAGTCAGACATACCTGGTAGCAATAGTTCTGGTTTTGGTGGTGGGAGCCGAAGCTCCCTGACTCCTCCACGGGGACCTGAGCCGCGCCGGCCCCGCTGACGTTCACCGCGCTCTGCACCAGCATGATGTCCGACTTGCTGAGCTTCTTCTTGCGCGCGCGGCTCTGCCGCGAGCAGCACGAGCTGCAGCCCAGGCAGCACTCGCTGGTCAGGCACGTGTAGAAGTTGAGCTTCTTGTCCTTCTGGCAGCGCACGGCCAGCACGATCATCACCAGCAGGAAGATGAATGACACGGAGCCCAGCGCGATGATGAGGATCAGGGTCAGGTCCAGGGTGCCGTCCTTGGCCTTGGACGCGCCGCCGCGGTCCCCGAAGACGCCGCCGATGCCGCCCCCGCCGCCGCGGCCCTCCGCCACGCTGTCCACCAGCATCACCAGCACGCTCGCGCTGGAGGACAGCGGGGGCTGGCCGTGGTCGCGCACCTCGATCAGGAGGTCGTAGAGCTGGTGCGGATCGCGCTTGACGGACACACGCCTGGCGGTGCGCAGCTCGCCGGTCCTCCAGTCCATCCGGAACATCCCGTTCTCGTTGCCCCGCTGGATGCTGTAGGACAAGCGCGCGTTCTCTCCGTCGTCCGCGTCCATGGCTACGATGCGGGTCACCAGGTAGCCCGGCTCCGCCGAGCGCGGCAGCGGTTCCCTGGCGGTGCCGTTTTTCCCCAGAGGGGCCAGCACCACTGGGGCGTTGTCGTTCTGGTCCACGATGATGACTTTGACCGTGGCGTTAGAGAAGAGCTCCGGGGTCCCCGAGTCCCTGGCCTGGACCATGAAGGTGAAGTCCTTCAGCTGCTCATAGTCGAAGCTCCTGAGCGCGTAAAGGTAGCCTGTCTCCTCGTTGATGGACACGTAGGTCTTGACGGACATGCCCTGTATGTCGCACTCCAGGATGCTGTAGCTGATGAGCGCGTTCTGCCCGACGTCCGGGTCCACGGCTGTCACCGCGTGTATGTACGCGCCCGGCACGTTGTTCTCGGTCACGTACACGTCGTAGATGCTCTGCGTAAAAGTGGGCGCGTTGTCGTTCTCGTCCGACACCTGGACCCTGATGGACTTGCTGGTGGCCAGCGGCGGCGTGCCCTTGTCGCGCGCCACCACCGTGACGGAGTAGGAGTCCGCCTGCTCGCGGTTGAGCGGCCCGTCGGTCACTATGGTGAAGTAGTTCCTGAAGGAGGACTTGAGCTTGAAGGGGACGTCGCCGAGGATCTCCACGTGCACCTGGCCGTTGTCCTCCGCGTCCAGGTCCGTGACGCTCAGCAGAGCGATGACGGTGCCCGGCGCCGCTTTCTCGCTCACGGACTCGGTGACGGTGCTGAACGTGATCTCCGGCGCGTTGTCGTTCAGGTCCGTGACTTTCACCAGGACCTTGCAGTGCGCCGGCACCGCGTTCGGTCCCATGTCCTTGGCCTGGACGAAGATCTGGTACAGGCTGCTCTCCTCGAAGTCCACCTCGCCGCGCACCTCGACGCGCCCGGTGCGCGGGTCGATGCTGAACAGGTCCTTCACGCGGCTGGAGATGTGGTTGCTGAACGAGTAGACGATCTCCCCGTTGAGGCCGTCGTCCAGGTCGGTGGCGTTCAGCTGGATGACGAGCGTGCCCGCCGGCGCGTTTTCCGAGAGGCTCACGGAGTACACCGGCTGCTCGAACACGGGCACGTTGTCGTTCGAGTCCAGCACTTTCACCACCAGCAGCGCGGTGCCAGTGCGCGGCGGCTGCCCGCCGTCCACCGCGGTCAGCACGTACCTGTGCGCAGCCTGCTGCTCCCGGTCCAGCGCCTTTTCCAGCACCAGCTCCGCGAACTTGCTCCCGTCCGTCTGGGTCTGGACGTCCAGGTAGAAGTAGTTGTTGGTGGTGATGTCGTACGTGCGTAACGCGTTGGAGCCCACGTCCGGATCGAACGCGCTCTCCAGCGGGAAGCGGGTGCCTGGCGTGGCGCTCTCCGAGATCTCCACCGTGATGTCCGTCTCCGGGAAGCTGGGCGGATTGTCGTTGATGTCCACCACCTCGATCTCAACGCGAAAGAGCTCGAGTGGGTTCTCGAGAAAGACTTCCATGTTGAGCTGGCAGCTGGCGCTCTGCTTGCAGATCTGCTCTCTGTCGATTTTTTCGTTTACGAAAAGGACGCCGTTTTCCAGGTTGACCTCCAGGTACGGCGTGCGAGAGCTGGGCACCACCTGGAAGCGGCGAGAAGCGAGCTTGGTGAGGTCCAGACCGAGGTCCTCGGCGATATTCCCCACCAGGGTGCCATGTTCCGCCTCCTCCGGCACAGAGTAGCGTATCTGCGAAAGCACTCCATCCGCGATGCACAGCGCAATCAAAAGCACAATCATTGCCGGGAAAACAAGTGCACTTGTGGGGAAAAATCCAACAAAAATACAAAATAAAAAATCTAAACCTTATTATCCTCTATGAGTGAAAAAAACTGTCAATTTCCATCACCGTGTAAGTCCGGTGGCGAAAGTCTCCAAAATGCGTAAAAGTCTCCAAAATGCGTAAAAACGTCCGGTCCGACGTAGTTGCAGCGGTCCCATTAACAGAAAGACATTTCGGATTGTTTAGAGCAATTTGAATGTCTTTCTGTTTTTTTTTATTTTATTTTATCTGTCCTTTTTTCTCTTTAGACGCGTCCCGGAGAAGCCGCAGCAGCAGCAGCAGCAACGCGCATTCCGCTGAAGCGCAAAGCTGCCGGAGCGGCGGCGACAGTATTGTAGATAACTAGAGGCTGGAAAGGAGTTTGAAAGATGGAAATCATAATCCACATGAGGGAAAAAAAAAACACAAGACACGCGTGTTGTTTATCTTCTGCGCTGTGGAAACATTTCAGGGCTCTTTTCTCCTCCACGGCTCGTGCGCGTCTCCCTTTTCTCCTCTTCTGTTTTTTTTTGCGCCCCGCTCTCGCTCTCCTCTCCTCCAACTCTCCACTCTCTACTGATGCTGTTCACTCAACTATTTGCTTTTTTTCCCTCTCCCCCCCCCCCCCCCCCCCCCCCTACGCGCATCGCGCCTCCCCCTTCTCAGCCCCCGCGGGCCGTAAATCACGCTGAGAGCTCGCTCCTGATTGGCCAGAAGAGTTGCCCGTCAACATCCGTCCGACAACCCCTTCCCCTCTCTCTCTCTCTCTCTCTACCTCCCATCTGAGCTCTCGGTGCTGACTTCTCTTCAGAATACCTGACTCCAAATAAAAATAAATAAATGAAAATTTTTAAATTTTAAAGGAAAAAAATGACTTTTAACCCATTGGACCTGTTGGATGATGACTCCGCCCACCTCCGGCTCACCTGCCACTGAATCAGTGATTAGAGTGAGTGGTGGAGGACTTGTTGACTTGGTGGCGGGGGCCGGTGTGAGCCGCAGGACAGACTGCGGCTCCGCCGGGTTAATGCATGCAAATGTTGTGATATGTATGCAGTGAATCATTCGCCATTCATGTGCCGCTCTCGGGGCTGTGCGCTATAATTACAGCCGGTAGTCGGTAACGTTATTATCTCCTCCTCCTCCTCCTCCTCCTCCTCCTCCTCCTCCTCCTCCAGCCACACAGCGGCGGGACAAGAGGAGGCGGCACGGAGCGGCGGATCCGCGGACCTCACGCGACCCCTAGCGGCGTAAACACCGAAGTTGGGGGGAGGGGTGGTGGTGAGTCAAACCCAGGATCATATGAGAGGCTTTAAAAGCCTGAGAAATGGTGTTTAGAGCTTTTTTGGTGGGAGTTATTCGGTTTTTCTATTTTGGTGTGTGTGTGTGTGTGTGTGTGTGTGTGTGTGTGTGTGTGTGTGTGTGTGTGTGATCAGAGGCTGAAGCTGCAGGATAAAACAGGACCAGTGTCTCTTTTTTTTCTGGTAGCAAACTACTACATTCACTTGAGGAAACAAGGAACTATGCCTCATCTTCACTCCTCTATCTGTGCATATATACTCCAGTACACAGATACACTCTGGTATATATACACTTATATGTATTCATATAGCATACACTATACGCATATATGCATGCTTATAGCATATAGTATACCAAGTACACACACACACAAACACACACACACACACACACACACACACGCACACATATATATATATATATATATATATATATATATATATATATATATATATATATATATATATAGCCTAGATCTGTATAATCCCAGTACATTATACCACAATACTATACACAATACACGTTAGTTGGTATCTATAAAACTGTATATACTCTACCCCAGTATATATCACTATACATTTCTATCTTAGTAAGCTTATGTACTACATTACACACAGATACCCAAGTATATATATATACACATATACCACAGTACACACACACTGTACATATATCCCAGTACACATACTGTACGTATACTCCTGTATACTGTAGTATAGTACTTTGGTACAATGCTATATGTACCACAGTACATAGGATGCACTTTGGTATATACTACATACTACAATGCGTGATGATACAGTTTATCGCTCCAGAGTTTCTACACTACTCTCTTGTGTGTATCTTACCTTTCTCCCAGACCTCAGAAATGTTTATGTCAACATGTTTATTATATTTTTATGGAAAGTGCTTTTTGAGTGCTTTTGACTGACACAATTTAAAATGGATTTTTCCCAATAATGGTTTTGTCACTTGCTCGTTTTACATATGATGCCGACTTGTGATAGCTTCAAGCAGGCGTTAATGAATCCCATCAGACCATGCAGTGACATTTAATAATAACCATCCTCTATACATAATTAATAGAGAGTTAATTAAGCATTTATTAATAGTTCTGTTATTGTTAATGATTAGTAAACCACATATAAACATTAATTTGTTATCATTACAAAGTTGTAACTGATGATTAGACTTTATTGAATGCTTAGTAAATACTTTGTAAAGCAGCTATAAACATTATTTAAATGGAATTACAAATTTATAACTGATGTTTATAAAAGTTTACAACTCATAGAAGTTTTATGAGCTTCTTGTCCTGTTAACAAACAGTACATAACTCTTAACTAAAGTTTAATAAACTAATAAACTAATAACTAATAAAATCTTTTTAATAATTATAGCTCCCCATATCACTATTATTTACTACGGCAGTTTGGGACCAAAAAAAGATACAGAATGTGATTTTAGATGTATCCGTGCAAATATATCAATCAATGTGTTTACTAGTTTCTAGAGATTTCAAGTCAAACAAAGCAAATAAATGGAAACAAAGATAAAAACAAATAAAGAACTTTAGGAATAAATAAGAAAAAAATATTCTCCAGCTCACAGCTACTATTTTTAAATCTTGTACATTACAGCAAAACTTTACTTTCGCATAGTCATCTTTAGCAGATTTATTGATTATTGTATGTAAAGCAATTAAAAAAACGGTATTAAAGTGGTGTTAAAATGTGATAGAACCGAATAAGATCAGCCTTGATTTAAAGATTTCAGCTGAACGTGTCTTTTTTTTTTTTTTTTTTTTAATATATGATGGAAGGTCGTTCCAAATATAAAGGGCATGGTAGGCAAATACTCTCTATTATTAACTGGAGGAATGAGCAGGAGACCAGCATGGAATGAACGACCAGGTCCTGCTGCTGTAGTTGTAATTAGCTCATATAGATAAGATGGTGCAAACCCATGCAGGGCCTGATAAGTTTAAAAAAAGAACCTTAAAAATCCTTAAAATCAGGTCTAGCCTGCAGACAAGAAGGCATTACAATAATCAAGTCTAGAAGCTACATATTATTATTGTTGTTATTATTATGCTGGCATCACAAAATAATAGAACAGGTTGTATTTTAGCTCAATTCTGTATTGACCTTACATGAAACTGTAAAGTCAGACAAGATTAAAATATCATTCCAAGGTTATTGGAATCGAAGATGAATGTCTAACAAATGAGTGAATGGAATTTTGATTTTAAAGCATGTAAAAATTATAATACAAATAATCAATAATAAGTGAATACAAAATACTTAGACTTAAAAAGTAAATGGAATAAATACTAAAGCTACAATTGTTATTATCATATTAATTGCATACCAAACAAAATTAATTGATACTTGTTCAAAAATAGATAGAAGTAAACACCTAATTGTTCCTTCCCTCTTAAGCTGCTAATCATGAGTTCATATACAACCTCATACAATGTAAACAACTATATGCAATTAGCCCACCCCGATTCTGTATACAACCTAATACTATTCATAACAGGAGTAAACAAATGAATCCTATTCATTGTCAATAAAATTAAACTTTGACAGTCAACACAACCCATCAGCATCATCCATACACACATTTCAGTACATATTTTATATCTGTAATTTTTATTGCCATCAAACTTACTAGGAGTTAATTAGTGCTTTCTGTGCGTGATCAATGATGTAAAACCCACCTTATTATGAAGAATGCAATTAGAGACACATGTTGCCCTGACGGAGGAGGCTGCACACACATACAATATGCCACAGACATAAAGGCAAAAATAAATAGAAATAGCTTCCACAGGCTTGTTCTCAGCATTGAACGAAAAGGAGGATTCATTTTATGACCTTCTGTCATTCTTACATTGAGCTAGCAGCATGTACATTAACCTTTCTGTTGTGCTGTGGTCAAACTGCATGATTGAAATGTTTCCCCCCGTGAAAGAAGTAAAATTAAATTGGATTGATGTGAAGTTTCATGATTTAGTTATGAAGCCCATGTGGGGACATTGCTTAGTAAAATCTGTATCTTACGCATATGACGATATGCTGATTCTGGGCAAAAATCACTAGTGTTTCCTTATTGCTGCATCCAATTGTAAAGTATATTTTGATTGGGTTCATCCACTGCAGGCTGCAGGAATAATACATAAGCAGAGCCATCTGTCATGTGATGAATCAAAATATATATCTTGCTTAAAAATGATTTGTATAATCCCAGGTCAGTAAGTAAGACCTCCAGGCTATAAATAGCAAGTACAAGTTAAATATTTGTGATATTCTCAAGAGCCTATGTTGATTAAAAGACCTAAAAGAACATCAGGTGATGATGTATTGTTATGAATTTATAATCAACTATAATAAGGCAGTCATTTTAGGACTGAATGAATTACCTGAAACAGATACAACAGGAGGGTTGAAAAAAAAAAACCAAATATTCGTCTGTGTCTCGCGTGTGAGAGTGAAGGAGAACAACTCAAGTCAGACCGAGTGCTCCCCCTAGTGAAGGACTGAACCACTGCAGCCTGCACCCAGGGTGAAGTATTGGTCTCCACAAAAACAGTGTCCACTGTACTTAAATACAACTTAGGTAAGGAAATTAATACAAAACAATAACTACACCAGGCTCAAATTACATTACTCTTTACTGTAACATTTGTTACTACATCAAACTCATAATACTTGTGTACTTCTACCTAAGGTCCAGTCGAGTACTTTTTTGATCAATGATTCACTGTTTCACATCTATGCATTGCAGTGAGTAAAAAATAGAGAGAGAGAGAGGGAGAGAGCATCATAAGCGCACGATTCCGGCTGTCTGCAGACTGTCAGAGCTGCACAGAGCAGGCCACTGGAGGAGAAACATGAATTGGCTCTGAGAAGAGATTTTCTAAATCAAGTCCCATCAAGCCATCAGTGCAGTCAGACATGCATCACCGTCCGCTCAGATAGGCAGAGTCCGGACAAGCGGCGTGTGTACATGCACACGGCGATCCAGGAGGAGCACTGATACAGAAACCATACTCGCTGTCGTGAACAATAACTGATTTAACTATGTACATATGATCATTTTACTCTCATCACTCCCTAATGCGGTAAAAACAGACACACACACACACACACACACACACACACACACACACACACACACACACACACACACACACTCACACACATGCTGAAACAGCAGCGGCAGCCAAAAACCCTCTTATCCTGATTTACATGGTCATAACATTTTACTCAAAGTCATATCGGGGCTAAAAATAACAACAGAGCGAAAAGTAATTGCTGTCTTTCGGTCATGGGTGAAAATAATGGCTGTCCCGCATCGCACATGAAAAGTTTCCCACATACTGTTGCGAGCATATTAAAAAATAGAAAGCAAAAAAAAAAACAAAAAAAGGTCTTGTGCCTAAAAAGGGTGCCCTAAAGCAAAAACCCAAGCATAAGATAATTAGAGCAGGAGAAACAGCACGTAATCATCAAGTGTTATAAAGCTACAGGGACTGAGTGCATTGTCTCATCTGAAGCCGACTGCCGCCTCTGCCTCCTGTTGGCTTTAACGAGCACGCTATCAATTAACGCTCAAGTGGAGGCGCATCCTGCCGCGTCAGGCTCAAGGTAATTTTTGACGTCAAGGAAGACAAACAGAGGCCGACCACGTGAAGTGAGGTGGTCTAAACCACCATAAACTAGAGATGCTCCCAAACCATTTTTATGGCCGTTCTTCCGACGCCTAAACCTGTGCATCGTCCGGTATGAAGCTCCGATCTAATACCAGTGAGCTTGAATAAATAAAAAAATGACAAAAAATAAGTTATAAATGAAAACTAAAGCCTTGCATACTGTACAAGTCACTGTTACTGTTGGGGTTTTCCAGAGGAAAATATTGACAAATTGCTGACATTTTGCTAGCGCTGTCTAACGTTTCACTACATTACTGGAAATCAATTATTCTCCGCCACTCTAGATAGATAGATTTCTTGATTAATCCCTGGAGGGAAACTAAAAGGCCATTAAGCAGCTGATTAAAATATAATTAAATGCAAAGACAAAATGCACATAAAATCACACAAATATATAAAGGGAATGAACTACACATGCATTTCTACATTGCTACCACAGACTGATGAAACATATTGAGCATTTAGTTAAAGGCATTGAAGGGCCTTGAGCCTTCTCAAGAAGCACAATTGCCCTTCTTGTAGGCCTGGACCTGTACCAACAATACATTTGATTTTTGCACGGTAGGATTTTTAAATAACGCTGAAAGTTCATAGCTAAGTTTCCACTGAAAAGCTGCTGAGATCAACTATTGCTAAGCAACTGCGGGACCTCTTAAACTAGCGAAAAGGGTGGGGTTGATCCTTTTCCTATAGATGATATGCAGCTTCATGAAACTGTAGTGTTACGGATTGAACCTTAAAAACAAAGCAGGGCTGGAGGGGAGCTTTGACTGCAGTTGAATTGAAGAATTGCCTCAAATAATACTACTTTAACACACAAAATGATGAGGATAAAAATAATGATCTGTAAGTGTATCACAAGAATACAATTACTTGTACTGACTACAATCCACCACAATTTAATTTGTTAGTGATTCTTTATTTTCTGCTTTAGAACAACTATGAAACAATCAGAAAAGAAGGTTTTATTCCTCTGATTAGCTGCAATGTTTTTTTACTGCCACTGTTCTCCCTTTACATTCATCTGTAGCTGTCTCGGCCCTGTAGGATGCTATCACCAAAGTTTCTTTCTAAAACCCTCGTGAGGGCACCACCTCCCATTTAGGCTTTGACTTTAATGCTGGGAGGAAACACTGAACCTTTGATCAGTCTGACGTCTGGAGGCTTAAGTTCTTCTCCTACAGGAACTCCTGTCTTGACAGTTTCCCCAAACAAAACACAACTTCTTAATGACAAATGCAGTAAGTTATGATTAGCTAAACGATATATGTAGCCTTTGTAGATGATCAAACTATATATATATATATACATACACACATATATATATATATATATATATATATATATACATGAAGTAGCAAAGTGAGTGTATTAAAAATCTCACATCCTACAATGTTAATAAGTGAGGTTAACCTTTTTTTTAATTAATGCTGTTTCTAAATCCAACTCAACCACAGTGATGCTGTGTTCTTATGTGATATAGAATCTTGGCTGGTTGCATCATGACAGTGTCCAGCGGTATTTTAGGGCTTAGTTGCATGGGTTTAGCCTATATTGATGGCAGGATGGATGGAGAAGAGACGTCTCGTACAGCTCTGACTGCGTCAGGTCTGGTGTTTGAGAGCATTGGTTTCTGTGGTTCTGTCACAGAGGAGCGTGGGTCAGCTTGGGTAGATGTTGCAGAAAAGCATCATTGCTCCAAGTCTCTGTGGGTCGCTGCGCAGTTGTCATGGTGACCATCCGCATCCATGTGAATTGCTGGAATCTGAAGGCCTGTAGACAAAGTCCCTGCTCTCGTTTCTCTCCATGGAATCTTCTTATGCTGTTTAGAATGCTTGAACGAATGAATGAAAACCTGAACTGGACTTAATTTTTTTTTGCTTCCATCTGCTGGCAGAAAGCTGACTTAGCGTTGAAACTTCTTTTGAGGATGAGCCTGATGAATTTCTGAGAAACTATGTCGGTTTCGCTTATCTTTTGATCGCTGACTTGCAGACAATTTGATTTTCTGTCTGAAATTCAGGCTTGATTCCGTATATATCACACATCACATACCTAAGCTAGCAGATCACATTACAATAACATTTTTTTGCACATTAATTATAATTAAACATAACATCACTATATTTGCAATATATAATCACATCAAACATTATTGAAATTGGTTCATAGCTATCCAGACATTAAAGTGTTTCGCATTTCTTTACTTAAACTCTTCAAACTCTGATATTAACCTGAAAACTAAAGCATTTATGATTGCAACTAGCACAGAGAATGAAAAGAAAATACAAGAGATTAGCATTCCATCCACTAAACATCATGTCTTGTAATTAAAGATATATAAAGCAAAAATGACTGAGGTTAAACATACCTTTTTTATTGAAAATGTGAACTCTATAAATGGCAGAGAATTGGTCCATGTAGTTCATGCCTGCTTCAAAAAGTCTTCTAGTCCTTTTAAAAGACTTTGTCCTTCCTGGCAATTTTCTGGTTTGTTTATTTTGGTTGGTTGGGGAGCTGTTAGTTTTTAGTGTCCGTGTCTAGATAACGGCTTGACCTCCTTTTCGAGAGGTCATTCTTAAAAAAAAATGTTTTCTTTCATCAACACTCTGCATCTGCAGACAGCTGGGCACCACCGCCCCACTGCTCTGTCGCTCATGCTCCAAACACAGGCATTCAGAATAATATCCATAAATATAAAGTCTCCTCTCTGGTGGTCTTATTCAGTGATGCAGGTCATAAAGAGGCATCACAGCACTGTTTCATAACCAGTTGAATGCTCTTCATAGTTAACTTTAAACTCCATTTTCAGATATTTTCTGCTTTATCACTCTGTGTGTGTGAGTGCAACCTGTTAAATTGAAGCAAGGCTGTTAGGTCTCACAGCTGAGAAAACTGCTGTTTTATCCTCCACATAAGTGCTTATCATCCTAAGTATTATGAGCATGTATCCAAATAAACCATGTTGAAAGACATGTGAAATGCAATAGTCAAATATATGTAGTGGAATAAAAAGTACAATAATTCTGCTCAGAAACATAGTGGATAGACAGAGTCGAAGTATAAAGTAACATCCCATGGAAATATTTATTTTATTTTTTTTTGTTTTTAAAACAATTATTAGTTTTTCTTACCATCCATTACCCCATGGCACCACCATACCCCAGTATAATGGAAACAATATACAAATTGTTTACATTTAATTAAAAAAAATAATAATAATTATAATGAAGAGCAAAATGAATTACTATTAATTGCTAATGATTTTACTAATCTGAATAATCTTACAATGTTTTTTTTTTTTGTTTTCTTCAGATGACAAATGTCATAAAAATACTATTTTTGTGATATTTCAGAAGTTAAATGCCAAGGCTCCTCCCTGTGAAGAGGTCTGTGATAAAGGCCTTTAATAATAACAATTTTAAACAAAATGAAAAATTCAGCACCACATCACATTAAACGCAGCTTTTTTTAAATGCATAGCATTACAATACATTATAACTGGTGACGTACTGTGTATGTAGCAGGCATATAATGGGTTTGTTGCCCTCTAGCAATAGAGGGTTAATTACACTACTTTAGTAAATACTTATTACTTAAATAGATTCTTTTTGTCAGTAGTTTAGGGTGCGACTTGGAAAGTCTTCAATCAGAATCAGACTCACAGAGAGTCAAGGCTGAAATATGTTCTCTCCATGACCAGAAAAAACAAACCAGACCCTGGTTGCATGTTCTTCCCTGAAGAAAGCATAAAAGTTTGAGATCGAGATCAGTGTGTTGTTGACACTAAAGGGAAAGTTTTTAGAAGAAGTAGGACATGGTTTCATGTAAATGACTGCGCCACATACTGACAACGTTGTCTGGGAGATGATAAAGCTGCCATATTCTGTCTGTCACCTCAGCTCCAACTACTTTAATAAACAAGAAATACAGAGGAAAAAAGAAAAAAAAAAACAAGCCGCCAACACGGGAACGTGTGCCTGAACACGTATGCACGCGTACGTGCAAAGTGTCCAGAATGGTGCTGTCATGGTGGCGTCACTCAAGCAGTGGGAGCTTCAGTCAGAGGCAGACGGCGTGAAGCCTACAGGAGCCTCCCCAATGGCGAGAGAAGGAGAAAGAGAGAGTCTGCGAGGGGGGGGGGGGGGGACAAGTGGACAGATGGAGAGAAGAGCCGTGGACGAGGAGAGAAGGACACGCAGATGGACGTCAGAGACGGCAGAATCAGAGAAGGCCGAGCCAGCCTGCCTCACGTCAACCGCTTCAACTTTACATCCTGAAGAAAGTTATACCTCGCAGGCAAAGTGCTGTTCAGACATCAGCATGATGAAAGGTTCAATGCATCTCCAGCGGCTATCAACCTGTGATCCTGTGATCTGGGTTCTGGTGTGTCATGAATGTTTTTTTTTATTTTACAAAGACCTGGATACCACTTTAGGGGTATTTTATTCCTATGAAAGTTGCACAGTGAAGCATTATGCAAAACAAAAAGTTCCTGGTGCATGAAAAAAGTATTTCATCAGTATACAATTCCATTAGGTATACTATTTGTCTGAATCCCAGTCAATGAGGTTAGTGAGGGGGCATAGTCTGTATTAAAATAATGGACTTTTTCTAGGACATGTCAAACATTGGTTTGAGTGATCAATTATTTATTTATTTATTTTTGTGTTTAAATGAAAAAATATATTTGCACACAGTGATATTTAGTAAAATCCTGTCGTCATATACATCATCTACGGATGTTGGAGGGTCTGATGCTGTCCTGGTTCATCTGGAAGCTGTGATGGATCCTGCTCCTCATCCTCCACTTACACCAAATTCATTACATTTCTGTTTGTCTGTTTGTAATGTCTAAATTTCTTTGTAATGTTTCCACCTGCACACATCATCTACTGCAGCCTGTCCGTCCTGGAGGAGGGATTCCTCCTCTGTTACTCTTCCTGAGGGTTCTTCCGTTTTTTCTTTTCCCCCGTTAAAGGGTTTTTAGGGAGTTTTAACTTGTACGATGTGAGGGTCTAAGGACAGGGGATGATGTGTTGCTTTTGTACAAACTGTTAAGCCCGATTGGGGAAAATCTGTGATTTGTGATTCTGGGCAAAGATAAACAAATAAATTGAATTGAATATACGTAAGACATTTTGTATAGTGCTTATTTGAAAGATAATGAGTTAATGTGTTATTTGTGAATATACTTATGTCTAAAATGACTCCCCTTTGACTCCCCTTGGAATTCTCTCAAGGACCCCTGGAGATCCCTGAACCAAGATCCCTTAGAGGATCTTTCAGTAAGGAAACACTGACATGACTTTTCTAAGCAACTAAATTCTCTTTCAAACACTTGTTGTGTCCCACATAGTGACAGATATGCCTATACTTCTAATTTGAAGATGGAATAATTATGTGTGCAACCAATGCTATCACCATGATAGCCTTGACTTATCAATTACAACATTGTAAGGCATAGCCTGCTGATTCATGAAATGAACAGCATGCTCTTGTTGAAGAACACTTGGAACTTCACTTGAAACTTGAATGAGAAGTCGAGTCATTTTGTTCACTACTATACAATCTATTTTCAGACAAAAGGAGTCACTGTCCTTAAGTCAGTTCTACAGTCCAGTGGTGTTCCTGGGGCATCTTTACATAATTTGAATAGTTTTTATATAATATATCATCATCATCATCTATCTGTGAAGCAAGGAGTGTCTGTGTATTTGTGGATCGCATATCTCTCTGACTGTTTGTCAAAACTATTTTAACTTTCGGATATAGCTTGCACATGGCATGATGAGGGATATCCTTTTTTGTGAATTTTATTAGATGGATATTTGGATCCTTTTTGGTGACACTTTTTCAGGTGGACAGTCGAAACATCTCTTTTATATTGTTATCATTAAAGCCCGATGTCTCATAGGACCACTGTCAGTGAAAGGGGCAGTGTGCTTGCCTCATAAGCTGCAGACCTGTGTTTGAGTCCTAGTTGAAGCTGTTTTTTGCATCGATGCCACAAAAAATCCTGACACTATTGTTTTATGAATAATTAGATGGATAGATAAGTTATTGTGAATATAAAAACATTGTGAAAACTGACTCAAAAACAAATGGGACTGCACTAGTTATCTGTAAATGATTGGAGAATTGCAGACAGGAATATTTTCACAGGCTAGGTATGATTTTTGGAGCGAATGAAGCAACATCTACAGAGTATGGCCTGAAGGTCAGAAGTAGCTAGTAGGGGTGGATGGGGGCGTTCAAGGTGCAGGACTCTGACAATAGAGAACCGGGTTCACATCATGGCTCCTGTGTTCAGGTTTATGGTTCAGGTCAGTGACATATTGTGGTGTTTAAACATTAATGCGTATGCTGTACTTCAAGTCTGTATCAAACAGGGACCATGACCTTTCTCTGACCTTAACCAAGTGCTGCCAGAGTCGGAACACAACCGTGAAAAGCTGAATGGCACTGTAGTTATTACTCACACACATTGTGCTGCGAGTCAAACAACCAGGGACAAGGTTTCAAAACATTTCACTCATACTTTTATGTACCAATATTTTTACTACTTGACAAATATGTTTTTAGCATATTGAAAGAAAACAAAAATCAGCCAATATTACATGTATTAATGACATTATTTGTTATTGCAATTATTCACATATAAAGGTAATTTCCTGGAGAAAGCAACATGGCTTGGCTGATGTTTATATTATGTTACCTGGGTTCATGATCCTTTTTGTGAATGGGAATTTCAGTGTGTTGTGCAACCTAAACAGACACAAAGGTTATAATTGCTCCAAAACTAGATACATACACCCCTTGTGTATGCCATAATGGTCCATCCTTTTTGGATAGATGTTTAGAACATCAATATTATCATTAAAAGTTAAAATCTTATAGATTTAGTCATCACAGCGCTATCCTGCAGTGGCACTTTCATTATAGTGTAAAGCTCTCCTCCTCATATTGCTTCTCAGCACTCTCGGTACATGTTTAGGCTCTGTTGTCCCATTTCTTCCAGCGATCATGCAGCCAGTGCAACGGAAGCATACAGGAAAAAGTACAAGGTAGAGATTTATTGTAAGTCTGGTTTTATTTGTCCTATCAATACAATTATAAAATGAAATTATATGTAGATTGAGATCTGCACTTCCAACATAAATTGTAGCCTGGCTCACTCTGTGTGGGTGTGGATGTGGATATGTTCTCCATGTAATCTTGTCAGTAAATAGTATTTCTCAAGTTTCACCATGTTGTTCTTATCTGCTTTGAATTGTGAGCGCTTCACTCCTGTATTTGTACAGGAAAGCATCATCTGGGGAGTCAATATTACTATAGGGCGCCTTGGCATGCTACAGACTATGTAACATTCCAACACACCCTCAATAAGCCAAACATGACAAACCTACTTAAGCTTCCACTTTCAGGCACTGCCCTAGTCAAAAGAAAAAAAAAAAAGAAAAGCTTTAAAGTATAATATAATAATTGATTGCCACTTTTTTCGGTCAAGTATTTCACCAACATTATTCCTGGTCACAACTTCCAAAAAGTTATTTATTATCATAGCGAAGCCTCTTGTGAAAACCATGGAACTAGCATGTTGGTTAAATGGTTAAAATTGTACTCTTGAAGCCAGGGTTTTCCTTTAAAGCCTTATAAAATAAAATGTATGATTGGCTTAAAGTGGTAAGAGGTAGTAGGAGCTCTGTATGAAAATTGAAAATATGAATAAAAAAAAGAAAAAACACCTTTAGAAACATTGTGGCTGCAGCATAACATGTGCAAAACTATATAAAAAGCTAAAATTCCTAAAGACCCTTTTAGATCCCTAATTAGAAATAATTCACAACACTTTCAGTTTGACCTTCAAATGAAACATTTAATCTGCATTAAACTGTCTGATAAACTCACTCCCCATGTTTCACACCAGATAAGTATTAACATCCTAGTAATAATTTATATATGACAGTATTTTCCTGATAGAAACAGTGTGTAGGACAGAGGAGTCAGACAGCTCACTGTACTGTACATTTACAGTAAACTGAAGTCATTATTTCTTCCCTTGAAAAAGTATGTGGCTTCACAGTGTAAAGACAGATTTACTGTATGTAGTTGGTTTGAAATTGTGTTAGAAACTTCAGCCAGGTATATACACAGTACTCTGATTTGTGCAGCACATTGCAATAATCCTAAATGAATGTGGTAGTGTGAGCGAGTCACGGCTGGCTTGGATTGGATCATAAATAGCATGACCCGCTGAAAGGCTCCATCTGCGAGGCAGGCAGGGGGATACATTCTCATTCACGGGCTGAGATTTAAGTTTGCTGCGTCATTATTTAGAGGAGAAAGGAGAAGCGATGGTTGGCGTGCATGCGTATGAGTATCTGAGAGAGACGGAGAGAGAGAGTCGGGTGGAGGCATGAGATGGAAGCCTGTTAAGAACCATACAATGTCGTTGATCTCCACTGAGTTGAAATGAAATAGGGGAAAATGACTTTTTAAACCTTTAAGATCACATCCAGTCATTTTGTCGACCTATTTCTCAATACTTGCCCAAATTATTATTATTATTATTATTATTATTATTATTTTAAAGTCCATTACTAAGGAATCGGACCACCAACCCTGTGATTAGGAAACCTGAGCCACTTGCCAACATGTAGAATATAAAGGCTTTTAATTGTCTTAGGATAATAATTTAACTGCATTGCCGAGAGGAATAGGACTAATTAAGGGCCATTTTTTTTCAATGAACCATTTCTCTTTTCATTTTATATTCCTTTCTTTCTGCAACGCAACTTTAAGAGAACTCTGTACCAGTGTCCGAAAAAACTATCTACAAGATGGTTTCATTTGCCAAGACGCACTTCTGTTCTCTGCACAAGCACAAGTTCTCCGCTAGTTTTTCTGCCTCCTCTCTCTTTAAATGTATGATCCTTTTTTTCCCTGTTCTCTGTGTTCCATTTGTCCTCTGACACCATTGGAAGTGGCATCACTTGCTCTAGTTCTTTCAGGGCAAGAGGGGAGGGTGGAAATTGCCTCCCTTAATTGAGTTACCCTGCATATCTATTCCCTATTCCCACCCAATCTGATCTCTCTCTCTCTCTCTCTCTCTCTCTCTCTCTCTCTCTCTATCACATTATCATTTGGCTTGTCAACAGATTTGGAGGTGAAGCTGCCTTCTGTTCTCATTGTCACTCGCACTCTGTCTCGCGCAGAAACCTTTTAAATTTCCAGCAGAAACTTGAACATGCAAGGTCAAGAATAAAGCGCGCTTCTCCCTGTCCAACATCAAGATGTATTCCCTCTGAGCTTCAGATGGCGCCACTACTTTAAGTCTTTAATTGGAAGTTAACCCTAATTAAAATTAAAATGAAAAAAAAATCACATTAACTGTCCTTCCCCTCTGGTGTTTCATATAGTTTTGCTTGTTTTTTGTCAAAGGCAAATCTTAAAACCTGGATGGGTGTGGGTGTCTCTAAGACACTTAGAGATGCAGCAGATAAATGCACAGCTCTGTGAGCGAATGGTAACTCATGTTGTTAAGTTTGCTATCACATACCGAGAGTGGCAGGAATAATGATGCATTCATCCTTGACATTAGAACTGGCAGTAGAGAAAAATATTTAATTGAAAATAAATAAACAGAAAGAAACTCACCACAAGGTCAGTTTAACCCTTTCAGGCACAGCACTATTCAAAAGTGATTGTTTCATTTATTTATTTATCTTTTTCATGCTTCAATATTCCAGCTATTACAAAGTAAACTTGCGTATTCATCACAAATTCATGGGTTATTTCATGCAGGGCTATTTGGAGTATTTCATTGCTATATCTTTTTATCATTGTATAATCCAGGTATTCATTAAATATCTACATATCTGCAAATCATTGTTATTTTTTTATAACGTATTGTTTTTCTGCATCAATTTTGAACGTATGGGTCAAAAATGATTTGTCAGTTAATTTCTCAGTTACTCGATTATTTATCATCTGAAAATACTAAAAAAAAAAAAAAAGTAAATCACTGTTTCCTAAAGTCCAAGAAGTCTCATTTTTGTCTCGACAGTCCACAACTGAAAGATGTTCAGGCTATTGTCATAAAACCAGAAGAATCACATAGGAGAAGCTGCAGCCAGAGGATTCGGACTTAAATGACTCATTTATTTTTTAAAACAGTTGACTGCTGCAAAGCTGTAATGATTTGTTAATTAATCAATTAAATCTATTGAATACAAGCAATGAATCATTGTTGTCAATCATTTGTTAGTCATCCTCTGACTCCAGCTACTCAAATGTGAGTAAATTTATGTTTCTATCACATCAAACTGGAGATCTTCGGGTTGTGGACGGTCGGTGGGGATGAAACAAGATTTATTGGACTGGAAAAAGTGATTTTCATTTTCAAATGACGTAACTTAGAAAGTAATCAACATAAATGTTGTATCCATTTTCGATCAATGTGTGTTAAATATGAAATGATAAAGGACATATGTTCTAAAGCTATAGCAAAGAAACACTCAGCCATGCATCAACTAATTCATTATGTGCCTTGGAGTGGTTGTGCTACAGGGGACAATGCCCAAACTTTAATGAAAACTTGGTACCAGCTAATACATTTTAAATTACAAAAAACCAACATGGATACAAAATTTATATTTTGAGAGACTGGATGAATGTTTGTTTAAATTGTATAAAAAAAAAATAAATAAAAAAAAAGACTGTCTCATCTTGCTAACCACAATTTGTGACTGACCCGCAAACACCATTTTTACTAAATTTTTAACATTAATCGAAATCAATAATCAATTAGTTAAAACATTTAATCATGAGAAACCAGTTTATAATGTTTCACTATAAAACCTCTAATACTGTGTTATTATTGGCTGTGCTGGGTGGTAGGTAGTGGACGATGGTGTGTGCTGTTCCTCCTGTGTGGTTGTCAGCCTGTCTGAGCCTGTGCTGCCTCTCTAGTCTGGTCTTAACCAGCGATTTTGCTGCTGCGATCAGACAGGAGGGCGAGCGTGGCCGGGAGCTGAGGTTAGGCCGATCGATGGCCGCTCATTAGTAAGAACACTACGGAATCGCTGCGCGCGGCGAGATCAGTGAGGAGCCCCCCCCTGAATAATGGAAGCGCGTCTCTCCCATCCATCCGTCTTCCTCCTGGCGGCGTGGCGACGACGAACGCTCCCTTTTGGCCTCCTGTCTTCACATCATCACCGCCGCCTTCCCTCCCGACTCCATCTAATTACCAACACGTTCACCATTTATCTTAATTACCCCCGCACCCTCAATCCGACTTAATTAATGTAATCAATAATTAATTTATATATCTTTTTTTAAAAATTAATTATTAATTTAAATATCGCTTTTTAAATTAATTATTGTTGCATTGCTGCTAATTAGCCACGCTAATTGAGCGAAAGTATCTGTATTCCCCCCCCACCCCGTGTGTGTGTGTGTGTGTGTGTGTGTGTGTGTGTGTGTGTGTGTGTGTGTGTGTGTGTGCTGCTGATCAAACCCAGGAAGTGTTTCAACTGTTGTTTACAGGCGAGTCCACGTTATCAGCCCCCGCTGACTCGCACAGAGAATTTCCTGCTCTGCGTCTGTCTGTTTGTTTGTTTGGGGGAAAACATCTGACTTGTCCCGTTGCTAAGCTGCACATCAGTTAGGAACTTTACTTGGTGGTATTTCTTTTTTTTTTTTTTTCTTTGTCTCATCCCTCGTCCAACTTTTGTCGTGATTTATAGGTCGCCGTAGCTCACGCTCTTATTCAGTCATTTTGTTTTTTTTCCCCTCTCTTTCATCCTCTTGCCTCCACCACCCTTTGTGTTTCCTTTTGTCTCGTGTCATGACATGAGACAAAATATGAAAAAAAAATAAAAAAAGACATGTAATCACCATAACACATGACAGAGACACCGTCAAACAGCACAAACAGCGACGCCTCAGAAGAACGGCTCACACCTCGTGCTTCGTTTCATTCTCATGACGGCAACCCGTATTTAAATTAAATAGATAAATAAATAATTTTCAGATTAGGCTGCTGTATTAAGTCTGTGAATAAACACAGATCTTTTATGCAGAGAGACATTCTCAAAACTCGTTCCCAATTCATTCCAGATAGTATTCATTGTTGTACACACCAGCTATTCTTTCCCTACCAAGAAGATGGAAAAATTGTAATAGCTGTGTTTCTATTAAGAAATAGTTGCAGAATCATTCAATTTCATTAAATATGTTTTTTTTTAAGCCAATCAGACTATTTTTTTCTGTCTTATTTGGACTTAAGCCGTGCATCCCAATGCACTGGCAGGCAAACACCGGGACAAGGAGAGAGATTTATTCTCATTTTTAAACGAAATTGAGTGAAACACTTCAATCCGAAAGGACTTCACTGCGGGGCAATGCCACAGCATAGGAATCAAAGTCCCCACTTGTACACAACTGTGCCAGCAGAGATCAGAGCAGCTTGGGTCTATTTCTTTTTATTTATTTATTTAATTATTTATATATTTAAAAAAAAAAAGCCTGGAGGGGCTGATATAAGCTCTATGAAGGTTCTTCAATTGTAAAACTCTGAATCTAACTGACTTAGAAATTACTGCAGCTATTCACATTCCTTCCCAATCTACAGGGGTTTGTGGGAAACCTAAATGTTTTTTTTTTTGTTTTTTTTCCCAGTTGCAACTGGCTAAAAACTGTTGAGTGTTTCTGGGAGAAGTAAATCACCACGTCACACAGACGTGAGAACTTATCTCAGCTAAGGACCTGAGTCATTTATCTGTCTCATAATCATGAACAAAAATAATCTTTAGGGAGTTTTAAAGAAATATATTCTTCTCATTATTGTTATAATATTGTTTTTCTTTTTCTTTCATGCTGCTTAAATAATAAAATTTACCCATTCTCTATGAATTATGACATTTTTGACATAGTGTGATGCTGCTGTACATATTGCGTAACAGCATTATTGTTTTGCCTATTTATTTATTTATTTATTTTATTTTTTATTAAACAATATCAGATGAGAATATTCAGGTTGTTGGGGTGAAACAATAAAATGCCACAGCGATGACAATGATATCAATGAGGTTCTTGTCCTTTACTGGAAACACCTTTATACAATCCCAACTACCTTTTGTTTGAATCCTTCTTTTATAGCTCAAAAAAGGGAAAAATGTGGCAAGAAATGCAAGATAGTACATGTACACATCCAAAAGCCCCCACCACCCCCAATCTCTTGGCAGAAAAATGCATTTTTCTGACCTATTCTCTGCTTCATGTCATTCCAAACAAAGGTTTTAGAATATGCAAAAGCAACAGAAGAAAATAAAACAGTAATTCTTAAAAGAACTTCAATTCTCACAAGGACAAAGTAATGTGGTAGACCACCTTAAGGTCTTGAGTTAAAAAAAAAGGTGGGCATTAAGATCACATATTTTACCCTGTAAAGCTATGGTTTCACTTTTTGGTCCAGTTTATTTTATAACAGGAGAGAGAATGCCAAATGCTTATTTATAGAAAAATAGAGTGCAATTGGTTGGACGAAGTCAGCGTGATATCATCTACATTGTTCTTGATTGAAGCAAGTTCACGAAACAATGCTCCAATTCAATATGCACCTTTGTCTGAAACCATATGTAGAAAGAGAGAAAAAATCTCTGATATTTGTTTGCATTGAAGTAACATTGCAAACAAATGTTGCCCTTTAACAGCGAGTTAATAAAGCTCCTCCGCTTTATTTCAGATTTGGGACAAATCGTTGCTGCCAGACTGCAGCATAGTCGGAAATGACGGTATTATCAATAATGTCTTGCAGAAAAGAGTTTCTCTCTGACATTTAGTTCTTCTATACAAAGATGCTTTTATCATGTCATGTTCCACCTACAGCAGAAAATAAGGAGATAATGACACAAAATGAGGAAAATAGTTGTCTGATTAGAGTGTCTGCTTTGCATGGCAGAACAAAGGAAGACGCTGACAGCTCCTTATAAAAAACCAGACAACTTGCCTGCGTTTTTTTTTTTTTTTGTCCTCCCGCAAAGCACCAGGTATTACACAATTATCCAGATGGTGGCGATATAACGAACATCTTTAGAAGTTGATTAACAACTTTTCCTATGATCAAAACACGTTTGTGGAGTTGCTTCATGCGTCAGACCACTGTGTAGGATCTACCTCCTGGAGAAAGGATCAGGGAAGCAGCTGTCTGCTGCCCTTCATCCGAAGTTAACCAACCGGGTTTTCATCCGTTTTTTACATTTTTTTCATTTTGTAAAACATCCTCTTTGAAAACCCTTTCTGATACCGCATGAATCTCAGCTTTGTGACGGTCGTCCAACGTTGTCAGTGTTGGCTTCATTGGCCTGTGAGGAAGCCTGACCAGGAGGATGGAAGGCTCAGACTCTTGTGGTTGTTGAGGTTTTTTTTTTCCTTTCTATTCAGAGTAACAGTATAAGTACAGTATCTCAAGAAAATAAATCAAGTAAAGAAGCGAATGATATGAAAATGGCTGAACTCCGGATAACCCAAACTAAAGCCTGTGACACAATGTGCAATTTTGCACTGTCTTAGATGAAAGATGAATCAATGTGGTGTGTCTTTCCTCCAACATGATTTGATTTGACAGCTGCTCGGACCCACATCTATCAACCAATAGGAATGCAGCATAAAATGACACACCGATTAACATGACACCAGTGCTAAAGTCAAACAGACAGATGGATAGCTATATTTAAGGAGAGGCCAATGAATACTCACCATTTCCTCCTCTTATTCACATAAAAAAAACAAAACATTTAAATGCCACTATTCATTACAAACAACAAACACAAAACATATAGACACTCAGCAAAACATATGAGTGAAATAAATTCTCCCAGACCTGGTCAAACTCATGACGTTATTGATAATTTCACCCAGTGTATAAACAGGAAGTGGTTGAAAATTATTAGTTTATGACACATAAATTTAAACAACCTGGGATAGTACGTGTCTGCAAGTCATGGAATGATGATCGGTTTCTCAACAAACTTGAAAAAAGTTGGCACTTTGTCAGACTGTCCTTTAAAAAAAAAAAACACCTTTATCCTCAAATTTGAGTTCTAAAACTCTTCGTATGGCACAGTGAGGCTGTAATCAAACCAAACCAGGTAACTGGTTTCTTGGACATTTGTCTATCTGGATCGATTTGTCTAGAGCAGGGGTCACCAACTCTGGTCCTAGAGGGCTACTGTGGGTCCAGGTTTTATTTCCAACCAGGCAGTTACACACCTGATTCTACTAATAAAGGTCCTCAGCAAGGGCTCTGGTGGTTGATCAGTAGAATCAGGTGTGTTACTGCCTGGTTGGAACAAAAAACTGGAGCCACAGTAGCCCTCCAGGACCAGGGTTAGTGACTCCCGGTCTAGAATCTCATCTGAAAACCAAAGTCTGATGTCATTCCTTCATTGATCAAACCAACAAACAACAAATCACTGGCGTAAACCAAATGAGCTTCCATTTCTGCTACAGCTCATACAAAGAAAAGCACCGTGGAACAATCATGACACTCAGATTCATCTCCTGTTAGTTCATGACTACATCGACCTTGAGTTATCTGAAACAATCTGGAAAAAAAGGCTTGTTGTGTCATTTATCATGCAAATACACAACCAGTGTCTAAACATGTTCCAGTCCCCCGGTATGAATGTGTGTTACATATGAACATGATAGAGAGTAGAGCTGGGGTGACGTCTATGGGATTAGGATGAGAGTGGTTCGGATGCTTGTCAGAAGTCCACAGGGGGAGGCGACAGTTAAAATAAGGTCTGATCCCAGCAGCCCTCCTCCCTGAGCTAAATGCCGATGGATGCTTCCATTTAAAAGGCCATTACTCCTCAACACGTCAGACACAGAAAGAAACCCAATATAGAAAAGAGGGCATTAGCGCATCGAAGCAAAAAAAAACTCCCCACAGATAATAAGACTCGCTGTCAAACCCTCAGAACTCGGCTACACTTCTCACTCCAAGTGTCACCCGATACCAAAATCATATTTTTTTTTCCTAATTTCTCGCTTTGTGAAGATGACGACATTCAGCAGGATCTCACAAACACCTTCAGTCACTGCAACGATAATGAAGCCACACGCACGCAGTCATATTTATAGGATTTAAAAAATGCTGCAGAAGACAACAATGGAGCCTCAAACAGAGAAAATGTCACTGCTGAAATTACCGGTTAAATGGTTTCTGTTAATGATTTTCAACATATCCTTTAACTTGGACATATTATAGTCTTCTTGATTGAATTGAATATATAGTAACACATACCATATTTCATTTAACAGGTTCATTCTGTGATAAATCAAACAGAAACCAGGAAAGTGGTTTCAGCACATTTGTCAATAATGTTTAAGTCCCAAAACGTAGTTCTGTTCAATTCCAATGTTTTTATATGTTTTGACCCTTGATATTTGTCTATACTTTTACTCTTAAAACCATTTCATCTGGGAAGTCATGTTTGGACATTAAAGTCTTATCTTTATCCTCACCAAACTTTGTAGAACATGTTGACTGAACCGATAAAAGTTTATTTTGCAGACCTATTGATTATCTATATGGTTCTGGATTTGAAAAAGAAAGAAAAAAAAGAAAAGGGCCACAATTCTTGATATTTGATGGTATTACAGTGTAAATCCATTATTTTGCAATCATATAATGTTAATCATTGTTTACTCTTGCAAAAACAATCTTTTATTAATCTTTTTGACTATAATGAAGGTCTCTACGACTAATGAACATGAAGATATTAAGAATAAAACAGGTGCAATTGTATATTTTGCTCATATAGGTCCAAAATGGTCTGTTGCATAGCTATTAGAAGCATGAATATGTATGTAAAATACTTAATGTTTGGTTATTTAAGAGTAAAGTGCCTGCAGCTTCCATGTTTCCTTCATAGATAAATACACATAATTAAAGTTTTTTTTTTTTTTTTCCTCTATATTATCCCTAATAATGTGTTTTAGCCTCCGAGTGAAGAAATACATGTTTTCTCCAGGCTCATGTAACTATAGCTCATTAATGCAGCTATATTCTTCACTAGTAGGGTTTTACTATCTGTTCTGGTAATTAATCTCACTGCCAGAAGCATGAGACAAAAAGTCTGCACTATAGCTTTTTATTTATTTATAGAGATGGGACAGTGCACATTAATCAACATATCAATTAAACATACACATCAATTGAAGTTGCATAAAGTTAGCATAACTGCTAAGTTTCATCCATAGTCCCAAGGCAGGTAGGCACCCGATACAATATAATTAATTGTTAATATTATTTACTTTTTTGTGGGAATATATTTGGTGACTCTCACTAGAACAGAACAGAAGCACATTAGTCCTTAACACTTCATCATCAAGCAATTTCCATGTTTAATTTGGTCCTATATTATGCTCCTTCACCTTGTTTTATTATCTTAATGTCCATTAGACCTCAAATCTATACAAACAAATACATTGGCACAAAATCGATAAAACATTGCAGTTCTCATCATACTTGATTGTATATATATATATATACAGTAATCCCTCGTTTATCGCGGGGGTTACGTTCCGAAAATGACCCGCGATAAGTGAAATCCGCGAAATAGAATTTTTTTTTTTTTTTTACAATTAGCAACTATTACATGTATACAAATACAGTGACTCACGTGTAGGCCGTTTCACTGCTCTTCACAACCCTTTTTGCATTCGTATTAAAATTGACTGCTGCTGTCGTCCTTATGTTTTTTTCCTCCTTCTTTATGTAACGAACAGAAGATTCATTGATTCCGTAATGGCGAGCAACGGCTGCATAGCTTTTACTTTCCCTTAGCATGTCCAGAAGTTTAACTTTGTCTGAGATAGGTAGCATCTTCCGCCGTTTGGGCCCATCCGCAGGTGCTTTTGTCCGTCCAGGCCGTTTCGTCGACATTATGGGTTTAGGAGATGTTCGAAATTACAAGATAATTTGGCCAACTTAATGAAAATTTGCCAAGCTGTTTTATGTACGTACACATAACTGCACGAGACGACAAAATGATAGCACAATTCGTAGCATGTTTTGATACAAGAAGCGGGAGTGAGTTTTTAGCGAATCAGAATGCAGAACACAATGCACCAAAAAAAAAAAAATGCATTATGAAAATCCGCGAAATAGCGAATCCGCGATAAGTGAACCGCGAAGTGGCGAGGGATCACTGTATATATACAGTCGTCCTCAAAATTATTCATACCCTTGCTGATTCTTGTGATTTTTTCATTTAGTGATTAAATAAATGCTTGTTTTCAAATTTGTGTTTTAGCTTCATGTGACCAACAATTGAAAGAATGACAACAATATAAAATAATTAAAAAAAATCATTTCTGGGGTATTTTATTAACAGAGTCCAAAAAAATGCCATGTTCAAAATTATTCATACCCCTGGCAATATCTCAACAAAAATGTCCCAAATGTGTTCATCTTTGTCCCAAAGTTATTTCATGATGTCTCATCGGAATGAATACCTTTTTTGTTGACCAAATGTTAAACAAGGTTAAAAAAAATAGCATCTTTCCAGAAGAGTATAAATAGTGGGAAAGGGTTAAGGTCATTGTTAATCTCTGGTCATCATGGTAAAGAAGAAGGAGCTCAGTGAAGACCTGCGTCAGCGTCTTGTGCAGGCCCACAGTGAAGGAAAGGGTTACAAGGCCATTTCCAAGCAGTATGGTGTCCCTGTCTCAACCGTCCAGAGCATCATCAACAAGCACAAGAGGTTCAACACTGTCAAAAACCTCAGTGGGCGTGGCCGAAAGTGTAAGGTGTCCCCCAAACTTGCCAGGAGAATCTGCCGAGAGGTCAACACCAACCCACGGACCACAACCAAGGCCCTAATTCAAACCCTTGAGCAGACAGGGACAAAGGTGTCACGGTCCACCATTGAGCGAGTTTTGCACAGAGGAGGTCTCCATGGACGTAAACCTCAGGAGACGCCGCTGCTCAGGAAAAAACATCTGGTAGCTCGCCTGGCCTTTTGTAGAGGTCATCTGAAGCAAGAACCCAGCTTTTGGTCAACAATCCTGTGGTCTGATGAGACAAAACGTATTTTATAGAGTTATTTGGCCATATGGATACCCAGTATGTCTGGAGGAAGAAAGGAGAAGCCTATAGACCAAAGAACACTGTGCCCACTGTCAAGTATGGTGGTGGAAGCATAATGCTGTGGGGATGTTTCTCTTCCAGTGGCACAGGCAATCTCGTCAAGGTCCAAGGTATCATGAAGAAGGAGGATTATATCAGGATGCTTGATGAAAATGTCAAGGAATCTGCTGAAAAACTCAAGCTTGGCCAAAACTGGATGTACCAGCAAGACAATGATCCTAAACACACCGCCAAGGTAGTCAAGAGATGGTTCAAGGACAATGACATCAGTGTCCTGGAATGGCCAAGTCAAAGTCCTGACCTCAATCCAATTGAGAATCTGTGGCATCACTTGAAGACCAGAGTGATGGCGAGGAAACCAACCAACCTGACCCAGCTTGAGGCATTGGCCAAGGAAGAGTGGGCCAACATCCCACAGGAGACGTGCAAGAAGCTTGTGGACACGTACAAGAATCGTCTGGAAGCAGTCATAAAGAATAAAGGCTATGCCATTGACTATTAAATAAAGACGATGGACTAGGGTATGAATAATTTTGAACATGGCATTTTTTTGGACTCCGTTAATAAAATACCCCAGAAATGATTTTTTAAAATTATTTAATATTGTTGTCATTCTTTCAATTGTTGGTCACATGAAGCTAAAACACAAATTTGAAAACAAGCATTTATTTAATCACTAAATGAAAAAATCACAAGAATCAGCAAGGGTATGAATAATTTTGAGGACGACTGTATATACATACACCCCAGACAGGTTGCCAGAACATGCAAACTCCACGCAGAAAAGTCCCAGCTCACTGCTGTGAACCTGCAAACTTCTTGATGTGAGGTAACAGTCCTACATACTGCCCCATCCCCCATAAGTGCAGCTTATTTATTATAACTAGACCATAAAGTTAAAATTTGAATCTGGGAAAATTGCAAAATAGGCCCCTTTGACTAAATGTGACGTACAAAAATGTTACAGTTGCTCCCTGGCAGCATTTATGCAGGAAATGCATTGACATTCAGCTTCTCCACGGCATCCTGGAAGCCCTAAAATAACTCAGAACAGTGATATCCGACAGGTCAAGAAACAGTAGCAGTCGACGATTGGACAGAAACAAAACCAATAGTTCATCCAGAGTTCCTGAACAGATTCATTTAGGTCAAACTGAAGTGAACTACTGAACTACACAGGTATATTCACCAACATTTACATGCCACTCAGACATTGTATGTAGAAATTAACATGGTGAGGTATTGTTACTGATAGAGCTGGATAAAGCTGCAAAATATACAGGAATTACCCCCTAATCTGTTGTTCACACACACACACACACACACACACACACACACACACACACACACACATTGGCTGAAGAAGCTTGTGAAGCGCAGCCAAAAGCAGGCTGAATTTAATGACATGGAGGACAATTATTGTGCATCCCGTGGAGAGCGACACTAATTTAATAAGTTATGCGTTTGTTCGGTGTGTGCCTACCCTCCAGCCTCATCAGCGAGAGGCTTTCAGAGGGACTACCAGCAGAATCCACCACTCTCATTTTATCCCCATCTCTTATTTTTTTTCTCTCTCTCCCTTTCTCCATCCCTCCATAAGCTGTGGCTTAATTAATTTAATAGGGTCAGGAGTTATTACCACCTCCACTGCACACACTTTATTACCAGGAAGCGTCACCTCCATTATGAATTTTTCTTTTTAAGTGCACATATATATATTTATATATATATATATATATATATGTGTGTGTGTGTGTGTGTGTGTGTGTGTTTATTAATACTTGGCTCCCAGGTGAACAGCAAGGTTAGTGGAGGAGCAGGCGTGTGGAGGAAGTGATTTATAGTTACAGGTCACACACATTACATATGAAACTATGTAGTATATTATGCTTGCTTAACCTTTGAGGTTAAAAAAAAAATACATTTTGTTTAGTTATGTGTTTTTATCTTTTTTTATCTGAGGAGACAACTTACTATATAGCACTGATTTCTCAGCCAGATGTCACTCAAATTTGAACCACATTTACAGAAAAACAGCAAATTTGAAAGTTTTTGGAATTTCCATTCATTGCCTTGATGAGGATATTAGGATTTGGGTCAATGCCATTAATGCAGAAAAAGAAGCATGGTGATAAAATTAGAAATGCAGAGTTTAAAACATAAGTGATCAAATGAAATATTGTAACATTTTTGCAGGTTTCATGTGTTAATCCAGGGAATGTTGCAGCCCCCTCATCAGGTCTGCTTCCACTTCTCTTGAGAATGAGGAATAAAGGGAAAAAAGAAAAAAATAAGATGTTTAGGTCACTTGAACCAAACATCGGGGGCAGTGTGTGCGTGTGTGTGTGCGTGTTTGTTTGTTATGTATTCTCATTAAACGGAATGTTCTGCACAGCTTTCTCAATTTGAGCATAATCCCGTAGTGTATATGTCCAGCGACATGAGAACATGTGCGTCTGTGCATCGTTGCTATGGTGGTTGCTATGGAATCTGCTACACAAGTCACCCTCCAGCGTCTCTATGGCTGTTAATTATGTCTCTTATAATGATGTTTTATGACAACATATGGCTACAGTTATGGTCTGGTTAGGGTTATGAAAAGATAATGGTTTGAGTTAAAATCTGATAAAAAAAAATTAATATGTGTAAATATTTCTGATATTTCAATTCAGTGACTTTTTGTCCAGCCACTCATTTATACCAATGACCAATCAAATATTGCTTTTGTGATGGGTCTCCTCACTGCTATTGCTCTAGCCTGGGCATCAGCATTACAGAACAAACAGTCTGTAGCTGTTTCCCTGTATAATTATTTTGTCTTTGAATTTCAAAATGTTTTTGATCACCTGACAAAGATAAAGCAGGCAACCAAATATGTCACATTACTATGCCAGGGCTCCTGCATTGTGGCCAACTATACAATTGACTTCAAAATCAAATCAGCAAATTTACATATACAGTTGAGTCATATACAAATGTAGTCCAACTTAGATTACTGGCCTCGTCCTAGTATACATGCACAGGAGGGAAATTGATTTATTGATAGAGTCATGTCACCTCAGCTATATGAACCCTTTCCACTTGTTATTATTGACCGGTTGACCTATTTTGACAGCAAAAGTCGAAAGACCAGTAAACTTGCAAGATACCAACCCATGTGTAAACTGGCATGATATGGACAATCTTGCAAATATGTGAAATTGAACTTTCTGTATGCTCTACTTATAAAGTTGCTTCTTCTGTCTTCAGTCTGACTGACTTTGTAACTTCAGTCGGGATAATTTACATTTACATGTACCACCATCCCTAAAACTATGTTTCTGTGCCAGGAGCCTGAAAGAAGAAGAGATGCAGCTCCAAAGTAGACTGAAGCCAACAAAGTACTGAGAAGAAGTTATAATGCGTTATTATTTTTTAAGATAATGGTGTTACATGGTCAAGAATCAATCATCAAACATCATTCAAGCAGTTGAGAAATACAGTCTCAAAGACTGATATGTATCGAGACGGCATCGCAAAAACAGTGTTTTAAAAATACAAACAGGTAGAGATATTCTTACCATGGTCCTCAAAGCATCAACTTCTAAGAGATTGATGTGAGAGTGTTCGAATATGTTACCCATAAATGTAGCAAAGGGATGCCCATTACCAGAGCCTCCATTCAGCTGAAGGTCTGGGAAATTGCCAGAGCTGAATATCACGTCTTGATGAATGAAGACTGATGTGCTGTAATGGACTATCGTTACGGGACAAGTCTGACCTGGTGCTTCCCCTCAGACTTCAGAGAGAAGCTCTGATCTTTTCAGTGCTTTGTGATTAACTTCCATCCATCCATTTTTATACTCGTCTACTCCCTATTAGGGTCATGGGGGTCTGCTGGAGCCAGTCCTATTATTTTGCCGGTGAGAGACAGGGATACACCCCAGACAGGCTATTGTGGGGCACACACACCATTCACTCACACACTCATATCTATGGGCAATTTAAAGTCTCCAACTAATACAAGCATGTTTTTTGGATTGTGGGAGGAAACCAGAGAAAGTCCATATAGAAAGGTTCTAGCACAAGGCCTTGAATCTGCATGGTACCCACTGCTCCGCTATGTCTTCCATGTATTTAAATTAAAGGAAAAAAAAAAAAAACACTGATACCCGCTCAATCAGAAGGATGAGGGACATGCTGGTTTTGGATGTTTTTCTTGGACACTTGACTGGCTCAATGAAAGCTGAGGTATGGGCAATGCACAACGACCTCGTAATCATACCGGGGAGGACAACGAACCGAGCTACAGGTGATGGATGTTGTCGCCAATGAGCCAGTCA